>JAHHUM010001253.1:0-189621 GCA_036173005.1 Crenichthys baileyi
GACCTCATTCTTTAAGCAGCAGGGGAGAGGGCGGATCTAAACCCTCTTCACCATACATGGCCCTTAAAACCCCCTTTTCTTGATAGCTCGGGGGTCTCCCTTTTGGGTCCATGTGATGGCTGGTTCCTACTACAATTTTTGGGGAGTTTTTTTGGACCAAAATGCAAGCAAGCGAGCCACATTGCGTTTTAACTTTTTTTCCTCTTTAATAATAATAAACGAAGGTTTACGGGAATTTTTCAAACATCAAAAAGGAACCAGGAGAAAAACGGGAAAGAAAACAGGTGAGAAGCATGGCAGCATGACGTGGGGAACCAGTGGAAAAAATTAGAAAAAACCAGGTAAAAAGCAGGAAGGAGGAGAGTGGACCAATGGATGAAGCAAAAAGAAAATCGAGGAGAAAGGGGGAACGGGTGCGGGAATGGCTGGGGAGACTGAGGGCGAAAGGTATATGGTGCCGGTTTGGGGGGAGACACAGGGACACGGAAAACTAGACTAAAAATAAAAAAAAGGGAAAACTAGATCTAAAGATAAACAAACACAACTCAAAAAAGGAGGAGCGGGGGGAGCGAAAACCAAAACCCCCAACAATCTAAAACACCAACAAAAAACATAAGGGGAAGTAGCCAATAATATTACAACTGCCAGAGAGGAACTAAACACATAGAACTATACAAACATAAGGAATCAGGGAGGACAAATAATCTAAAGGGAAACAAACCTCTGGGTAAATAATAACTGAAGGGGATCTAAGGACAAGGGGAGGAACAGTAAACAAGCACAGAAACACTAAGCGAGAAACTAAACTAGAAAACCCAAAGAAGCAAAGAGAACTGTACTAATAATATTAATAATAATAACCAGAGGAGAAAACCATTCTAAGTAATAAATAAATGAGATAGCAACCACCAAGGGAACTATGGGTGAAGGGAGAAAGAACTACTAAAACTAGGAGGCAGGAGAGAGAACAAAACTAACATCAGGATAACAGAAGGAATAAACAAACATAACTACTAAACCCAAAGAAATAAAAACACCTAACTGAAAAAGTTAACAAACACAAAACCAAAACAAAGTCCAAAATGGAAAATGCTGACAATAAGAAAATGAAAGGAAAGTTGGACTGAAAAGTTACCTAATAATGTTTAGATGATAAATTCAAAGGCCACTCTAAACAAATAAGTTTTTAATCTTGATTTGAAGCAACTTAGAGTTTCAGCGCTTTTACAGTTTTCTGGGAGTTTTTTCCAGATTAGTGGAGCATAAGAACTAAAAGCTGCTTCTCCAAATAGCAATGTTTATTCTTTGAAAATATATATGTATAACACTTGTATAATAATGTTACTATGTAAGTAATATATAATATAATCATGTTGGTCAAGCAAACTATCAGGCCCCGTTCATAGAAAATTAAGATCACACCAGGTAACAATAGTGGCAGCTTATCTGTGAGGCAGCCGGACTTAAAAAACAACACAGCCAACAACTTCAGGCTCAAGAGGAGTGGTGTCCAACCTGTTTGTTATATGGATCAAAATCATCAGGTCAAAAGTACAGGCCAAAAAACAAACTAAAATCACCAAACATTATATCGTAATTTTTATTTTTATCTGTTTAACAATAAACTAAGCTTGCAGTATTTGAATAAAACAAATAAAGTAGTCTGTGTTTTGGTAGGAAAGGAATGAGTAATCACTGTAGATCCAACCCTTATTTAAAGAAAGACATCCAGTTTATGAATTCTTTTGGGCTCGATTGAAAAAAAAAAATTGAAAACATTCTTCATTATTCTGTTATTATTGATTATTGTTCTATTATTTTATTCTAAGCAATAAGGACCTTGGTCACTTGCCCTTTGTAAATGCTTGCTGTATTTAGCCAAGTTTAATAAATTAATAGACTTGGTCCTATTAACTATAAAATTAAAGAGAATGCAAAAACCGTGGTTATTAAAAGGCAAATACTGTCAAGAGTGAGACATGTTTGGACTTTGTTTGTGGCTTTGTTATTCACCTGTTGCTTAGACATTTCTATCTTGGTTTTTGCATGTCTTCTAGTTCCTTTGCTCCCTCTACCGCCTCCTATTGTTTTCCCTCTTAGGTTTCTTTATGTTGGTTTTCTTATGGCCTAGTATGGTTCATTAGTATTCATTAGTATTATTGTTATGGTAATTATTATAGTTAATTGTCTTCCTTGTATTCTCTAGTTTAATCTCTTTTTTAGTATCTGTGTGTTTATTTATGTGTTGGTAAATTGTTCCTTTGCACTCTTCTTGTTTACTAGTTTCCTTTCTAGTCTATTCAAGTCAGTATGGTTAGGTTTGTTCACTTTTGTATTCAGGTTTTCTTTATGGGTTCTTTGTTTGTTCTTAGGTTGTTAATGTAGTTCCTATGTTCCTTCTAGTTTCTCTGTTTACTTTAGTTCATGGTTATTCTAGTTTTCTTATGCTTCATCTGAAAAATTATCTTGCTTATAGTTTTGCTTAGTCTGTGTTTTCTGGTTATTCTTTATTAGTCCTTTTCCCATGCTTAGTCTTTGTATTCTTTGTCACCTGTTCCTCTGCATCCCTGCCTCCTTGTTACACCTGTTCCTTGTTCCTTTGATTACCTGCCCTTTGTTCTCCCACAGTATATTAGTTGGTTTGGTGTCATTGTTTGTTGCTGGTTCCTTGGGTTATCAATGGATTAATGTAGGGTTAGTCCCGAGTTCGTCATGGGTTAACAAGGATTTGGGTTTGTCATCCCCATTCCTCTATGTCTACACTTTGTTTATGCCACGCTTTGGAATACTATGCTTCGACTATGCTACGCTTTGACTATGCTATGCCTTGGAAAACTATGCTACGTTTTGTCTACGCTACGTTTTGCCTATGCTATGCCTTGCCATGAGTACCCGCAGGTTTGTGCAAGTTTTTGATCTCGTCTTTGTTCATCCCTGCAGTGTTTTTGTTACGTTTTTGGACTTTGTGAATAAACAAGGAAGTTACTAAGATGCGCTTCCCAAGCTCTTGTCTGCATTTTGGTCCGACCCAAAACCCCACCCTGAGAAATACTTTGCGTTATACCTAACATTTTCATTGATAGAAGATTTTATTTTAATTTTGTCGTAATAATTTTGCCCCAATAAAAATAAAAGGTCTCCATATGCATCAAACACTTGTGCTGGTAGGCAACATATGTTTTATTCTTGAACTGCAGTCTTCCGGGCTTCACAATATCAGTCAAGGGGTCTCTCTTTGGACACCCCTGCTCAAGAACCTAAGTGCGAACAGCTCGGACTGGTCAACCGAAAATTTAGATTTTTGTGTACATCTTTCACTAGGTGGGGTCTGCAAACATAGTGCTGCAACAGAAATCCCCCTTAACAGCATCCCTTCATGCGATTGATAATCTGATGAAAATACTGCTGTTCTTTTCTTCTTCTTCCACAAGAGGACTGAAACTGATTGTATAGGGATAGAAACCTCCCATATTCTGCAGATTTTGACATAGCATCCTAATGCAGATGTGATACCTATGGTGGCAAGATTCTCGTAGAATGGCAAAGACAGAATCAAAGAAAAACATATGCACTCAGAGCTAAATGTGCAGTGGGGCCATTAGTGAGGTTTTCCAACTTTACCACAAACCAGCCACATTTGAACAGTCTTGAAAATACCAGAGACGTCAGAGTAGTCGCAGTTTGGTGTGATAGGGGTCATTTAATATTTTAAATGTGTACAAAGGCTGAATAAAAAAGAAGTTTCTTCAAATGGTATGGATTACTAACCGAGAGCTTGATGACCTTGTCAAACATGACATCTGGAGGGACGTGGAAATCGAAGACAAAATACTGCAGGGAATAGAGAAACAAAGATTTTCATTAGACGGCAATGTATTTACTCCTCCTGTCTCTAAAATCAAGAGTACAATATAACACTTTTTTCTCAATTTGGCTCTGAGTGGGATTGGCTCAAAACCCCACTGCGATCCGAAGTAGGTGCAGGAATGAATACAGAAAACAGATGATTGATAGTTCTGAGGGCAGACTGTGATTGTTCATAGATACCTATAGGACTGAAACAAGTATCATAACAGAACTTTCTACTAAGAAACTGAGAGGATTATCTTGTCAGCTTCACAGGAGATGAGTTTGTTTGAAGTAGGTGGGTCAGTATGCAGGTAAAGGTATGCTGAACACATTCTTGCAAAAATCTTTAGCAACAAGGATGCATAACATACATTTATAGTGAGATAGTGTTAGCCTTTAGTGTTAGAAGACAATGAAGACAAGGAGGGGCATAAAAAACAATGGGGATGCTGCTTCATATGTTTTGCTATGAACCACAGAAAGCTTGGCGCTTAAACTTAAATATAGTGTTAATGTTTGATATATCCCAATCCCGAAGACTTGGTGAAACTGAATATGTCTTTCCAGAAATATTATAGCTCAAAGATTGATTCACACCAACCAGTTTCCCTAATAAATGGGCAATATGCAATAACATAGTGTTGCTACTGCACATCTTGTGTGTTGCTACTGCACAAGTTTATTTTGAGGTAAGATTTCACATGATTGAAAGGAAGAATGACAGTACAAAAAACTTAAAGTATGATAAGCAGATCCAGGATGATTTAAATCCCAACTTTAACAAAGCCCTTCAGCATTGTCTTGAAATGATATCTGAAAAGTAAACCACTTAAAGCTTTAAATCCACACATAAACAAGCAATTATCTAAGCAAAATTGTTTAATTCAAGTCAAAAAAATAACAACGAAGCAAAAATGTCCATGAAAAACACGAGTTGTGATACCACATATCTGTAAAAAGCAGGGGTCAAAGCATTCTGATAGTGAGCACAGAAATCATGAGATGCTGTCATCTCAACAAGTTTTTCTCCAAGTGGGAGGATTTTCAGCCAGACTCAAGGAATCGATAACAAACAAACTGCCACTTTCACCCCCTGCAGTGCACAACAAAGAGACTGAGCTCAGGAACATCCTCCTCTACCTCAACTAATTCCTCCTAGATCAAGCAGAGATTCTCTTGCAGCACAGGGGTTTGACTACTCTACACTTCAGCCAGATCAATATGGTGTCTTTATTTTGAGTTCAATCTCAACCTGTAAGTTAAACTAATCCCTTGTGCATCTCAGTTTTAGTGTAACATAACGTCAGAATCTTTATATGGACATAAGAGAATGAGCATGAATAACGAGAAATAGGACAATAAACAAGTCCTCACCTCATTATAGTACGGGCAGCTGGTGGACTCCTTCATGGATGTATATTTCTTGTCATCTCCGACCTCCACACACACCACGGGGTCCATGTTTAGGCCTATTAGCTGTCGAGCCTCAATGACTGTGATGCTGATCTGTTGGGAGAGATTAATTTATCACATCTGACTGTCTAAATAACATTGTTTTTCTTAATAATCTAATTGGTCTCATGTACTTCTAATGGGAAATTCAGCTTTTTCAAGTGAGTCAGATTATTTGGTACAATTCAGTAATTGGAACTAGGTTAACTGGGTTCAAAATGTATCATTGATTGGCCCCACTGAAGTCGTTTACAATTCAGTCAAGAGTTGAATACAATATAGATCAAAACCTTCTGGAGGTATGCAAATACCAGTGATGCTATGTGCTGACAAATTACATAGAAACAGCTCACTCCTGTAGGTTCATGGATGCTATGTACTAATAAATGCATATCTTTTAAGTGGTTATTATCTTTGTAAATAAGCTTGCACTTTATCCTGACCTAATCCATTTGTCTGTTGTCTCTGCACAGTTGATAAGAATAGCATTCACATAAATAACATTTATGTACTATTCATAAAAGAAAACCACAAGAACACGCATTTATTGCATTCTTCAGCTTTGCAATAATGGCTCAATCAGGCATGACGTTATGTGTAAAGTATAACACTAATTGCCTTTCTTAAATAAATATTTTTTGTGGATGGGATATATTGGGCAGGAAATTAAAAATAATTGCCCAAGCCTATAAGGATTTAAGTGAGTCTTAAATCCTTATAGGGGTTCATATATGTCCAAAACTGCTGCTTTTGTGGGTGTTCCTGAACTCCAGTGGTTGGTATCTATCAAAAGTGGTCCAAGGAAACAACCGTCGTGAACTGGGTAAATGGTGGCCAAGACTTACTGTTGACCTTGGGGAGTGAAGACTGGCTATTGTGATCTCATCACACAGACAAACTACTGTAGCCACACAGATATTAGGGTTTGTTGCATACTGTGGTCCAAAGCTGCAGATCAGTCAGAGTGCCTATGCTAACCCATGTTCACTGCAGAAAGAAACAGTAGGAACATAAGCATCAGACCTGGGCCCAGGAGCAATGGAAAAAGGTGACCATTGACTTACATTATGTGGATGGCCAAGTGTACAAATACACATAAAACCAAAATTTACTATGGGAGACAAGCCAGAAGAGGTAGCATGGAGCTTTGGGTAAAGTACTGGTGAAAAACCTTGTGTCCTGACATCCATGTGGATGTTACTTTGAAACTTACCACCAATCTAACCATTGCTGCACATGTATGAATGTAAACAATTTCCTGGAAACTTTAAGAACGATAATGTAACTTATGACAAAATGGTTTTCAAATAATTTGAAACATCAAGTTTGAGGCATTTACTTGGCCAGCAAATTCTGCAGATCTCAATTCAATCAAGCATCTATGGGATGTGTTCGGCAAACAAGTCCAATCAATTAGTGCCCCATCTCGGACAAAAGATCTGCTGCTTAGATCTTGGTGCCAGATACCACAACAAGTGGAGTCCATGGCTCGACTGGTCAGGGCTGTTTTGGCAGCAAAAGAGGGACTATTAGGTAGGATGTCATGTCTGATAGGTGTATATTTTAAATGCTATTTTAAATAAGTTAAAAGCCTAATTCGTCAGTTTAGATTTGCTATAAATAACCCTTACCCTTAATGAGCCCATCCTGCACACAGTTCACACGTGTGAAAATGGAAAATGCTAAGCTAATCATTTCTAGAGTCTATAATCCTGCAAAAGTACAAATATCTCATATAGCCCTTCTGAAAAATGTCTGTTTAATCTAATTTATATTTTCCTCACAATGTAACTGAAGCCATACAGCAACCTTAACTCCCATTTAATAAACATTCATTTGTGCAGACAGAGAGGACAGAAATCCAGATAAAATCATAGAATTAGATAGATAGATAGATAGATAGATAGATAGATAGATAGATAGATAGATAGATAGATAGATAGATAGATAGATAGATAGATAGATAGATAGATAGATAGATAGATAGATAGATAGATAGATAGATAGATAGATAGATAGATAGATAGATAGATAGATAGATAGATAGATAGATAGATAGATAGATAGATAGATAGATAGATGGTGGATACAACACACCTGATAATCAACTGGCCTTCCAGAGCTTGGTTCCATCTTGATATCTGGCTTTGACCTGAAAAAACACAAGTTTTTACATATAAATGAATAATCTTTTCCTTTCTTCCCATTGGTGGATGTGTAATTTACACCAAACAGATATAAGGTTTGGAAGATTATTGTACTGTGCAGTCAGCATCAATTCCTTAGCCAGAAATAAGCAGAAATGGCAAAAACGAAAGGGTGTCTAGTTATCACAACATTGAAAGTAAATATACAGTATATTCCTTTCCTTAGGGACATCTCCTTGTTCATTCACATGCTAAATGACTTGGATACATTTTGCTGAATGTCAAAGGCTTTACTTTAAACAACAAAAAAAACAGATATGAAAAACAACTAATGACAAACCATAATTGGTTGTTTTTCACAGCTCTGCCTTCAGAGAAACGTCTGTTGGAGATATTCACAAGGAGAAGGCTTCAAAAGGTGCCTTTGAAGTAACACATTGCAAAGAATTCCCCTTGTTTTGGGATTTTCCTTTTTCAATTAAGCTGCTTTCTTTTAAAACAACCAATCGCAGACATACTTGCAGTGGTATACTACAAAAGAAGACATGTTCAGTGACTTCTTGCTGTGCATTTATCTGAGCACATGTGCGGGACTATTTCAGACCTTTTATTGGAAACGTTAGTTGTGACGGCAGTCACTGAGGCCAAAGATATTGTGTCCGGCTCCAGCATTCCAGCAAGACGCATAGCTTTCTTATCCAGATCTTCCATTACCAGGACTGCTGGTTCATCTGCTTACACCATGCAGTGCAATAAAATCATATTAAAACAGAATAATATTTTAGAGAAATTTAAGTAAACATTGCCAATAACATTGTTTGTAACAGACAATGTTTTACCTCCTCTCTTATGGTCGTCTTTGGAGCTTTTTGTCTTGCCAAGTTTCATGGCTGAGAAAACTCCTCTCCCTGCTCTGTTGAAGGGAATCAAAGAAAAGTGCAGTCATGAAAGTGATCTGTCACAGCTGATTCATCCTCTAATAAACCTGCTTCATATCACATTCAATCAGTTGGTTGGGAACTTTAAAAAATAAACATAAAAAATGGGAAACAAATCTTTACATGTTTTAAAGTAGTTATTTTTGAATCTTTGAAAGTTGGTTGGACATTATAGTCAGGTTACAATAATTCAGCAGATCAAACAAATACTCCAAACCCTCAATCACTAAACAAGAGTATCCAGTGTCTTCACATTGATATTATCTGGATCATATATCGCTACAGCAACAAAGAGCTTGTGATGTCATTGGGAGGGCGACAAATGAGGGTCTTTAATAATTAAAAATGTGGATGACCATCCAGTTTGCTTCGGATATGGATACATGTCAGGAAATTAATGAACTGGTTTTCCATTTGTTTCCTTCAGGCCTTCTGAGTCAAGTGTATCAGGGTTGAGCTTTGATACTTTAGACATTCTCCTAAGGAAACTCTCAAATTATTATATAATATATATATATATATATATATATATATGGTGTAATTTAGACAGAAGAGACCATTAATTCAAAATCTACTGTATGTACGTACAAAAAGCTGCCGATTAATCAGTTAAAACAAAACATAAAAAAATAAAACAACAAAAATGTACTTGTAGTTTATTAACTAAACAACAATAGTTGCAGACACTTAAATGTCTTAAAGTTTAATATTAGGTTTAAAACATAAAAGTTTAGTAAATTCATATTTAAAATTTAAGTAACCAAACCCATTTTCTTGTCTCTGTCAAGATAAACTACAAGTAGAGAGGAGGCAAACATTGGTTTTCATACATACCACATTAAAGGCATCAACGATCCCATTCAACTCCACATACAGGTCAGAACAAAGCAAATCCACCCCAAAGATTCACTTTAAATTAGGTTTCTTTACAGGAATGTGCAAATAGTGCAATAGTTAATAGAGACACGGTTGGTAGATGCAGTAACAGTTGCAGATATCTGTGAATGCTGCAGGACCCGGAGGAGGGGGGGACAGAGCGAAAGATGGGATGGTGGGAGGTGCAAGGAGATGAGGGGATATTGTATTTACCTTTAACAAAGGCTTTGTTAATTCTAAACCAAAATGAGCATAATTTATGACACACTTGTACAGTCTACTTCATCCAGTACTTTTACCACAACATACTTATAATTACAGCTGTTTTAACCTATTGAAAGCATTAAATGGCGGTCTATCTTTATATGTTGTATTTTAGCTTTCGGTTCTACAAAGTGCTTCAGAATGCATTTATAACTGACCTATTCAGACTATCCAAGCAAAGCTTTTTAAAATTTTGATTTTTCTCTCACATCAATGAGCACTTTGAAGACTATGTGTGGCTTAGTGTTTTGTTTAAGGATAGGTTAAAATATTGAGAGGATCAAATTCCCCACCTTCCAGTCAGTAGATGACTGCCCTTGTGAGAAATGCTTAAATGAAAATCACGATCATTTCTAATATGCATTTACACAATGCAGATGAAATTTATTCTGCACCACACTAAACTGATTTTAGAAGACAAACAGCTCAATTATCATTAAAAACTTCTTTCAAGGTGAAATTTTTTAATAAAAGTTGTTGACGGCAGATTTGGTTGTTTAATGGAAATCTGGACAGTAGCTACTGTTACCTTGAAAGAGTTTTGATATGTCATATGAGCTTTATTGGAGGAAGAGATTTAATCCTTGATTTCCTGGTGCTCAATCAGCACATGCACATCATTTAGATGTGCATTTCTCTTCTGCCTTGTTTTTCAGTAGAATATAAAAGGCATAAGCATCATTGTGCTGTGTATTTTATTTACATTTGGAGCAATATCCCCAAGTTTTGCTAACACAGAGTTCAGGGAGAAATGACTTCTGTAAATCTGTCCACATTTGATCGATCTTTGCAGGATGTCTAGAACATCAGAGTAACATCACATAGTCAATGCTGACCTTTTCAGGGGAAAACTGTGTGTATTGGAGCAAATAAAGACACCAGAAGTCTACAGCAGAGAAGAGAGATTTTAAGTAGACAAACAAAAACCAATACTGCTCTGTTATTTTTGTACTGCAAAGCTAAGTAAGTGTAAATGCAGGAGAAAACATCAAAGACATTAATTTTCAGCAGCAGACTGCGGGTGTGAAAAGAAAAAAAAAACTTTAAAGTTGCTTCTCCTTTTTATTGGCAAAAATCATCCATCTGCATTAAATAAAGGATGATATCAAAACTTCACAGAAGGAAATGTGCCTGCAAAGGTATATAAAAAATAAAGAATCTGGCTTCAAATATGAAACATATCTTAGTTTTGGCTTTCCTTTTAAGGCTCAGACTCAGCCCTGCCTCACGAGTCCTGTTCATAAACACAGCAGATTCTGTTATTGTAGAAACTTTTTCTGTTTGTTCTGTTTTAAAATCAGAGTGCCAGCACGCTCTGTTGCTCTTGAAGCAAATACAATAAACTTTAAAGTTTCACAGTTTCTTGTCCAGACTCATTAAATATGATTTCCTCAACAACCCAAAATACATGATAAAGCATCCCGATCTTGTTTTTATGATCTTCGTGTTCCACCTCAGCAACAGTGTCTTTCTAAGACCCAATTAAAAGTGTTATAGCAAGGTTATACGCGTGGAACATTTGTGGAATGCAATATTTGTGGATACATGCATTATTTAAAAAAATGCATGCTTCACAGATACAATTGGATTTAGAGTTTCACAAAAATCACTTAATTTCTTCAGAGTTGAATGTAAAAATATGAGAAACATTGTGACGGCAGCTTGAAGATAAAGCGAGCCAGATTTATAGACATCATATTATTGTGATGCATTTTCTCCCCATGCATGTGTAGATTCTCTCCAGGTATTCCAATGTCCATCATCCAAAGTTATGTGATTTACATACGTTTTGGCCTTGTTTTTCTCTATCTTGCCATGTGGACCTGTCCAGAGCATACTATCTCTCACATGTTGACCACTAGAGATAGGCACCAGCCCCTTTAGAGGCTGAGCAGAATAAAAAAGTTATAGAAAACAGATGTATGGATGGATGTTGTGGTGTAATTGCACAAAGCAACAGGGAAAATGGCAAAGTCACCAGTGACTTCCTCAAATCTATTTAAACTACCCTAAAACCTCAGGTGTTTAGCTTAGTTAATAGTGTTATAGTTCCCTCCTAAAGAATAAGAGCATAATGAGTTTTGAATCAGATTTTTTCCTTTGTAGCCTTGTGTTTGTTCTGTTTTCTATGTCTGGAGTTTTACAAATTATTACAAATCTAATACAAAAATCTTACGAATCTTACAAAATGTTTACTCTTTTATTAATAGCTATAACCCTTTCATCCTGTACAGGAAGGAAGGACTTTATCTCAGCAGACATCAAATGAGGATTTTGGGAACCCCGATGAAAAGAACACAATCAAAAAACATACAAATTGCAAATAAGTCGTTGTGTCTTTGAAAATCCAGAAAGGAGAGAACCCAACTCGCCTTTACCATTGCACCACTGGTCTATACCTGAGATTAGATGAAAAGAAAGAAGAAAGACGAGAAAAAAACAGCAGCAATTAATTATTTATTGACATATACTATACACTATGGTTCAGGGCTTTAGCTGAATGGAGCTCAGAGAGATTCCCCTTCACACCTGTTCTCTCTCTCACATGTAGACTGGAAGACGACATTCCAGTTCTTCCAAGTTCTGACTGAAATGAGGCAGATAGACATCAGCTCTACCTGATAACTAAGTTTTAGGATGAAAACACCCATTAATCCAGATCAAATCCTGCTGAATGCTCAGTTGACTTTACTTTTCATCCCAGTCTTAACTGTTTCTCAACTTTTCTCTCTAATAGCTGGATCTCAGCTCATACAGATAAAGGAGACAAAGATCAATGTAATTTATTATCCATCTGATATTGACAGATTTTTTTAGGTGCAGCGGTGTAGGGCTTTCTTAGCTCATTGGTCCTCTCGTGTGATCCACCATGTTTTCACTTATAAATTTACCCCAATTTGTGGCACACACTTAAACCCTTCTGAAAGTTTAATGTATGAACAAACAAAAAGTCTTCAGAGTCTTCCTGACCTAGATACTGCAAACAACTATAGAAACAGCACAGTTTTTTTAAGTACAGGGCCAGATTTTATGTCAATGAAGGGATTACTGTATTCTTCCATAGAGCAAATACCAAGTAACATTTTATATGATGCAGAGGAATTGAAAATAATAAAAGGAGATATGGTAAGAGATAAGCCAAGAGTTCATGTTATGCATCTGGAATTTTCTAAAAATAGGAACACTTTTAAATTTTTCATTATGCACTGAAAGCTGTCTTGTATTTCTTAATCATTATTGTAACCACTGAGCTGTACATAAAGCTTTGGGGAATAAAATTAAGACTGCACAAAATTGTTCTTTTTCTACAATCGAGGGATTCGAAATTTCTTAGCTGTTATTATTTTTAAATATTGTTATTTTACTCTAGGTTTGATCACTTTTCAGAGAGGGACTGTGTGGAGTCTAAGTACAGCAATCTTCTGAATCACTGATCGGTAGATGTTTGCTGACTATGGCTGGCTGTACATGTGAAACATCCCAATTCACAGGTTCTCTTACTGTAGATAAGTTCAGTATGTGTGTGCAGTGGTGGTTCTTGCGTGACTCCCTGGGCGAATACCTCCTTCTGCCGCCACCCAATTAAGACATTATCTGGCTGGGATAAATACAGTGCAGCCTCGCATAAAAAAGTAACCTAGTCTCCTGATTCTCAGCAGCAATAAATCACTTAAAAAGAACCTGTCTGGAAACAAGAAGTAGGCTTAAAAAATTGAAAAACTACACATCATCCCCCAATCTAAAGAGGCTCATTAACCGATAAGAAACAAAGCCATTAACATCGTTCAGTCTCAAAGGGATTACAAAATAATTTCTAAGGCTCTGATGTAAAACTAACAAAGCATTTCAGAAAAAGTACATCATACCAAGAATCAAACACTGTGCAGTATAATGATTTGGGGCTGTGATGTTTCCCCAGAACCTAGATGGCTTTCACTGATTGACTGAATCATGAATTCTACTTTCTATAAGAAAATCTCATGGCTGAAAATAATGTAAAAAAAACAAACAAACAACAAAAACTCCAAAACAAAATCAAGGATTTCATTTGTGTGGCCTAGTTATAGCGTGGACTTTAATCTGATTAATCTGATTGAGATTCCGTAGCAGGTTGCTCATGCTGAAAAATCTTCCGGTGTGGCTAAATTTAAACAATTCTGCAAAGAAGAGTTGACCGAAATTCCTCCACAGCAATGCAAAATAATGATAACCAGTTATCGCAAAAGTCTTGTGCAAGTGATGTCGCCAAGGGTGGCACAACCATTTATTAGGTTTAAGAGGCATTTTTTCACAGGTTAATTTGGAAGGCTTTTTTTCTTTAATAGATGCACACACATTTATACACAAATACACAGGGAGTTAGGCAACTTGAGGTTAAGTGCCTTGGCTAGGGGCAACATCCACATGTGGCAGGAAGAAGCCAGAAATTGAACCCACAATGTTTGGGTAGCAAGAAGACTACTCCACCCACTGACACACTGTAGCTCAAATTACACTTTAACCTAGCCGAAACTGATCTATATGCTTGGAAATTTCATCTGTGTGCAAATACATTTATCTATCCATCTTTGATATAAATTACTTCAATGTATTTTATGTTGTGTATCTCTTTCTTTTATATTAATTTTCCCTGCATGTGTGCTATTAAAAACAGCAACTTAGGGAGCTAAGTAACAATGACTAAAACCCCTTTTCCATTAGTGCTCATCAGCACGGTTCGTCTCCTCTTGGGATTGTCAATAGCAAGGCGGCTCCACAGTCTGAAAAAGTAATGTGCTGTGATTTGTATGTGATACAAACACAACAACAATGGAGGACCTGCTGCTCGGTCAATAGGTTTTGTCAGACTCAGAGAGAAAGAAGAGCCAGAGAAGACGAAGCACTCTGGATAAGTACAGGAGAGAGAGGGAAGCCATGAAGCGGTACAAGCTAAAGGATGTGTCAGGGTAAGCTAACGCTACCTAATGCTAGCTTGATATAGTGGTCGTAAACACAATAAGCCCAGCATACAATGAATTAATGGTTGAAAATATTAGTTAGTTATAATATGTGTGCTGTGACTAGTGATGCCACCCCTTACCCAACCAGAGATAGACAGTCTTCTGACGTAGCGTTTTCAGCACGACTCGGCACGGTTTGGAACTGCAAGCAAGCAGGTACTAAAAATAGTAACTAAAGGAAATACTAATGGAAAAGCCTGAAAAGTGAGTAGAGCTGTACCAAAACATGCGGAGTAGGGACTAGTGGAAAAGAGGCATAAATGGGTGAGGCTAAGTAGTTGTCACTTAAATAGTAAATATAAAAAAATATAAAAATATAGTTATAAAGTAAATTACATCTTTGGCTAATCTGACATCAACTGCAACACAACTTACACCAGATGGCCTTGCAATACTTCAGGAAATGTCAAATTAGTCAACACAAGTTTAGCCGCCTTACAGCCGCTGAGTGCTTAACAACCAAGACAAATAATTAAAGGGCCCAACATCTATAATTAGGGTTAATTTCCATGTTTAGTATCTGGGATCATGTTTCTGCATGCGCCAGGTGGCGTGTTGTATTTTCGTTGAGATTTTTCCACCGGGAGTCGGTGCAACAGTAAGCAGACCCAATGCTTAGAAGACAACCGAGATAAAAGGGCACAGAACACCTGGACCAAAGCAGTGTGAGGTGATGCATCATCATAATGTAAAACCAGGGCTGTCTTTGAGGACTTGCGCACCGATAAGAGAACAGTTTGTGACACAATCGTAGTAAGTTAAAAAAAAAACAACTAATCAAGACTTGTTATAGAAAATTACTGTAAAACAACAGCATTGCACCGACTGAAAACTGATTTGATTTTGTACAAATTCAAGATGATTTTTTATGCACTTTGGCTTTATTAAGTATTCTGTTTACTGTTTGGAGCACAGTTACTGAAATAAGCACCACAGTTTCAAGCCACAGCATTTTCAGAATTTCATGTCCAGAGGTCAAATGACAGCTTAACCTTAAAATCCATTCCCTTTATGTCTAACACGTGCTTCTCTGCAGGCACTATTCACAACTCCTGCTTCCCCAGCAGTAAAATCACACATGAGGGGATTTATTAGCTAGTAAAAACCAAACTCTTGCTAAGCTGGCTTAATGTGGTGTTGCCCATAGCACAAGATACTTTATGGGTGCTACCATAAATCATTCTGCAGTGACGGACAGAATGCTGTAGGTGGAGATGGAAGAGGGCTGGTGGAAGGAGTGGAACGGTCAGCTATATTAATAGAAATGAGGAAAATTAAGTTCTACTTATAAAGCCATTTGTCTCTAATGTAATACCACAGTGCAAATATGATTTGATGGCTGGTATAAAAAATAATGAGCAAACAGTTCTCTGAGAAATGTAGATGACCTTTGTGCTGCAGCTGATAGAACAGAAAAAGTTATCCGTGGGTGAAGTTGGATTTTTGTTCTAATTAGTGATTACTAACTAACTTCCAGGTCTTCTCTAATATGCTCTAAAATGTAAAATGTAACTCTTGTTGCAAACTTTTACCTTTAAAGCCTAAAAATCCATTAAAGTTACAAAAACAATGAATTATAGTCAGTCAGTCAGTCAGTCATTTTCTACCGCTTATTCCATAGTGGGTCGCGGGTGAGCTGGTGCCTATCTCCAGCAGTCTATGGGCGAGAGGCGGGGTACACCGTGGACAGGTCGCCAGTCCATCGCAGGGCAACACACAAACAACCATGCACACACTCATTCACACACCTAAGGGCAATTTAGAGTGACCAATTAACCTAACAGGCATGTCTTTGGACTGTGGGAGGAAGCCGGAGTACCCGCTGAGAACCCACGCATGCACGGGGAGAACATGCAAACTCCATGCAGAAAGACCCCTGGCCGGGAATCGAACCCAGGACCTTCTTGCTGCAAGGCAACAGTCAATTAATTATAATTTCATGTAATACAGACATTTTATACCTCATTTACTGAAGCTGGTACCAGTCTCAAAAACTGTCTATATGGAGGCCCTTAAATAATTCACCCTTTCAACATGTTTCTTTGCAGCTCAGTTTTAAAGAGGAAATGAGACACTTGACTCCACGCTTGGACACTTGGAGAGTGACGTTATTGCAAATTGTTCTGTTCACAAAAATTATCCAAATGCTTAAAGAGAGCATCCAGTATCAAACACGACATTTTACAATTCTCGACTCAGAGCAAAGTGAGCTCCGACCAGCTATCAGCAAACTGTTAGAAACACAACATTTTCTTTTGTAGTCGAGAATAATGGGTAAACACAATCTTACAAATGTAGGAGTTGTGTTCAACTAACCTAATGTATTAAAAAATCAAAGCACAGAAGAGCATGCTCGACAGGGGTTGGACAATGAAACTGAAACACCTGTCATTGTAGTGTGGGAGGTTTCATGGCTAAATTGGACCAGCCTGGTAGCCAGTCTTCATTGATCGCACAACATTATGGGTGACATACCAGAGTTCAAAAGAGGACAAATTGTTGGTGCACGTCTTGCAGGCGCATCTGTGACCAAGACAGCAAGTCTTTGTGATGTATCAAGAGACACGGTATCCAGGGTAATGTCAGCATACCACCAAGAAGGATGAACAACATCCAACAGGATTAACTGT
This sequence comes from Crenichthys baileyi, assembly GCA_036173005.1. Taxonomy (NCBI): domain Eukaryota; kingdom Metazoa; phylum Chordata; class Actinopteri; order Cyprinodontiformes; family Goodeidae; genus Crenichthys; species Crenichthys baileyi. The sequence continues at coordinate 17,157 of JAHHUM010001253.1, forward strand.
ACACGCAAGGGGAAGCTGTCTGAAAGGGATGTTCGGGTGCTAACCCGGATTGTATCAAAAAAAATATAAAACCACGGCTGCCCAAATCACGGCAGAATTAAATGTGCACCTCAACTCTCCTGTTTCCACCAGAACTGTCCGTCGGGAGCTCCACAGGGTCAATGTACACGGCCCGGCTGCTATAGCCAAACCTTTGGTCACTCATGCCAATGCCAAACATCGGTTTCAATGGTGCAAGGAGCGCAAATCTTGGGCTGTGGACAATGTGAAACATGTATTGTTCTCTGATGAGTCCACCTTTACTGTTTTCCCCACATCCGGGAGAGTTACGGTGTGGAGAAGCCCCAAAGAAGCGTACCACCCAGACTGTTGCATGCCCAGAGTGAAGCATTGGGGGTGGATCAGTGATGGTTTGGGCTGCCATATCATGGCATTCCCTTGGCCCAATACTTGTGTTAGATGGGCGCGTCACTGCCAAGGATTACCGAACCATTCTTGAGGACCATGTGCATCCAGTGGTTCAAACATTGTATCCTGAAGGCAGTGCCGTGTATCAAGATGACAATGCACCAATACACACAGCAAGACTGGTGAAAGATTGGTTTGATGAACATGAAAGTGAAGTTGAACATCTCCCATGGCCTGCACAGTCACCAGATCTAAATATTATTGAGCCACTTTGGGTGTTTTGGAGGAGCGAGTCAGGAAACGTTTTCCTCCACCAGTATCACGTAGTGACCTGGCCACTATCCTGCAAGAAGAATGGCTTAAAATCCCTCTGACCACTGTGCAGGACTTGTATATGTCATTCCCAAGATGAATTGACGCTGTATTGGCCGCAAAAGGAGGCCCTACACCATACTAATAAATTATTGTGGTCTAAAACCAGGTGTTTCAGTTTGATTGTCCAACCCCTGTAGACTGGTTAGGACTGCAGTGTGGCTAGGTCTCCAATCATATTTACATTGTAAACTTTCTTTTTGGCTCCCAGATCTTCAATGTACAATTTTCTACAGTAATTTCAGTCAAAGTTGCAGCCTAATTTATTAAAAAAGAACTGTTTAATTCTACTGAGTTGAATAATATTCATGGTGCATTCAGTGACGAATATAAAAGAGGTGAAATTTTGGTCAAAGAAAAAATAGGAGTCAGATTTTAGTGATAGCGAAACACAAAAGCTGATTCAATATTACTATCTCTTTTCATAATTGAAGTTACAGCAAAATGTTTGGATACACTAACCATGCATAGCAATTTGATATGTTATGTTTTTCAGCTGTTCTTTCTACAAACAATAAGACATCGTGCAACTTTGATGAATTTCCAAAACAAGGACAATGTGTACCAGTTTGAACTTTTGTAGATTTTCTCTCACTCAAACATGGTCATAAATACACATAAGGGCTCAAATGTAAACAACACACCAATCCTAACATTTGATTACACGTCCCTTAGCAAACTACATCTTGAATGAATGCTCTTTGTTGCCACTACATTTTTATGTTTCTTGCACCCAGTTATGTCCAAGTTTCAACCACCCAGCTGTTAATCTAAGATTAAACAAAACATTTGGTCTTAATTTTTCATTATTTCATCCTTTGAGAAATGCACCTATATGGCTGACAATGAAAGGGACTGATGGCATGATATTGCCACCACTATGATTGACAGTTGTGAGAGTGTTTTTAGGTTTGAATGCCTCACCTTGGCTCCTCCAAACAATCTTTTTGTCGCTTTGGCTAAATAGCTCAACATAGCTCACTGCAACTTTTCTCAATAAGACATTTAGCTTGTATATGTAGGTGCAGCTTTAATGGGGACATATCATGCTTTTAAATTTTTCTTTTCACACTTAAATCATTCAGTTGTGGTCTATATAAAGTGGAACTGCAATGCTTTGGGCTGAATTCCTTGTTATTGTAGCTCCACAGGCTCCTCTTTTACCCTTGTACTGAGGTGCGTCTGAGAGCAACTCGTTTTGGTGCTGTCTTTTTAAATGCTGTTGAGGTGCTTCACAACCCACCCCCCACGAGGTCAAAGAGCGCTGCGCTGTAACCTGTTTGGCCATTTTTGTAGTTTGATGAAAATTATCAAGCAGCACAGAAACAAGACAAAAATCAATGTAAAACTGTTTATGTAATAATACTATTCAAAACAGGCAGTACGGTTCTGTCCTCAAGGAGCTAAAAGCAGCACAAGGCACTAACATATGCAGACGGCACGATGCTACTGCTATCAAAACAATGGCCAGGACATCATATCAACACACAATAAATTCATGTCTAAAATAAAGTTTGTTGTCATTTTAGCTTTATTTGCAGCTTACCGCTTTGCTGTGTCCGTCGATACCTTAGACAGAAGGAGCTGACCACTTAATCAGATGAGGTCAGCAAATCTTTCTTGATACTGGAGGAGGTTGCTGAAGGCACTGGTCATTGAAGTAGGGAATATAAGAATTTTCCCACTGTTGTGGAAACATTTCCATGAAAACTAAAATTTAACCAGGCACTTCGAAGAAGTTATGATGCTTGGGGATGGTGTAATGAATTGGTCTAATGAATTGTGTGGGTTAATACACCCAACAACTCAACCGAACTTATCCTCTTTCAGCGTAGGTATACTTGAACTTGGACTACAAAATTGCAGCGAGAAAAAAAAATGGCGGATACGCGGAAATGGCGGATACATGAAATTGTTCCCTTTGCATTTAGCTTAAAAGTGTCGCTCTGAAGCAGGGACTCCCTTCTTGGTTGGCTTCCTCATTGCATGAAGTCGTAAACATAGCTTTACTACGACACTTCCAGTTCATGACGTGCAGTTCATTGCAACCAGTTTCTTTTCATCCGAAGGGGAACGTTTCTGCTAGATGAGGGAAACCTGGACGAAACTGGGTGTTATATCACCACAATGATCCCAAACACACACAAACATATATAGTATATTTGAGCCTGTGTGTGTAATTGTCAGTCTAAGTGAATTAGAGAAAACCTTATAATAAATTCAAACATTTGAACAACATTTTTGTTGTATCATAATTTCACCCTGAAAGAAAGAAAAAGCATCATTAGAAGCCCAAACTGAACAGATTCATGCCAATGGGGAGTGCATGCATACTTTTCACTGAAACTGTGCATAGTCATTTAAAATATTTATGTCTGTGTCTGTGTCCAAACTTTTGGTCTGTACTGTATATATATATACATGGAGAGAGAGAGAGAGAGAGAGAGAGAGAGAGATACAAATATTTAAAACATTTCCTCTGAGATGATACTGGTAAGAAATATTTCCAGGAAATGATCAAATAAACAAAGCAATTCACTTTACGCTTAGAAAAAAAAGCAGCTGAGTGTATAAGGATATAACTTGAGGCTAACTACTGCAAGTTCTCTATTTTTTTCTACTGTTTCCCCTTCTCCCTGGAGAAACAAGAGAGTCTTTCCAAGTTTTCATCTCCTCCACACTCACACCTCATTACCAGAATAAGGACAATAAGAGCTGGCTATGTCAGAATCGATGAGACAGTAAAATAGTTTTAAAAAGTTTTATTCTGAAAATACCTCAACCAGAGAAAAAATGCACAGTTGATAATTAGGGATGGAAAAGGTGTGAAAGCAGTAAGGTAATTAATTAAAACAAGAGATTAGCACTGGATTTGTTGACTAAATGTTTCTCTTTTTTCTTATTCTCTTACCATATTAATTGAACATTCAGTTACATTTCTCAGGACAAAAACCACTACAACACCACCCAACCTGACTGACAGCTCTTTGCCACAAGCAACATAGGAACAGAGCTTGTATTTGATCCATCATTAATAAGATCACATGTGTTCAATATAAATTTAGGCTTCATTCAGGAGCTTTCTTCCCACTGTCCTTGAACCATTTTTAAGTAATCTTTAAAGTCTTACTTTTTAGGTTATACAGGAGCCTTGGGATGGTCTTTAACCTTACTTCTACTATTTTTCTAAGACTGCGAATGTGTTTCTTTTATTTTATGCTATAAAGTAGTGCCTCTAGTTGTGTCGTGTTCGTGAATAAGAAGAAATACATGTGCATTATGGCAATTTAGACATGAATCAAAAAAGATTTTCCAAGCGCCTGTTCAATCTGTAGCATAATGACGTGTTTATGGGTCTGGCTGAGCAGATAGTCTCAGTTAAAATCAATACCGCCTACAGATGGTTTCATGTACTATTCAGCAAAAGCACGAGAGTTAACCGCCCATGCCTCTACTGACTGTGGGCAAAATCCAAAGAGACAAATGGGGAGCAAAAAAGACATGAAAAAAAAGTGAATACATTTTTGCAGTTAAAAAAAGGTTTTACAGTCTTGCACACACTTGCATTGCTTGTCATTCATTGTGAAAGTAGAAATAAAACCATTGTGACTTCAACAAAAAGATGTTACAAAATGTTTCCACAATTTCTTATCCTGCTTCTTTCATTCAGTTTTGCGTCTATTTGTTTGTTTATGTTAGTTTTTTTTGTATTTGGTTATAATTATTATTATTATCACCAATTTCTTTTTTGCTCTAATTTTATGGTTATTCTGCCACCCTTTGATTTCTAGATGTACAGATTAAACCAGATATTTCCATATGATGTATAAAAAGAAATAATTTTTTCTCACTGTCTGATATTAAATCACAAAGTTAGGTCAGTTACGATTAAAAACATATTTTCTATTTGACAAACCTAGAATAATAATACGACATTTTATTAATTTCATAAAATTTAAAAGTTTACATTAACTTCCTTAATATTAGTATTGCATTTTTAACAGTATGACTTGAGTCAAACATTTCCTTCGAATTATGGCCAATTTCTCCTGACAGAACAGGCATTAATAAGTCAGAGTTGTAACCTGTTCACCCATACCTTTTCACCAGCACATATTCAGTGATGAACACAAATATCCAGTGGGACTGAGACCTGGGCTTTGTGATGACCACTCCAAAACATTAACTTTTTTTTGTCCTTAAGCCACTTTGTATCCTTAGGGTTATTGTCAATTTGGACAACCCGTTTGCAGCCGGACTTTAACTTACTGGTTGTTGTTTTGCTGCATCAATATTTCATCATAATACTCTAAGTACTAAATGGAATTATGGTCATTATTGCCAAACAGTTTTAGTTTCATCAAAGCACAGGACATGTCTCCAAGATTTAAGGTCTTCTGTCTCTGAGTTCCTTGTAAACTGTAATAGCGTCTTCCCTGCATGCTGGCCTTACAGCCTATGTTAGTGCAGGTCATTTCACTGTAGATAATGACACTCTACCAGCTATAGCCAGCATCTTCACGTGGTCTTTTGCTTTTGTTGATATGCACACTTTATAATAAAACATGTTCATGCCTGGTATCCCATCTCAATCCTGTAAATTATGAGGGCTGGACATTCCTATTGTGTTTATACTTGCATAAAATAGTTTGAATTGAGAAATGTAGAACCTGCAGGCATCTAGAAAGTGTCCCAAAGTATGAATCAGGCTTGTGGAAGTCCACAGTTCTCTTCCTGGTTCCTTTAGAACTTTCCGCGATGTGACACAAGAAAGTAGTACATTTAGGACTTGCCTTAACGGGCATTCAAAGGTATGCTGCACATTAACTAAATGTTGTGAATCAGAAGAACATTATCTGGGCTTTCTAAAATTGTTTAAAGGCATAATAATCTTAGAGTATGTAACTGTTTGACTTTAAAGAAAGGTATAAAACATTTCTAAAAGATTCTTGTTATTATTGATGAAGACATTACAATCAAAATTTATGCCTAAAGTTACTGTGGGATGTCAGATTTATCCAAATCTATCTGCAATACATATTTGGAACTAAAGTAAAAAAAAAAATATATATATATATATATAAATATATAAAATATATCTTGTTGCTGTGCAGCCAGAGAATTATAGATCAACTTTAAACCAACATTTTTTCCTATTCCATAAAGTAATTCAGTTGTTATTTAGGGTAATGTTTAACTCACTTCCTAAAGGTTGGTATGGACCCCTGCAAGGACCTTCCAGGGGATGTCCCTGACCCGTGGCTCTGTCCGGAAAGCAAGCTGTCTGTTTCAAAGGCAAACATCCCATCACGGTCATCAGGAACATCCAAGAATTCTCCATCGCTCCACATTCCCATTGTACCATCCATTTGCCGGTATTTGATATCTATGGTGACGCTGGTCTGAAAATGAAGGGAAAGATTAAAACACATAGGCTAAATGATGACATACTATTTAGCTTTAAAGCTGCCATGTGCTACATATGTCAGCACTTTTATGAATAAGTGGTATGAAAGGTGTTGTCCTTTCAGAGCTAATAGCTAAGTCCCTGGTTTTAGGGTTAGTTTGGATTGTGGCGTCCAATGTTCCTCTCCTTTACTGATCTTTGGTTTCTTCGCTATTTTGTTGATATTGGCCCAGCATCCCATCTCCTGTTGCTTTGTTGTAAGGATTATTTTTATTAAACTAGAGCGCAATTGTTGCAGCTGGGCTAATTTTCATATGTTATGTGTCTTTTGTGACATTTTCACCATATGGATTGTAAGATATTGTTCATCCGGTATCTGAACCTGGGACCTTTTGCCTCAGGCTTGGATCAAATTTTGTAAATCTTCTTCCATCCAAAACAACAGAAAATGTCAAACAACATTGTTCTTCTCTTAGATTTAATACAAATATAGTTACTGCAATAGCAATAATTTTTAGGTCTACTGATTAAAATACTGTGCATATAATACCATGAATCTTTCCACTGGGGAAACTTTTTTTTATAACCTGAACCTTATTTAAATACGTTTTAGGTCATAAATAATAAAAATGAGATAGTTCTTGTCACTTTGAGCATTCGGCTACAATAACATCTGTCTGTCACGCCTGACAAATGCAATGCAATAATTTAGTCTCTTACAACCCTATTATGGGTAAAAACTCAACCAAGGGCTAGTAATGTTGTCTAATAACTACATCATTCACTCATTGTTAAGGCTAACTGCCCACTATGCCCTGCAAAAGTTCTCAAAACCAGTCAGATTGTGAGGATATCTGTCATTCACAGCCCTCTATGTCTAGACTTTGTCTGTGGCATTGCATAAGTTTAATTTGCCTCTCACTATCTCTTTTTCTTTATTTGCCTGCATGCCAGGAGTCCTTTTGTTTGCTAAATTGTTACAATATCCACATTTTAATTAGATAATCTGCAAACAAGCCAATATTTTGTCCTATTTCATACCAAAACATCAAATATTCTCTAAAATCTTCTCAGGACTTTTTGCAGACACATTGTTCACTTGTACATTTTTATGTATATATATAGGGTGTATTGTAAACATAACTGTGATCTCATCAAGCAGGAGTAAACAATAGGTAAGAGACAACCATGGTAACATGTTTCAAACTCGAAACTCAAGTATCACCATGGGAACAGACAACCCACAATACTCATTCTTGAAAACTTTAACAAATTATTTAGTTTCTGCCCAAATATGACATGGATTTTTTTTTGCTGTACTTAAGGGAAAAGTCAGATCATGTTTGTAAAAGTGTATCATATGAAAAACAGATGAATGTACTGAAGGCCTTTTTAATTACAGAGCTAACCTTGATAATCTCAGCTCCCACCTACAGCTTCATGTTTTCAAAAAAGGTACAGGAGACTTTTTGTGTGCTCCAAAAGATGTTGTCTTTCAGCTTTAGTGAGAACTTGTGCAGATGTGAGAAGAAGAATCTCGTAAAGATTCTCCTCAGATTTGCAATAAAAATATTGCAATAAAAATATTGCAAATGTAACAGATGGGAAAAATATGGTTGTAAATGAATAACTTGGTACCAGAAGGTTTTTAACTATTTAGATTTAAAGCCAAGTTTGTTGTTGCTCAAAATGTTCTATACATTTATCTTTAGATTTATACATTTGACACATTGATTTTCATGTACGTCTGTCGATCAGATTTATGACATTTACTTAATTTCCTTCAAATAACAAATGATCAAGTACAGAATTTGTAATTTTTTCATTGTGTTTTAGATTTTAATTATGTAAAAATTCAGATAAATATTCCAACTTATGCAGATTTTTGCTGATTTGCTTTGTGTTTCCTTCAGAATGTTGCTGCAATACTTTTAGCATCATCTGGGTCTTTTTTCTTGGCTGCTAGCATGGCAGCAAACTCTTTGGCAAACTTGGTAATAAAATTGTATACTCAAGAAGGACTTTGCTATTTAGTGGTGTATCAACAAGCTCTCAATATTGGCAACCAGCTTGGCAAGGCCATACATCACCTCTGCTGCTTGTGTGCTGCTAAAATTCAGACTGACATTTTAATGCAGATTAAAAGCATGGCTGCCGTTGAATTTGTCTTTAGCGTCTTCTTGGGAGACATGTTTGGACAAATACTGTCCTCCTGACAATGACCTAAACTTTATTACAGAGGGTCCAATTTATTCCACTGACAAAGACAGATGAGGAAAAAATATATGAGAAACTCCCTCTCTTTCCTCTATCCTTCTGTGCTTCACGGCCTTTTCCTTACAACACCCAAACCAAGCAATCTTTGTGGCCCACCAGGAGTGAGATTTGTTGCTATGGCAACAATACTAGTAGTGCTCCCAGGTAATGTCAGGTTAAGTTTTACGGCTCTCTTGCAACAGGGATGCTCAGCAGTGAAATTCTTCTCCCAGTGTGTGTGTGTTCACAGAAATCCTCATGAACACACTATATGGGTGTGAACATGAGCTTGCATGTACACCCAGGAGTGCTCTCATGCAGGGTTTTATCATCTCAGAAACAACACACCAGCACTCTCCGCTTCACCAACACAGTCCTGCACCCTTCCGGGGGTTCGGATTTTATAAAGTGTTTTTTCCTTTTCAATGCATTCCGTCATACTATCCTTGTCCTCCCATACATATACTCCTACATTATATATTCTCAAAATCAACCACACAGTTCTCACAACCAAGCTGCTCTGAGCATAATTTCAAATCAATAGAATACCAGGATGAATGTTGCTGCAGAGCATCTGGATTTGCTGATATTGCTTTCAGAATATAGTATATATCAGATTCTTGTTGCCAAATTCCTTTACACCTTCTACTGGCATACTGAAAGTCCAAAGTTTCATGTTTCATGTCAATGCAAGTTGTTTGCTGTGTTGACCCGTGCACAAGGGAGAAGCTGAAAAGACTCGTTCTTGATAAAAAGATATGCTTATCAATAAAGATAATACATAAGAAAGCCAATAACAAAGCGTTAGAAACTCCTATATATTATATATTTACTCACATTTAAGCTAGTCTGTGAAGACTTTAGTGGTTTGTTGGAGAACATTAATGAACAATTGAACCATGATTACTAAGGAATAAACCAGGCAGGTCAGAGATAAGGTTGTGCAGAAAGTTTAAAGCAGGGTTAGGTTATAAAATAAAGTATAAAACAAGTTTAGAACATTTCAAAGAGCACTGTTCAATTCATCATTCAAAAGCGAAAATTATCGTGTAATTTTAAATCTACCAGGACATGAAGGTCCACCGAAATGGAAGGATGGGCAAGGAGAGCTTTAATCTAAGTAGCAGCTAAAAGAACCATGTTTACTTTAGATGAGCTGCAGAGATTCACAGCTCAGGTAGAATCATCTACTGACAGGATAACTATTAGTGGTGCGCTCCACAAATCTGGCGTTTATGGATGAGCTGCAAGAGGAAAGCCATTTTAAAAGAAACCACAGAAAAAAAAACTGCAGCAGTTTGCACAGCAGACATTTGGAAAAATTAGATCTGGTCAGAAAAATTAAAAATAAATCTTGAAATTGACCAAAATTGCACTGCACATTACCCTGAACACACCATCCCCATTGTTAAACATGGTGGTGCCAGCATTACTCTGTGGGATGCTTTTCCTCATCAGGACAGAGAGGTTGAAGATCAAGGTTGATGGAGGTGCTGACTACAGGTCAATCATAAAAGAAAACCTGTTAGAAGCTGCAAAAGACTTGAGACTGTAGCTGAGGTTTCCTAAACATACAAAAAGAGCCTCAATGGAATGGATTCATTCTTGTAGAATGGCCTAATGAAAATTCAGATACAAATCCATTTAATCTGTGGCAAGACATGAAAAGGTGTGTTCAAAGGTCCTCTCCTTTCAGTCTGACAGATTTTGAGCTCTTTTGCAAAGAGGAAACATTGAAAAAAAGATGTGTAAAGCAGGTTGAAAAAATGGCTGTGTTGAAATGCATGTCAAACTTTTCAGAGTTTTAGTTGGAAAAGAAAATTAAAAACCATGTCATATTTTCCTTCTACTTTACAATTGTGCAATACGTTGTGTTGCTCTATCACTTAATATCCCAATAAAATACATGTAAGACTGTGTGTGACAAAATGTGAAAAAAAGGCTTAAGAGGTATGAATACATTTGAAGGTACTTTGGGTTTGGAAAGATTACTTAAATTATTGTTTTGGGTTAATGATCTTCCAGTTAGTTTATTCTGTAATACAAAGCCAGTCTTTATTCCTGTTTTGTTTTGTAATGTGTGCTCACCTGGTTTCAATCATTACACCAGTCAGTCATTTTCTACCACTTATTCCATAGTGGGTCGCGGGGGAGCTGGTGCCTATCTCCAGCAGTCTATGGCAGTCCATCGCAGGGCAACACACAAACAGCCATGCACACACTCATTCATACACCTAAGGGCAATTTAGAGTGACAAATTAACCTAACAGGCATGTCTTTGGACTGTGGGAGGAAGCCAGAGTACCCAGTGAGAACCCATGCATGCACGGGGAGAACATGCAAACTCCATGCAGAAAGACCCCTGGCCGGGAATCGAACCCAGGACCTTTCTGTTGCTGACATCAGCATAATTATACTCATGCTTATTTTATTTTTTTTTTACTCTCAGCTTTTATTGCTCATGCAATGGCTTCAGCTTTACTATATTTAATTGAAATGCTGTGGCCCATGTCAGTCTGCCTCCTTCATGCTCATTAGCCTACAGCTGGGCCATCTTCAACTGTTTTTTTTCTGAACTGTAGTGTAGTTTATTTTAAAAGCATAATTTTAACTTTACATATTTGAACTTTTTTAAAGGTGAGATGATTATACAACATCCATGTTCAATAATGTTTAAAAACAAGAATTGGTATTTGCACAGAGTGAAAATTATGAATTATGAAAGTTCAAATATATAGAGATATATACATTTGGGATTATCACCCTTTGGAATACTCAGCTGTTTCAACCAGCTGGCCGTATTGAGGTGAGATGGAAGAATTTGAATGTAAGACATTCATCATTATTCCATCCATTACATGCCATGCACAAAACAAATGGTAGCCCCACAGCATAATGCTGCTCTGACCATGCTTGATAGTTGTTGTAGTGTTCTTAAGTTTGAAAACAGAACCCTGTCTCCAAATACACTTCCTTTTACTAAGCCTAAATAACTCAGTCGAGCATAACTCCTGGTTAGCACCCTCTCAGGCCCTGTTTGTAGGCTATAGTCTGTATGTATACTTTTCACCCAGTGTGAATTAGAGAAAATCTACAATAAATTCAAACAAATGCACCCCTTTTTTTTATTATTTGCAGTTGTAAGTTACACAATTGTTCACACTGGGAAACAGTGTGAATGAAACAGTTCAATTGCATTCCTAAAAAGCTTAAATTAATACAATATTCATGGTAGTGATGAGTATATGTACAGTGTTAACCAAAACTCAAAAGGATGATTGGATGACTCTAAAAATAATAAACAAGGACTGTACCAACATACACAGAAAAGTGAATACATAAACGTCTAGAACTTTAAGATAATATAGTAATGTCTTTAGCTAAAAAAAACTCAACTGCAAGAACTTACCTTTATTGATGTGTTGTTGTCATCAATGAGGGTATCTGTCAGCTCTAGATGTCCCTCTTCAGCCACTTTCTGAAGCACCATACAAAATGTCCCAACCAGTCTACAGGAAAAGAGAAAGTCACAAAATGTAAAACAACTGAATCCACTTATAGCAACATGTTGCGTTTTTTTTTTTTTTTGGTGCAGCATCACTTCTGCCCTTTCACTTACAGTAATAAAAAAAATGGCTAATTGTATTTCCTGCTTGCTCACCTGAGGCATCTGTTCTCCACTGTGTTTCCTTTTGCACAGTATGATGGTGAATGTGTCATGAACAGAAGCTGCTTGGGTGAGATAAGACACACTGAGAAAGTTCCACCAGCTCACACACGGAATCTCTCACCAAAAAGCAACATGGAAGAAGCTCAAACACAACCTAAACTCTCAGAGGTGAAGATTTTGTTTTATTTGCCAACATTTTGGCTGTTCATTAGGCTTGTAGGAACTATATATTTATACAACTTGGGATTTAAAGATGTGTTCACAAATAATTTTCCAAATATGTATTTTATGTGGTTCTATGTTCAAGGACCCACATTGTGAGGATATTATAAAAAAAACAAGTGAAGTTGACAGACTTAAGTGACGTTTTCAGAAATATGGATTATATTTTGACGTCACAGTTTGAATGTGCTCCGTAAGATAAATCAATTACCCAGAGTCGTCCACTTTAAATACAAGTTAAATAGGTAGGTCGCCTGATGAATTATCATTTAAAAAATAGACACAATCTCCTTAAGGGAAAACATATAAATATACAGATGTTTTAGACATATGATGCTGAAGCGCCTTCCAAATACCCACACCCAAAACACATAATGGAAAGATTATGATATCCCATAGGTAAATATATGTTTTTCTTAATATTTAAAGATAAGAAGTTCACCATCAAGATCATTTTGATGATGTAGTTGTGTTGAAGTCAGTTTTGTGATGTAGGGGCCACAAGAAACTGAGCAAAAAAGATCTTCTGTCTTTTCAGAATGAATAGTCAAGCCATATTAGAGATAATAAAGGAAGCACTGAAGATCTAATTTAGATTTTGTTACTGGTCTTTATCATGGCTGCCACTTAGATTCTACCAGGTCATTTCATTCAGCTGCATATCTTCAGAAGCCATAAGAACCATTTCACCAGGCTCATTACTTAAAACACTATCTCCAGAAAAGAAATTAGATATACAAATAAAAACTTTATTGTTAACATTTTCATTTTGTTTCAGCATTCCCTAAAAAGCAGATGATGTTGAGTGGAAATAATTAAAATTTTAATTTTAATTACTAAAATGTCCAACAATGTGAAATACTTCCAAAAAATACTAATACCTCCTGGATCTCTTTATATTTCATTACTTTACAAACACAAACTTCAATTCCATTTTAACTTAGGGATATGCTTAGATCAGAATCATGGGTGTTTAACTCTAGTCCCTAAGGGCTGGTTTCCTGCATGTTTTAGATGCTTAACTGTTCCTACTCAGCTGATACAAATGGCTGAAAGCCATTCAGTGTGCCATTACGTTCTGTGGGGGCCTTGTAATATTCATTTAATTTAGGTGTGTTGAAGCAAAGAAACAACTGAAATCTGATCTAAACTGATCTAAACCATTAAATTGTAGCTCTGGCTGTGTGTTCATTGTTATTATATGAGGTGAACTTCCACCTCAATCTCACGTCTTCTGTTGCCTCTTAACAGGATTTCCTCTAGTTCTTCTTGTTCTGTCCTTAGCTCAATCCAAATTGCCATTAACTCAAGCAGCACCATAGCATAATGCTGTCATCACCGTGTTTCATGTTGGAGATAGTGTATTCAGGGTGATTTGCCGTTGATTTTCGGCCACAGTGTTTTACATGGAGGATAAAAATTTCAAGTTTGTTCTCATATGACCAAAGTACCTTCTTCCACATTAATGGATTTTATGACAGTTACAAGACGAGACAAAATGAACACTTTTACAAGGCATGACATTTTGACAGAGGAAAGAGCCAATAAACAATTTGTGGGGATATTGGCATTGCGTGTTATTCTGTTCTTCTTTTTAAACGTTCCACAAAAACACAAAGTAATACAAAAGAATGGGATAAAATACTGTTAAATGCAGGTCATTGCTGCCAAAGCACCCTTCACAAAACATAACAATAGGAGAAACTCTGTACAGGTCCCATTGAAGCAGCCAATTAGAGCTGATGAATAATTTAAAGAGTTTCCTTATACATTGTTGGCAGAGCCATAAGTCACACATAAAAAATATGTAGAGCAAAGCCACAACCATGTCATTTCCCATATAACCTTTGTTCACACCTACTCTTACATCAGATTAGAAACAGACAGAAAATGAAGCTGTTATATATTTCATAGCATTTACCCCAAACATATTCAAATGACTCAACAAAGGAACCATTACAAGGAAGTGTCACAGGTGTTTAGCAGGCAGTTTACATGGAAATCTAAAACTGTTAAACAAGGCTATTCATGCAATAGCCAAGCACCCACATATACAGGAAATCTGCTGTGTTAGGGTAATGATGCAGTTGCCCTAACCGTATTATAGAAACTGACAGCCATAGGATGAAATTAAATAAGGGTACACTACCGCAGTTGTGATTAAATATGAAATAGGCCTACATCAAATACTTTATAATTACAATTATGAGCAAAAACTAACACTGCAAAGCAGGCAGCATCTATTCAGAGGGTAAAAAAGGTTGTTATTATTCTCGTCCTCTCCCTGCATTAATCCCTCTCTACCTCTGCTGTTGTTATGAGCACTTTCCTTGAAGCCAGTGGCTATGAATTGCATGTACATTGCGAATTGAGGCTGTACGTGAGTTGGCAGAAGTTCATACTCTATAGGGAGCTAACTTTTATTCTGGAACATACAGCGGTTGGACAATGAAACTGAAACACCTGGTTTTAGACCACAATAATTTATTAGTATGGTGTAGGGCCTCCTTTTGCGGCCAATACAGCGGCAGTTCGTCTTGGGAATGACATATACAAGTCCTGTACAGTGGTCAGAGGGATTTTAAGCCATTCTTCTAGCAGGATAGTGGCCAGGTCATTACGTGATACTGGTGGAGGAAAACGTTTCCTAACTCGCTCCTCCAAAACACCCCAAAGTGGCTCAATAATATTCAGATCTGGTGACTGTGCAGGCCATGGGAGATGTTCAACTTCACTTTCATGTTCATCAAACCAATCTTTCACCAGTCTTGCTGTGTGTATTGGTGCATTGTCATCCTGATACACGGCACCACCTTCAGGATACAATGTTTGAACCACTGGATGCACATGGTCCTCAAGAATGGTTCGGTAGTCCTTGGCAGTGACGCGCCCATCTAGCACAAGTATTGGGCCAAGGGAATGCCATGATATGGCAGCCCAAACCATCACTGATCCACCCCCATGCTCCACTCTGGGCATGCAACAGTCTGGGTGGTACGCTTCTTTGGGGCTTCTCCACACCGTAACTCTCCTGGATGTGGGGAAAACAGTAAAGATGGACTCATCAGAGAACAATACATGTTTCACATTGTCCACAGCCCAAGATTTGCGCTCCTTGCTACATTGAAACCGATGTTTGGCATGGGCATGAGTGACCAAAGGTTTGGCTATAGCAGCCCGGCCGTGTATATTGACCCTGTGGAGCTCCCGACGGACAGTTCTGGTGGAAACAGGAGAGTTGAGGTGCACATTTAATTCTGCCATGATTTGGGCAGCCGTGGTTTTATGTTTTTTGGATACAGTCCGGGTTAGCACCCGAACATCCCTTTCAGACAGCTTCCTCTTGCGTCCACAGTTAATCCTGTTGGATGTGGTTCGTCCTTCTTAGTGGTATGCTGACATTACCCTGGATACCGTGGCTCTTGATACATCACAAAGACTTGCTGTCTTGGTCACAGATGCGCCAGCAAGACGTGCACCAACAATTTGTCCTCTTTCGAACTCTGGTATGTCACCCATGTTGTGTGCATTTCAATATTTTGAGCAAAACTGTGCTCTTACCCTGCTAATTGAACCTAAACTCCAGGGTTAATTGTGGAGTACCACAGGGTTCAGTACTTGGGCCAATTCTCTTTACTATATATATGCTTCCAATAGGTAAAATTATCAGGCAGCATAGAATAAATTTTCACTGTTACGCTGATGATACTCAGCTTTACTTATCCATAAATCCTGATGAGCCCAACCAGTTAGATAGACTACAAGCATGTCTTGAAGACATAAAAACTTGGATGACTTTAAATTTTCTGCTTCTAAATTCAGATAAGACAGAAGTTGTCGTCTTTGGACCGGAGTCTTTAAAAAGAAACTGCTTAGTCAATCACTTAACCTGGATGGCATTAAATTGACCTCCGATAATAAAGTAAAAAACCTTGGTGTTATTTTTGACCAGGACATGTCATTTAAATCCCATATTAAACAGGTTTCTAGGATTTCCTTTTTTTCATCTCCGGAACATTGCCAAAATTAGAAATATCCTGTCCAGGAGTGACGCTGAAAAACTAGTCCATGCATTTGTTACTTCAAGGCTGGACTGTTGTAATTCTTTACTATCAGGATGTCCACAAAATGCAGTTAAAAGCCTTCAGCTGATTCAAAATGCTGCAGCAAGAGTTCTGATGAAAATTAAAAAGAGAGATCATATTTCCCCTACTTTAGCTTCCCTTCATTGGCTCCCTGTTAAATACAGAATAGAATTTAAAATCCTCCTCCTCACATATAAAGCCCTTAATGATTTAGCTTCATCATACATCAGAGATCTGATTGTTCCATACGTTCCTAACAGAGCACTTCGTTCTCAGACTGCAGGTTTACTGGTGGTTCCTAGAGTTTCTAGAAGTAGAATGGGAGGCAGATTCCTTCAGTTATCAGGCTCCTCTCCTGTGGAACCAGCTCCCAGTTTTAGTCCTTGAGGCGGACACCCTGTCTACTTTTAAGGCTAGGCTTAAAACTTTCCTTTTTGATAAAGCTTATAGTTAGAGTGGCTTAGTTTATCAGGGAGAGAGCCTTCCTCCCTCCCTGCTGGATGGAGTAAGGGGGAGTCAGGATTAGCCTAAACCGGCTCAGTTATGGTTGAGGTGCAAACACACCCTCCATTTCTGCTACCTGTATGACCCCCTCTCTTTTCCAATGGTTATGGTCAATCTGACAGAGAGAGGTATCCCAATCGTTGTGGTTTTTAGTATAACAATGGCCATCAGTGGGCTCTAGATGGACAAACTGTCTACTTTTAAGGCTAGGTTTAAAACTTTCCTTTTTGATAAAGCTTATAGTTAGAGTGGCTTAGGTTATCCTGAGCTATCTCTGTAGTTATGCTGCTATAGGCTTAGGCTGCTGGAGGACTTTCACCCTCTTCGCTACTTTCTCACACTACTCTTCAATTTTGTATTATTTGCTGTTATCTCAGCTTTTAACTTTCTCTCTCTTTTCTCTTCCTAGAAGCTACACCTGGCCTGACTCTGTGTCTACCTGTAACACCTTTCTGGAGAGGGGAATCCTCCAAGCTTCTGCTGGCAACAACTTAATGCTCACCCTCTACCGATGATCCACATGGCCCTGTCTTTCAGTGTTTAACCCTTTCTCTCTCCTAGACATAGCTACTGACTGAGGTTCTACTGTGACTAACTCTCTGTGCTCTCTTCAGACTCTAAACTTGAAAACTGGCTCAGAGTTTATCCGTTCCTTCTTTCTAGGTGAAACGACTAAAGGAGCTACATCCATTAACATTTACCTTTTCCTTCCCATAGAAAGTACTCCTGGATCAGTGCTTCTTTGTTCTCTTTGTGTCTCTGCTCTGTTCTCTCTAACCCCCAGTCGGTCGTGGCAGATGGCCGCTCAGACTGAGCCTGGTTCTGCTGGAGGTTTCTTCCTGTTAAAAGGGAGTTTTTCCTCTCCACTGTCGCTACATGTTCTCTTTGTGTCTCTGCTCTGTTCTCTCTAACCCCCAGTCGGTCGTGGCAGATGGCCGCTCAGACTGAACCTGGTTCTGCTGGAGGTTTCTTCCTGTTAAAAGGGAGTTTTTCCTCTCCACTGTCGCTACATGCATGCTCAGTATGAGGGATTGCTGCAAAGTCAACGCCAGTGACTGTCCACTGTCTCTACATGTTCATCCGGGAGGAGTGAATGCTACAAGTCACTGACTGGATGCAATCTGCTGGGTTTCCTTTCCTTAGATAGAAAAACTTTTTATCCAATTTGAAGAAGTAACAGAATCTGGCTGAACTGTTCAATGATTAAGATTAATTGGAATGTATGTACCTGACCTTTGTGAAGTGCCTTGAGACGACGTGTTGTGAATTGGCGCTATATAAATAAACTGAATTGAAATTGAATTGAAAATTGAATTGAACCTTCACACTCTGCTCTTACTGGTGCAATGTGCAATCATTGAAGACTGGCTACCAGGCTGGTCCAATTTTACCATGAAACCTCCCACACTAAAATGACAGATGTTTCAGTTTCATTGTCCAACCCCTGTAAGTCCAAGTATTCTTATAGGAAGTGATTCCCCTAAGGCATAGACAGATGCTTTCACTGTGAAGGTGAGTTACTGTCAGTCTCCCCAATGCATAAATTTACAGGCTCCGCTGAGGCGACTAAAGGTAAAGTTGGGGAGGATACTAATAGCTTTGTGGAGAAAACTTTTTCTTGAAGTTCAACTTTGATCCCGGTCATGGTGGGTGCTAACCCACTGCAGTATAATCAACTACTTCCTTCATCAGACAGGGCTGATCAATACATTCAGGCCAGCTCTGTCGTTTCCTTTCAACCATTGTAATGAGTGTACAAGTGGTGAATAATTGAATTGAGCAGGGCCTATCATGTTCTGCCTCACTTTTTACCATTTCAAAGGGTGGCATTCATTATTGACCAACAATTTACTTTCGTCTGCTTCATAATTCAAAGCTCACCTTCCTTTCATTTTGTATTTTCATTCTTTGATACTCTGTATTTTTTTTAACAAATTATGGCAGGACCAAGCAAAGGATCATGATAAGAAATTCTTGAGAAGTGACATGAGATTTGAGATTTTTTTATAATCAAAGCAAAGAAACAATAGAAACTTACACTTGGTGTTTAAAGATAAAAGTATCTATGGACAAACAATGCCTGCAAATCATAACAGAAAGTTTCTTCGTTTCAGATGCAAAATACTGATGACAAAATGCTATTAAAGTGTTTCTCATGTGTCAGTTCCCAAAAATCTGTTTTCCAGTGTGGCCCGTTTTAGCCGTGTTTAGTGCTGTGATGCCTGCGGGCAGAATGCTGCTCGAGCTTCATAAGAGCCAAATAGCATCACAGCACAGATTCAAAGAGAATCACACATAAACACAGTATGACCCAGATTTCTTTTACTCAAATTCTTTTTAATAGAAAGAGGGAACTATGGGAAAAGAGCATGGGTGTTTTCGAATGCCATCTAACAGATGGATAATAAAGATGTTTTAGCACTGATGCCCGTTACTGCATTCAAGGTGTAGATGGTGAGTGCATACAAAATGCAGAAATGAAGTATAGTGGCTAGCTCTGCAATAAGAAGTTTACCTGCTCAATCACTAATGAGCAGGTAAAACTACTTATTACTTGCTTAGTGAAACATGCAAAGCTACACACAGTACTGGGTTTTGCAATTAGAAGTTTTACCTGCTCAAACTTTAATGAGAAACTACTGAATGTCATATTGCCAAAGGCAACTTAAGAGTCAACTCTTGCCACACATTCTGAATTACATTTAGGTCTGGAGTTTGAAGGGGCCAGTTCTAATACAAGAATATACTTTGATCTGAACCAGGGGTGCCCAAGTCGAGTTCTCGAGAGCTACTATCCTGCAACTTTTAGATTCATACTTTCTCCAGTAAACCTGTTAAATGGATGGCTCCTAACCAGGTCTTTGCAGAGCTAAATGAGAGCTAAATGACATGTTGACAAGGGAATTCAGCCATTTGATTCAGGTTTGTTGGAGAAGGAATTCGTTTAAAAGTTGCAGGGTAGTAGCTTGTAAGGACTAGAGTTTGCCACCTCTGATCTATGTTGCCCAGGTTGTATATTTAGCAACATTTGTGTTACTTGAAGGAGAACTTCAACCTCAGTCCCAAGTCTTTTGCAGCCTCTAACAGGTTTTCTTCCAGAACTGACTTGTATTTAGCTCCATCCATTTTCCCATCAACTCTGACCAGCTTCACTGACCGTGCTAAAGAAAAACCATCCCCACAGCAAGATGCTGCCAACACCATGTTTGATTAAGGAGATGCTGTATTCGGAGTCTTGTGCATTGTACGTTTTCCACCACACAGTGTTTTGAATTTAGGGCAAAACGAGAAATTTTGGTGACCAGAGCACCTTCCTTCACCTTCCTGTTTTTTTCTGTTTAGCTGTGTTTTTGTTGTGCTATGTTGCGCTTGTTCCAGTCATAATTAGCTTTCATTATCACAGCCAATGTAAATATATTGAAGTAAAATTTAGATGCAAAAATTGTCATCACACTCTTGCCTATTAAACAATAGGCTTTTGACAGCTTCCAATAGGAGTCAACGACCTTATGTTGAAAACTTGGGCTATGCACACCTTCTATGTCAACATACAAACACATGTAGGGCACTCATGAGGAGCATATTATGAAAGCATATCCTTCAGCCAGGGGAAAAAAACTGATAATTAAATATGTTGTATATGCCGTTGGCGTGCAGTGACCCTCATGCATCACTGCCACCTTTGTGCTATGGTAATGTGATCACACATAGGGTTATAGGGTGTGACATGCTGGCCTTGCAGTGTGTTGGTACTTAAAGTGATGAAGTAGGTCGGTTAGCATAATAGTGATGTAGCCTGTGGACATATGGAGCAGGTGTGAGAACAACAGGAACTATTGTCTGCTCTGAATTATTTACCAACTTCAGTGTGCCAGGTTTAGCATGTTTGCTTGCAACTATAAAGATGAACCAAACTGCTCACAGAAAAAATTCTAAAAACTGTACTTATGTCTCTTCTTTTTGCTTTCTGTAAAGAAAACATGTAGATTTATTTTTATACAACTGTAACTGAACCTATTTTTCTGTTTTATTTCAGTGGAGCAAAGTGTTTATGTTCCTTTATTACTCTGTTGCTTTGATGGGACCAAGGAAATGTCTTTTGGTTTAGGATTGTGGATTGATACTGATGGTGTCTTCTAGAAAACAACTAGGCCCAAAACAATAGTATAGTGGATGACATCTGACAGGTATATGTCTACCTGTCAGATGTCATATAAAAAGAAAAACTGAATAAGTTTCATGCATCTGTACAGTGTGCTTTCTATTGTGAGCGCTGGCCAGATATAAAAAATGCCCTTTGTATAGAAGCCACTGACTATTTACTTTTTTAAGCTCTTGTTATAGCCAGATGTTTTCATTTTAGTGGGTTTACTCAGTTTTTTCATTCTAGTTTCTTCTAGTCATTTTGATCTCTGTTTATTTTGTCTAATTAAGACTCATTTCGTTAGTTGAATTAATTTGCAGTTGTTCTTTGTCCCTTTGTGGTTTGTAGTTTGTACCTAATTGTTTTGTGCCTTGCTCTTATTATTTACTATTTATTAAGAATCTGGTTTCTTTTTTGTTTCTGCTAATTTTCCACGTGTTTTTGGTAGTGGTTTTGTTCAGCTGATGTCACCTTCTCTCCGATGTGGGTCTAATTACAGGGATTTGTGGTATTCTTTGCTATGTTTGTATTGTTTCATCACACCCTGATAATTTAGTGTCACTTTCCATTCATTTACAGAGATAGACTATTTGTCAGGGATAACCTCAAACATCCAACACATTGATTGTTGTTAGAAGTCTATAATAAATTCCTTCCTTTTTGTTAGGATAAATACCATAATTCCTCCTATTGTTTTTGTCCTTTTTTGGACTGGTCTGACTGAGACCTAATGTGTTGAGGCAGTATTTTAATGCAACTTGAAAGGTAAAAGCGCCTCACTGATTTTCGTTAACTGTGGACTTAGATCTGTGTAAAGATCAGGACTCAGAAGGGATTATCTGGAGGACAATACTGCTTGGATTTTGTCTTTGATAATCTCCACCTTAATTCCAAAAACAGTAACTACAGACTGCACCCACAGTCTAGAGCAGCAATGCATGAAGCTGTCAAGCAAAAATAAGAAAATGGTGAACAATCTGAACCAATAAACCGGCAGATGAGTTCCTTATACAGCAAAGACTCTTCAGGAAGCTAAGGGTTTTCCCGTTGTCTGCGGCTGGAATACCTGTTCACATTACTCAGCGTATTTTTACTCCAATAGAAGTATAAAGTAGCCCAAAAATGTTACACTAGTAAAATTTATTTGGTAAAAATGCTACTCAAGCACTGAGTAACTATTTGATCACAACATCTGACTTTATTTGTGAAAATGATCCTGTTTGTAGACTTCAGCTCGGCCTTCAGCACCATCAAACCAGACATCCGCCACCAGAAGCTCACCCAGCTCAACGTCCCAGCCTCCACCTGTCAGTGGATCAACAGCTTCCTGACGGACCGACAGCAGCAGGTGAGACTGGGGAGCATCTTCTCCCGAACCAGATCAATAAGTACTGGTGCCCCCCAGGGGTGTGGTCTATCCCCACTCCTCTTTTCCCTGTACACAAATGACTGCACCTTAGCGGACTCGTCTGTGAAACTCCTGAAGTTTGCAGATGACACCACTGTCATTGGACTGATCCAGGACGGTGATGAGTCTGCATACAGACAGGAGGTGGATCGCCTGATACACTGGTGTAGTCAGAACTACCTGGAACTAAACCCACTCAAGACTGTGGAAATGGTGGTGGACTTTCGAAAAGCACCACCCCCATACACCCCCCTCACCATCCTCAACAACACTGTGTCGGCTGTGGATCACTTCAGATTCCTAGGAACCACCATCTCTGAGGACCTGAGATGGTCTTCACACATAGACACTGTTCAGAAGAAGGCCCAGCAGAGACTGTACTTCCTGAGGCAAGTCAAGAAGTACAACCTTCCACAGGAGCTGCTGGTCAACTTCTACACTGCCATCATTCAGTCTGTCCTGTCTTCATCCATCTCAGTGTGGTTTGGCTCATCCACAAACAGGACAGGTCCAGACTGCAACAAATATTTAGGACTGCAGAGAGAATCATCAGGGCTGACCTTCCCTCCATCCAGGACTTATACAGGTCAAGGGTCAGGAAAACAGCTGCTAAAATCTCTGCAGACCCCACACACCCTGCACACAAACTGTTCAGAGTTTTACCTTCAGGCCGCCGCTACAGAGCGCTGTTAACTAAAACCAGCCGCCACAGAGACAGTTTCTTCCCCCAGGCTGTTTCTCTGTTGAACAGTTACAAAACAAAACAGCATACAGATGTTGCAAATGCACCTTTTTATTTTATTTTATATATATATATGTGTATATTTGTACATTGTAAATATGTATATTCTATTCTGTAATGCATAAACAAAAACCAAAGAGCAAAGTGTACCGGAGTCAAATTCCTTGTTTGTTTGTACAAACTTGGCAATAAAGCTTATTATGATTCTGATTTACTTAAATAAATGGAACTCAGTAAATGTAAGTAGTAATTACCCACCTCTGTTTCCCAGTGGATTTGCACTAATACAGATAAAGGCCATTTAATAATTGTATGCTGTTCTCACTATTTAAACACATTGCCACCATTAAAAAAACTATAGCTATACATACTAAAACCCATAAATTCCTCAAAATTATTGGTGGTAATGGAATGTACACTTTGTTTTATCAAGCCACCTGTATAGTTATTGTAGGTAGGCTCTTAAAGTTATAGTTAATGACACTGAGACAAAGTCTTTTTGTACAATTATTTGCTAAAGATTTGCGCTTGATCATCAATGTTATTGCTTAATTTGTGTGAAGTACAGCTGTTGTGGAGCATCTAAATTATGTCATTGTTTTTTCTTCCACTTTTGGTCTTTTTATCTTTATAAAAGTACTCTTTTCTCAATTTATAGATACAGTATTGTTAAAAATACTTATCTACAAATACTAGTATTTGTTCTGTTTTTGCCACTATTAACTAATGTTAATATGATAAGCCAACCTGGCCCTATGTAAAAATGTCCAGGCCAGATCCCTCCATATTTCAAGAGATCACTTAAAAAGAATCTGTCTGGAAATTTGAAAATGGGTAAAAACAACAGAAAAAAGTCACTGACATCTATTAGTCTGAAAGGGGTACAAAGTCATTTCTAATGAATATCAGAGACTATAGTGAACCCCAGTAGAAGCCATTATTGACAAATTATCCAAACATCGAACAGTGTTAAACCTTAACACAAGTGGTCGGCCTACCAAAATTACTCCAAGAGTGCATCACTGGCTCATTCAGGAGGTCACAAAAGAACCCAAAACAGCAACTAAAGCCCTGCAGGTCTCGTTATCTCAGGTGAGGTCAGTGTTAAGAGACTGGGCAAACAGGTGACTCATGGGAGAGGTTGAGCAAAATGATCCCAACAGCCTGTGTCACATTTGCCAAAAAAATAAATATCCTGTGGACTGAAGAGACACATAGGACTTTTTTGGAAGGTATGTGTCTTGTTACATCTGACAAAAAGTTAATACAGAATTTCAGAAAAAGAGCTTCATATTGACATGGTGGTAGTAACACGATGGTCAGGGGCTCCTTTGCTGCTTCAGGAATAGGACAACTTGTCGCAACTGATGGAACCATGAATCTTCAGGATTCTCCAAAAGGCTGAATTTAGCTGGACATGGCGGCTGGGCATGGTGAATGTCCATCCACCGCTTTGAAAGCTTAAGCTCAGATGCACTTAGATTATGCAGCAGGACAATGACAAAACAAGCCCACCTCTGAATGGCACAAAAGAGACGAAGGTAAAGGCTTTAAATGGCCAAGTCCAGACTTAAACTATGACTAAATTGCTAGATACAGAAGGACAGACAATCATGTACTTCAATAGAAATGGAAGAAATAATAATTAACATAAGGTTCTGTTCATTATGCAGGGGTGCACATGGTTTTACCGTCTGCAGGTTTTATCTTTCTTTATGAGGCATATTTTGGTATGGATTTCAACTCTAAAGCATTTTAAAAGGAAGACTTTTAAAAAAAAAGTGAACTACGTGAGATTCTTTGTTTTGCACACAAATAATGTTTTTTGTTGTTAAAAAAATTGGAAGAAATATTTTTAAATACCTTGCAAAAGCACTCACTCTTCTGTTGAACCACAACACTTTGTTATGTTTGTAAAAGTTGAATAACAGCAGCATGGAATTCTTTAGCTATTGAATGGTTAAATTATTTTTAATTCACCCCATAATTACAAGTAATTATAAGTTTTTGGGTTAATAAATGTGGTTAAAATGGAAAAAGCAAAATTCAGAAAAATGGAATTGGAGAATGAATAAATAGGGAATTTGGAAAATAATAAAAAATACTTCATACGGCCTTTTCTGGGCTAAATCAACAACAAAGAAATATTGTAGTATGATCTGTTCTGTCTGAGATGGGGTGTTCCTGTTTTGTGGTAATCTGTTGTAAAGTTCTGAAGATATTTCTCTAAAAATCAAAAATGCAAATTTTATTTCAAGAAAAGTCAGAAAGAAACATCATCTGTTGTCTAACATTATTTCTTTTCATTTATTAGAAACTAAGTCCACTTTGTGTTGGGATACTGTAAAACAACCAAAGATTAAAACAAAGAACTA
This sequence comes from Crenichthys baileyi, assembly GCA_036173005.1. Taxonomy (NCBI): domain Eukaryota; kingdom Metazoa; phylum Chordata; class Actinopteri; order Cyprinodontiformes; family Goodeidae; genus Crenichthys; species Crenichthys baileyi. The sequence goes on from JAHHUM010001253.1 coordinate 42,750, forward strand.
GACAGACCGACACTGACACCTTGTAAGATCCATTGAAAATTGCTCACACTGCCTTATGTTACAATGCCAAATTCAATTGGCAAGAGAATACCAGCTTTGTCACAGTATCAGAAGAGTTGCTTTTTAAACAGTGAGCTCTCCAAAGCTATGTGACATCCTGCACCTAATTATGTTGAGCTATGAAACAGTATTCCTACATGAGTCTTCTTCACTTTCCCTCACAATGGCACCGCAAAAATCTTGATGGCAGGTTAGTGCTGCCTTGATGGGTACTAAAAGAACATTTGTCTGCACACCTGTCACCAGCTTTTTAGATCTCAGTCATCCTTGTTGTTGGATAAGAAGTGACTCACCATCTGACTGTAAGGTCACACGAATAAAATGCCAAAACATTAGTTCTAACAGATGCAGAGAGTGACAAGCCAATAAAGTTTGAATGAGGCTATGTAACCGTTCTTTAATTTGGCGTCCTAACTGCTTATAAAAAGCATCAACCAACCCATTGTGAAAACTAATTGGATCTGTTTCGGACATAGGGGATGGACCTGCTTTCAGTGTTTAGAAGGATACAAACTGTCACTGCATTCGTAGAGGAGGTGGAAAAACCCTTGCGGGAAGTCTTCAGTTTGCAAGAACCACTGTGTAACTGCTAAGGTCCAACAGTACATGTCTTTTATACTGAGGTACATTTAGCAAATCTAACTGAAAAGATTGAGCATTAGGGCACCATGTGTTTGTATTCAGCTGTCTTACTGGAGTGAAGCAGCATAGTGCTGGATGGCTAAGCATATTGCTGTCTGTCTCTGCTTGTTTTCTGAGCGCTCTGACTGGTTAGCTGATGCATGTAAAAATTCATAGAAGAATAGACATTTGACAAAAAATTTATTGCAAAGTTAATGTTGATAAAATCAATATTCAGTAGATTTTATTGATGTTAAAATGCGGCTTATAATACTAAATGATAAAACACTGACTTTGAGGTTTCATCAAATTTTTTGAGCAACCTATAAAAACTCAGAGGTTTCATCCAAACTGGGTGATCAGTAACTATAAAGCTGAAAAAATGGGTAAACAAAGTTAAAACAGCAATTCTTGTCCAATATTTTACATTACAAATGCTGTGCAGTATATTTTTTTTTACAGTTTTTCAACTTTGATTTCCAAGGAGATCAGGAGAAGCTAACAAGCAGCTTTTCAACTAATTAGCCATCAGCAGTTTAGAGGAGCCTAAAACATCACTAACCACAGAAGCCCCCTAAGCTGTGATGACTCCCCTGACTGGCTGGAGACCTCAACAACAACTTCTGCAGGTTTGAAAAACAGCCATTTACACCTTTAACCAATTCACCCAAAACCAAACTCTGACAAAAAAGGAGGACCCTTACATATGCAATACCACACATCTGTAGGGTCTTGATATGTGGGACGATGGACCTTGCAGGAACGGGGGAGCATCATGCAGTGCCCTCACCTCTGCTATGTCTGGCTGCTTTTCACACCTTTATTTTAATACAATGTAGACACTTAGGGCTTTGGGGTTGGGGTGGGGGAGACTGCTGACAGCAAGCATAGAGTCTTGCAGACCACAGCCACAACCCCATTCTTAATGCACTTTATACAAATACATCTGCATTCATTGAAGCATTTTAAATTACCACAGACACACATGCAACACTATGGGGGTGGACTTGGTCGGGGGTCACAGTGTGGGCCTCTTTTGCTCCTGCCCAGGCGCATGTGCTGGTTTAGCAGGGACTGGAGGTGTGGGGACTGTTGCGAAACAAAATAAGCATTTTTGCACTGTCACAGCCTGCCTTTATTTGTCTTTTCTTTATATAAAAAATGGCTGTACATACATTAATCTATCCTTATTTTATTTCCTATAAAGTTCATATATTTATACTTAATGCTTGTATTCTGCAAGCGCTTGAAAGCAAAGTTAAATTAATTGTTTGTACGTACTAAAGCTGATGTGGATTCTGAAAATAAGGATGATGAAAATCTGGTGTTAAACACTTGTGACACAAATTTAGAGGTTGCCCAACCAAGTAGTTGTGCTACCTAACTCTTAGAAAACAAAGACTGGATTAAAGATTAGAACAGCAAATTAGAAAGTGACTAAAAGCAAATGCAACAACAGCTTGAAAAAAACAAACAAAAAAAAATTTGTGAAATAAATCACCAATGTTTTCTGTTCATAAAACCTCCATAGTTGTCCTTCAGGGTTACTATGTCAGACAAATACAACAAAGAAATGCTTCTCTAGTGATATTTCTGTGTGATAACATACAAAGCTAACAGAGTACACACTAATACCACCGAAAATTATGAGGAATCTTTGGTTTTTACTGCATAGTTGTTGCCTTTTTTCAAATAGTAACAGTGAGTTTAAAAAAGTTACCTACAAATCACTGAACTAATATTTAGTTGCATAACCACTGTTTTGGAGAAATTCGTTGCATTAGTGTTGGATAAAGCCGACCAATTGCCTGTAGCCGTCTTTTATTTGCTACTCACAGTAAACTGTGGACCTTCTTTCATCACCTGGAGCTGATCATTAGCTAGATCTTTGCCATTTTAGCCACCATCCACTTGTAAGTTTTGGGCTTTTGGTTTCCATTTTCAACATTTCCTTGACCATTTTGGCTGAGTGTCATATCATTTTTTGCACTTATTAGTACATCATTCCCTCTCCATTCAACTTTATATTTAATGTACCCTGTTCATGTTCTTTTAGTCGGGCCAAACCCAGATTTTTAGGAGGGAGTGCTCCATAATCAGCATGTACAACATTTGCTGCCATCGTCCTTAAATCTTGGTCACCTGGTTTTTCATGGAATAAGTTACCTTATTAAATGAACAAAACCCAACAACATAAACTGTATGTCTGCAATTATTTAAGAAATAGAGAGTGATTGATGTGCCTCCACTGTAATGCGGTTTATCGTTCTGACTGGTGACGCCAAATTGTGGGCCGTATGAAAGAGAACTCAAAAATTAACTTTTTTTAATCAAACAAATACATAATAATATCTGTTTTAATGTGATTCTACAGTATTGAAATAATAGTTTAGATTATTTTTATTATTTCCACCACTGGTGTCACTGAGTACTAGGGAGCTTTATTATTTCTATATTAAACAAAGCCTCTAGTCTGCCTTTATTAGCTCCTTGTTTGCAGTGTGTGTTTACATTCATATGTGGGTCAAATGCAGAGGGTAAATGTAAGGCTGTGTGTGTTAAAAAAGCCTGTATGGATAAATGAAGAGTGTAATACATTTTTATACATTTTTTAGTCAACAAGTCATGACTGTATAAAATGACTATTAGACTAGCATGCACTGCAGGTAAAGTAGATAAAAACAGACACATACTACACAGAATTTAAGCATTAAACTCTACTACATCACACTGTGTTTTTGATTACGGTTTGGACAGTCTGACATGACAAATGTGCCAATTACAGAGGCTGAATTGCTGTTTCATTACTTCAAGCATCCTGCGGATGTGAAAGTGACTCATGTCAAGCTCAGTGGTTTACAATGTTACACAGGCAATTTAATCCATTTAACTCAAGCTCTCTAGGGATTCAAGCTCATTCGCCCCCTTAGTTTAGAGAGACACACCATGCATCGGTCGGAGTTGGCCACAAGCTGACACTTAAAGACAAGCAAGGCGCCAAAACTAAGAATGATTTAATCTGAAATGCTGTTGAATGAGAAAAAGTTAATTCTGAGTCCTATGGATTCTGGTACCCCTTAGATTTTTAAAATGTGCCTGAGCTTTCCAGAATTCATCCACCAACCTGCCAATAAGAGGTTTTATTATGCTTTTAAATCCTATCTTTTCATGGTTAAATAATTCAGTTGTGGTCTATGTAAAGTGGAAGTGCAATGCTTTGGTCTGAATTCCTCATTATTGGAGCTCTACAGGCTCTTTTAATACACTGAACAACCGAACATTTAGACTTATCGACTTGCAACTTCCGCATACTTGAGCTTGAACTACAAAATTACATTGAGAAATAAAAATGGCGGATATGCGAATCTGTCAGCCGGAAGGCAAAGACCTTGTTAAGCAGTTCTGCAGCAAATACTGTGACGCAACAGCTCAAAAACCCTAATAGAGAATAGAGAAAAGTGAACTGATTGAAAATACTCCAAGACTCCAAGTACACAACAAAATGTATTTAATGGCTAAATACGTTGATTTTGGATGATTTGTCCCCATTAAAGATTGTTCAGGGTTTATATTTTTTCATCGTAATGTCAGCACAGCATATAAGATACTGATTTAGAAACACACTTTTACAGTGTTTACTTTCTCTTTTAGAAAAAAACGCAACCATCCATACTAATATCAGACACCGAGTGGTGGTACAAATAAAACTGCTGTACTGTGTATAATATTAGACTAAACCATGCTGTGAGTTGAGTGTAGTTTTAAAAAAGAAAGGCTTGGAGTAGGAGCCTGAAACTCACCTATTTGAGAAGACTTTGCTATAATTATACACTTGGATCTCCAACATCTCATTTTCATCAAGTCTGCTGGCAATGGGCCACCGAAAAGTCTGGAACAGAGAAAGAATATCAAGGGTTACTAAAGATTAGCAGCAAAATATGAGAAATAGTTTAAAAAATACTATCTATTAATGCTACTACACTATTCTACAGATGGTTTTCTGTAAAAATCTGTGTTTACACTTGATATTTAGATAAAAAATTACTGTAAAACCTATGCTGTGCCAGCAGGTGCTAATAAAATTGACACTGACAACATCAAAATTCAAAATAAGATCCTAAATAATAGCTACTTCAACTTAATAACTTCACTTACTTCAAATCGACTTTATTAACAAATCAACACATTGTTGCCTTCATCAGGGTTTGTCACTGTTAAGTACAACCCATAAAACACTTTTTCAACAGACTTGAGCTGCCAACTCAGTTGCTTACCACTGATAGTTACATAGTTCTCAGTATGTACTTATTTGGAGAGTTCACTTCCTCGCTGCACATATTTACTTCATACTTTTATTTTATTTGTTTTGTTTTTTTTTTGCAGTGTTTCAATTTAATCCTAAGTGTCCAATCAAGGCATTCTTAAACAATCACTATCAAAGACTAAAGTGTGTAACTTTATATTCTGTTAGTCACTATGAAGGAGGAGAAAAATACAGTACAGAACATGACAAATGGGTTGCGTGTTCAGTGGATATAATATTTACAACAAAATCCACTCATCACATGCATTTTATAGTTATATTTATACATGAACAACCAGTAAACCTTTTCAAGCAGGCAAGACAAAAATCATTATTTACCCCAGTTCAGTAACTTCCTAATGAATCAGAACACTTTTGGTGCAACACAGCTCTCACCATTCACAAAATCTCTAGGCCACACAATCCCATTGTCTCTCATTTCATAAGACTCCGTCATTATTCATTTAGCTCACTTGTAGGTAATGACTGTACTGCACATCAAATACAATGTCAATAAAGAAAATAATGAGAAGAATGCAGCAATACCTTTTTAACCAAACTTCAAACCCAACTCCAGATACCTGTTGTTTGTCTACTGTTTGTGATTTTGTTAGCCAAATACTCACCGAATCATCATACTAATAAAATTTTTTGCACCCATGTAAAAAAACAGATGTAGGCCTTTTTTTGGTTGCAAAACTTGCAAAACTGCTTTTTAGGGATTGTCCATCTAACAAATAAAATTTTTCTGTAACATTAAATGTTTTGGACCCTTTACAATAAAGTTCAGAGCAAAGGAGAGACCGTGCTGACTGAAACAAGCAAGAAAACATCCTAACCACATCCTCTCTATTTTTCCTTAAATCATCTATTATTAAAATTTACTTCCTTTACTTGAGTAATATTCAGGGATAAGGTCAAGTGTAACCAGAAGAAAACATGCAGTAAGAAAAGGCTCCACATTATTTTGACATATTAAGAAGTAGTTATTTTCATAACGAATTCTAAGTGACACAAAAATCTCTAAAACCATAATAAGAAAGGAATGCCTAAGTTTAGTCCACAAGAGCTACTATCCTGCAACTTTTCGAAGGATCCATGCTACAAAACATAATAATAAATTTGAGCTTAACTGTATGCATATTTAAACATTAAATCAATATTGTGGTGGTTAGGCAGGGCTTCGAGGGTGGATGAGATCCGCCCTGAGTACCTCAAGTCTATGGATGTTGTGGGGCTGTCATGGTTGACACGCCTCTTCAACATTGCGTGGCGGTCGGGGACAGTGCCTCTGGACTGGCAGACTGGGATGGTGGTCCCCCTTCAACAGAAGGGTGACCGGAGGGTGTGTTCCAACTACAGGGGGATCACACTCCTCAGCCTCCCTGGTAAGGCCTACGCCAGGGCATTGGAGAGGAGAGTTCGGCCGATAGTCGAACCTCGGCTTCAGGAGGAGCAGTGTGGTTTTCATCCCGTCCGTGGAACACTGGACCAGCTCTATACCCTCTACAGGGCACTCGAGGGTTCATGGGAGTTTGCCCAACCGGTCCACATGTGTTTTGTGGACCTGGAGAAGGCATTTGACTGTGTCCATCGTGGTGCCCTGTGGTGGTTGCTCCAGGAGTATGGAATCAGGGGCCCTTTATTAGGGGCCATCCGGTCTCTGTACAAGCGGAGCAGGAGTTTGGTGCGCATTGCCAGCACTAAGTCGGACCTTTTCCCGGTGCATGTTGGACTCCGGCAGGACTGCCCTTTGTCACCGGTCCTGTTCATAACTTTTATGGACAGGATTTCTAGGCGCAGCCAAGGGCCAGAGGGGGTCTGGTTTGGGGACCAGTGGATTTCGTCTCTTCTTTTTGCAGATGACGTGGTCCTGCTGGCCCCTCTAGCCAAGACCTACAGCATGCGCTGGGGTGGTTCGCAGCCGAGTGTGAAGCGGCTGAGATGAAGACCAGCTCCTCCAAGTCTGAGGCCGTGGTTCTCGACTGGAAATGGGTGGCTTGTCCTCTTCAGATTGGAGGGGAGTTCCTGCCTCAAGTGGAGGAGTTCAAGTATCCCGGGGTCTTGTTCACGAGTGAGGGAAGAATGGAGCGTGAGATCGACAGACGGATCGGTGCGGCTGCCGCAGTAATGGGGGCGCTGTGCCGGTCCGTTGTGGTGAAGAGAGAGCTGAGCCAAAAAGCGGAGCTCTCGATTTACCAGTCGGTCTACGTTCCCACCCTCACCTATGGCCATGAACTTTGGGTCATGTCCGAAAGAATGAGATCCCGGATACAAGCGGCTGAAATGCGCTTCCTCTGTAGGGTTGCCGGGCACTCCCTTAGAGATAGGGTGAGGAGCTCGGCCATCCGGGAGGGGCTCGGAGTAGAGCCGCTGCTCCTCCACATCGAGAGGAGCCAGCTGAGGTGGCTCGGGCATCTATACCAGATGCCTCCTGGACGCCTTCCTTGGGAGATGTTCCAGGCACGTCCCACCGGGAGGAGGCCCAGGGGACGGCCCAGGACACGCTGGAGGGACTACATCTCTCGGCTGGCCTGGGAACGCCTTGGGCTCCCCCCGGAGGAGCTGGAGGAGGTGTGTGGGGAGAGGGACGTCTGGGCGTCTCTGCTGAGTCTGCTGCCCCCGCGACCCGGTCCCGGATAAAGCGGAAGACGACGAGTACGAGTAAATCAATATTATGCTTCAATGCAAATAATAGTAAGTTATTTGAAATTACATTGGCAGCCAGAACGGAGAAAAATCAGGTCAGAAGTCAGAACCTGTGGCAAAAAAAAACATGCTGATTCAATTAGATCAACAAAGAAAATAGTGTGGAAAATGACCAGAAACACAGACACTGATCAGCTCTGCTGCTGAATACATGCACATGGACCAGATTCCTGTTTCCAGTTGTTCAGTTGAATCAAGGGTATAAATTTCCATTAAAGATATCAATACTTCTTGCAAGTTATATCTTGTCTACTGTTTTGACATACAGAAAAGCCACATTTTTAAGCTGACATGTATTTTATTTCAAAGTGGATGCTGAAAATAGTAATGTTATCCTGTTTATTGATTGCACTTTTCTCACCTTTATTAGAAAGTACCATATTCTTTAGCCTTTAGTATTCTCAGTCATTTTCTTGGTATTAAGTTTGAAATTTTATTATCATGACAATCCCATTCCACAATACGTTAAGGATGAGAGCAGCTAGGTGAAAAGGCAGAAGCATTTCACTGCTGCTGGAAGCAGGCAAAGTAACTGTTTATGTCATATGAAAATGGATCAATAGTCATAAAGTAGATTTAATTACTAATCTCCGAAAAGCAAAATGGATGGAGAATAATGTAAATGTAAATGTTATGTTTAATTTACATTTCATACCACTACTAGAACAACTGTTTGGATTGAATTTTCTATAAATGTTGCATTTTGCTTTAATGTGTGTATTGTATGAATATTTCAATTCAATTCAATTCAATTCAGTTTTATTTATATAGCGCCAATTCACAACACGTCGTCTCAAGGCACTTCAAAAAAGTCAGGTACATACATTACAATTAATCCTAATCATTGAACAGTGCAGTCAGAGTTAGTTATTTATTCAAATTGGATAAAAAGTTTTTCTGTCTAAGGAAACCCAGCAGATTGCATCCAGTCAGTGACTTGCAGCATTCACTCCTCCCGGATGAGCATGTAGAGACAGTGGACAGTCACTGGCGTTGACTTTGCAGCAATCCCTCATACTGAGCATGCATGTAGTGACAGCGGAGAGGAAAAACTCCCTTTTAACAGGAAGAAACCTCCATCAGAACCAGGCTCAGTGTGAGCGGCCATCTGCCATGACCGACTGGGGGTTAGAGAGAACAGAGCAGAGACACAAAGAGAATAGAAGAACTGATCCAGCAGTCCTTTCTAAGGGAAGGAAAAGTAAATGTTAATGGATGTAGCTCCTTTAGTCGTTTCATCTAGAAAGAAAGAACATATAAACTCTGAGCCAGTTTTCAAGGATAGAGTCTGAAAGAGAGCACATATAATTAGTTACAGTAAAAGCTCAGTCAATTGCTATATCTAGGAGAGAGAAAGGGTTAAACTCTGAAATACAGGGCCAAGTGGATCATCTGTAGAAGGTGAGCATTAAATTGTTGCCAGCAGAAGCTTGGACAATGCCCCCCTCCAGAAGGTGTCAGAGGTAGACACAGAGTCAGGCCAGGTGTAGCTTCTAGGAAGAGAAAAGTGAGAGAACAAGAACTTAAAAACTAAAATAACAGCAAATAATGCAAAGTTGGAGAGTAGTGTGAGAATGTAGCGAAGAGGATGAAAGTGGTCATTATGTCCTCCAGCAGCCTAAGCCTATAGCAGCATAACTACACAGATTTTTCAGTTTCAGTTCAGATTATTTAGTTAAACGGCACTTATTTACAACAATGTCGTCTCAAGGCACCCCACAAACGGTCCGGAATGGCGCGGGGCCGCCAGGGAGGCCAGACCAAACCACCGAGTGCCAGAGCCTGGCCACCCCAGATCGGGCCACGTGTAGGGGAACTAAGTAAAATAATAAACTGATAAAGTTTATCCATCTAGAGCCCACTGGTGGTCATTATTATACTAAAAACCCCAAAAGGGTTTTGGGATACCTCTCTTTCACACGATTTAACCATTGGGAAAGAGAAGGGGTAATACAGGTGCAGAAAGTGGAGGGTGTGTTGCCCCCTCAACCCCATAACTGAGCCGGTTAGGCTAATCTTGACTCCCCCTTACTCCATCCCCCGGGGGAGGGGGAAGCCCTTCCTTTGAAAAACAAAGCCACTCAAACTAAAAGCTTTATAAAAAAGGAAAAAGCTTTAAGCCTAGCCTTAAAAGTAGACAGGGGTCCGCCTCACGGACAAAAATGGGAGCTGCCACAGGAGAGGAGCCTGATAACTAAAGGATCTGCCTCCCATTCTACTTCTAGAGCCCTTAGGAACCACGTAAACCTGCAGTCTGAGAACGAAGTGCTCTGTTAGGAACATAGGGAACAATCAGATCTCTGATGTATGATGGAGCTAAATCATTAAAGGCTTATATGTGGGGAGGAGATTTTTAAATTCTTTTGGGATTTAACAGGGAGCCAATGAAGGGAAGCTAAAATAGGAGAAAAATGATCTCTCTTTTTAATTTTCATCAAAAACTTTTGCTGCAGCATTTTGAATCAGCTGAAGGCTTTTAACTGCATTTTGTGGACATCCTGATAGTGAAGAATTACAATAGTCCAGCCTTGAAGTAACAAATGCATGGACTAGTTTTTCAGCGTCACTCCTGGATAGGATATTTCTAATTTTGACAATGTTCCAGAGGTGAAAGAAGGAAATCCTAGAAACCTGTTTAATATGGGATATGATGTACACTGAACAATTTGATTTAAGATGACAGCATACAGCTAATTGTTTGGTAAAAAAAAACAGAGTTCTCAATATGCTTTGTGCAAGCTTTTACTGTAACTGCTCTGGGCACAAATAAACATTTGCATATCTGTGCAGTAGTTTTTGAAGGTTTTACCTTATCAGTGTGTGAATCGCAGATCAACAGTACAGCAGTTTTCTTGAGACTATGTCAACAGAACTCATAATGAAACATTTTCTATGTTTCTGGTACTTTAATAATTGTTTTCATCTTCAGCCCATGTGTTGAAGTCCCATGTGATAAACAATTCAATTAATGCAATACAAACATCTCTCGTTCAAATATTCAGGCAGCATAGGAAACCAAACTGATATGATTAGCTCTCAATACATTTTATATTTCATGCAATGCCACTAATTAGTAAAAAGAAAAGCTTCTACTTTGTGTAACAGAATTGGGGCTACCTATGTATTTATCTGTTGTGAAACTAGAAGAACTCTAATAAATACAGACATGACAGCCGAATTTATCTTCTTCTGGGATGTTTAGTCAGACAAAAAGATAAATCACAGTAAATCTTCTTTCACCTATTGTCAATTTGAGGAACTGACTCAAGGCCTTGTGCCAGCATACATCTGTTACCCTGCAGAGTCGTTGAACATTTAAATATTTATGCCAAAGGCAGAGCTGTTGTTCTGAAAGAAGCAAAATATATCAATGCTTTATTTATCATTTTAAACATCTCTGGTTAAGTTAAACCAAATGAGAATATTAATCAGCTTTTTTCCTGTAAGATAAAACAAGAAACTATACTCCATTAATAGTGTTTTCTATTCTTGAGTGAAGCCCTGGTTATCATGAGTGGGAAAATAAAAAAATTCTCATTTTATTTACCTTCAAAGACTACTCTCAATGAGGTTTTTATGACTCACTGACAAGAAAATCTAAGAAATGTTGCTGCTCTTCATATAGTATATTGCAGCAACACACATTTTATTGAGTTCCCATTGTAAAACAATGTAAAGAATACAGGAGTACACATATTCTACAACGCAGAAGTGTCCTGTTTTTAATCTACTCTTCTGAACAGTTCTGTTTTAATGTTCTGAGGCAATAAAATGAATCTAATGGGATTAAATGGTGTGTTACCCGACTGCATATTTGACAAACACATCCAAATCTGGACTCCTAAATAAATGAGGATTCGGAAATGCCTAGTTTATCAGTAGATGTTGATGTGGGTTACAATGTGTGAATGCAAATTTAATTAAGAGACTTTTTGATTATAGTCTTTTCTTGTTTCCCATGATTATTACAGTGTCTTGCAAAAAAAAAAAAAAAAAAAAAAGCCCTTTCTCACCTTTGGTACATTAAATCCACAGACTTGCCCATTATGGAAGTAAAATAGTCTCATTAGAATCAGACATTTTTTAGACATTGAATTTATAACACTGAATTTTTTCCTGTGCAATTATGTATGTAATTTTTTTTTTGTACTTAAAAAATTTGCCAGCAAAATTCCCCCAAAGAATTCGCCTAAAAAATTCACCTGCAGAAATTCACCTGCAGAAAATTCGCCTGCAAAAAAATTCACCTGCAGAAATTCACCTGCAGAAAATTGCCTGCAAAAATCACCTGCAAAAAAATTCACCTGCAGAAAATTCACCTGCAAAAATTCGCCTGCAAATGTGCAGCCGCTTCTTCCGGTCACTTCAAAAAAAAAGCATCTGCGGACAGGGGGTTTGGGGACTAGCTGTCATCAGGTCAGTCAAACATTTCATTCATTCCCTTTTAATGAAAAAAAATACCGAATCTCAAATGGATGTTAATTACCTGGCGTTTTGTAATAATATATTTTTGGCAGAAAAATCTCATCACTGATCTTCATGAAGCCACTATCCAGCAAACTGTTAAGAGACTCCCTTCTGCCCAAGGCAATGGTGTGTCACGTGATCAAATAAGCGTAATCTGATTGGCTAAAAGACGCTCGACTCGATCGAGAGCTGATTGCTTTAACACCCATTTGAGATTCGGTATTTTTTTTCATCTAATGGAAACTGAATGAAAGTTTTTCGACCGATGGACAGCTACTGCCCCAACCCTGTCCGCAGATGCTCTTGTTTTGAAGTGACCAGAAGAAGCGGCAACACATTTGCAGGCGAATTTTTGCAGGTGAATTTCTGCAGGTGAATTTTTGCAGGTGAATTTTTGCAGGCGAATTTCTGCAGGTGAATTTTTGCAGGTGAATTTTTGCAGGCGAATTTCTGCAGGTGAATTTTTGGCAGGCGAATTTCTGCAGGTGAATTTCTGCAGGTGAATTTCTGCAGGTGAATTTTTGCAGGTGAATTTCTGCAGGTGAATTTCTGCAGGTGAATTTTTGCAGGCGAATTTCTGCAGGTGAATTTCTGCAGGTGAATTTTGTCAGCCGAATTCTTGCAGGTGAATTTTTGCTGGCAAATTTTAAGTACAACAAAACAAATTCACATACATAATTGCACAGGATAAAAATTCAGTGTCATAAATTCAATGTATAAAAAATGTCTGATTCTAATGAGACTATTTTACCTCCATAGCCCATGTATTTGCATTGAGTCCCTAGATAATCAACAATGTTAAGAAACATCTGTTGCTGAAATTACAAATGAAAGTCTTTTGGGGTATCTCTCTACAAGCTTTGCAGATCTTGAAAATCTAGAAATTAATTATGTACTTAATTTTGGCCATTAGGCTTTGTAAAACATGTCAAGCTTAGTCTAATTAAAGAGAGACTGTGAACAATTGTCAAGTCTTTCCACATGTTCTTACTTAAATCTGCACTTTATACATATGCTTTGTTCTAAACTACCTGTTTGAAGCTATGTTAATTATCATCCTACTGAAGGTCAACCTTCACCATACTCTGAAGTCATTTAAACTCTCTATCAGGTTTTCTTCTGGGATTGTACTCTATGTAGCTCATCCAGTAGCCCATCAACTCTGACCAGGATCCATGTCCCTGCTGCAGAAAAAGCATACACAGCATAATGCTGCCACAACCATGTGTGAGGGTGGATATGGTGTGAGTAATGTGCAGTTTTAGTTGTGCTCCACACATACTGGTTTGCATGTAGGTCAGAAGGTTTATCCCATACATGGCTGCAAGCAGAACTTTTTTTTTTCCGTCTTGCATAAGCTTTCATAAAGACCAGATTTGCTTAATGTATGACTAATAGCTGACCTGTCAACAGATTCTTCCACTTTAGTTGTGGATCTTTGCAGCCCACAGGGGTTACCATGGGTCTCTTGGATAACTTCTTTGATTAATGCTCTCCTGGTTAACCTTGCTTGTCAGTAAAGATGAATAGCCATGTCTTGGTGGGAATGAAGTTGTATCTTATTATCTCCATTTTCAGACAATGGAATGAACAGTATTGTGTAAGATCTTCAAAGCTTTAAATATTGTTTTATAACTTAACCCTGTTTTAAACTTCTCCACAACTATGTGCCGCACCTGTCAACTGTGTTTCTTGGTCTCCATGATGCTCCTTGTTAATGAATGTTCTCCAACTGTCTTTCTACTGAAATTAGATCACACACACATCAACTTTACTTACTAACTAGATGACTTCTAAAGGCAATTGGCTGCATTGGGGTTTGCTGATCTATCACATGAAATAACAAGTACATGACTGTATGATTACGTACACGAACAAAATATCTCACTACAAAAACTCAATAGGATGACACATTTACCTTTTGGATAGCATTCAGTAAACTGCTTTTAATTACAGTATTATGATTGAAACAACTGCATGAGTGCAGATGTGTAAAGGTTGCACAGGTGATTAAAAACTCATTGACGTCCAACTGTTTTTGGCCTCTCAGTCGGAAAAACACTGGAGGCTGTCGGGCAACAGATCCATCAGGACTGTCCTATTACTGAATCCTGGGGTTCCCACCTGCTACTGTTAGACCTTCCTTAAAGGATCTGTGTATGCCCATGTGTGCCCCTCATTAAGCTATGCTTTCTACCCCGAGGATCTGCAGTGTGTGTGTTCCCTCTTTCTGAGCCTTCAACCATTCCACTCAAACACTTAGAAGCTTCGAACAGCTTGTAAGCATATATCAACTAACTCAACTGCATTGCATCTACTTTATAAAAAATTTCCCCCTGTGTTATTTAGATGCTGAAAAGTAAGCCCCCAGCTTGGTGTTAATGTTGACAGCACACACAGCTAGTGAAGGGCACACATAGGCTCAAATGATGCACACCATAATGAGATTATGTTTGGTTTATCAACATGAGGAACACAGGGTAATGTTAATTTCCCTAGAGAACAATTGATTTCAATCTGTGTTTTCACAATACGCAGCACTTCTTCTATAGTATGAAGATGAGTAATAAAAATCCCAATCTTACCTTTTTTATGCCTGTAAACCGGTGTTTCAACTTTAGGTTTATGATGTGCATACTTTAAAGTCTATTAGGCTCTACCTATGTGCTATATTAGTTCCTTTTTCATTTTATTGCATCCAAAAACCATATCTCTGTAGTTTAACAGGAAGAAACACTTTACTTCTAGTGATTAACTATACAGTACAGAGCTAAAATCCCAGTGCGATAAACCCATTAAAATCTTGTAAGTCTTAACCATTGTTAAATTGTAGCAAAGCAGCTGGGTGAGGGACTATACTGAGGATCTGAGGGGATCTACAGGACACCAAAGGATCCTACTACACCAAAACCTAAAAGTAACACTAAAAACAGAATCTAAACCACTACACAGTGAACAGAACACAAGAAAAATGATCAAATTCCACAACCAAAATGAACATAAAACCAATAAAAAAGCATTTTTAATAAACAAATGTTGAATGTTCTGTACAGAATATGCACACATTTTTTGGTTGGGCTTCCTTTTGCATGAATTACTGCATTAATGTGGCGAGGCATGGAAGTGATCCGTCTGTGGTTCAGCAGAGGTCTTAAGGAGGCCCAAGTTGCTTTAAGCTTGTCTGCTTTGTTAGGTTTGGTGTCTCTTGTCTTTCTCTTGACGGTACTCAATATGAGGATGAGGTCATATGAGTTTGCTTGCCAACTAATCACAGTAATAACATTGCCATTAATGCAGGTGTTGGTGCTTTTGGCAGTAGGGGTAGGTGCCATGTCCTGCTCAATATTCAAATCAGTATCTCCATAAAGCTTGTCAGCTGATTTAGAATTTCTTGGTAATCAGCTGTGCTGACATTGAGTTGATAAAACACAGTGAACCAACACTAGCATGTGACATGGCTCACCTCAAGTAACCTGGAATCTGTTCCTCTCCAATGTTCGTTTAGATGTTAGGACATTGATTTCCAAATTAAATGCAATGTTTATTTTCATCCAAAAGCAGAAACTGTGACCACTGAGTACAGATCTAGTCCTTTTTCTCTCAGATATGACACCCTGGGCGTTGCTTCTGAAATCAACAGTCCTGTTCTGGATAAGTCTGAGTGTGGTACCTCTTAAAGCTCTTTGACTCTGGAATCCAGTCGCAGTCCACACTTTGTAAATCTCTCCCAAACTCTTGAATAGGCTTTGGATAACACTCCTGTGAAGGCGGCAGTTATCCTTGTTATTTGTGAACCTCTTTCAACCACACTTCCTTCCACTCAACTTTCCATTGAAATACTTATCTATAGCATTCAGCCAACATTTGTGTTTACTTCTTCTGGTGGACAGTGTCAGTGAACAAGTGTCTGCTGGACAACAGTTAAGTCAGCCATCCTCCCCATGACAATGTGAGGTTACATTTATGTTCAACTAATTTTTATAGGTCTTATGAAATTCTTATTAGCTGTAAGACATACTCATCAAAATTAACAGAAAGAAATGCTTGAAATATTATACCACTCCACACTGGTTTGAATTATCAAAATAAATGAACCTTTAAGTGATGTTTTATTATTGTTTTTCATTAAGATCCACGTTTATTTAACAGTCATAGATTAAAAATAAAACCTTTTTTTTTCATTCTACTTGGGTCAGAATTACTACAAAGGCAAAATGGGTACCTATCGTTTAGGGGGATGTAAGCAGCTCATTTTTGTAGAAAATGATGGTTGCTCTTGTTTTTTCAGAGCCCAAGAATACTCTCATTGATTAACATATTTTTGTTGTTGTTCTTTGGATGATAAACACATTTAAATCTATGACCTCTTCATATATTTAGTTTTTAGTGATAAGAATGCAATGTAATGGGGTAATGACAACAACAATAACAATAAGCAGACTGATTGAGAAAGGAGAATTACATGGTAGTATAAACACTAGTTTATAAGAAGAAAAGCATTTTACAGCCAGAAAACCTGTAAATACTAGAACATATTAAACATAATACTTTCTTGTATTTGCTTTTTCTTTCACTCTTTTTCACATATTTATTGATTTTCAACATGAAAATTTATATAGTTAGCATGACCAAACAAAACTGCAAAAGAAAAGTTGTAAAATATTATATATGCCCTTTAAAAGCATGGGTTTTATATCTGCTTTCCCATTGGCTTTTTGGACCTTTGAACCACTTACATGGTAAAAGTGTTCAAATGGAAAAAAGAATGTGACATTTGACAAGACAGGAAAGAAACACTGTGTCAGCATACAACAATGAGTAAGCATCCACCGAACACAGTTACTGTATGACACAGCTTAATTCAACCCTTAGTAAAACTGAATGCATCCAGCATAATCTGTGACTAGCCCTAGGTTTGACAATCTCATGTAAAATCTTACATCATCAGATTTTAAATGCATTTAGGCTCAATCACTGATTCATTTGTTTTACATGCACAGTCTATCTGGTTTAGTGGGGAAAACAGAACGTAGCCTTTCTGTAGCCTTATCATGACACATTGCTGCAAATCCAGAAACATACACAAGCATGAATATTAAATTACAGTGTGCTTTTGTTCCTTGATGCTCTGTACAACACAGACTTGAAGCTGTAAATTGCCTTAAGCACTGAGTGATGTAAGAATGATGCAATACTCCACCTCTGGCATTCAGTCAGACTTTATCACATATAAGTGGGTTAGAAATCACGTCAGATGGTTATCTGTAAAGCAGTCATCACTGCTCTGCTGTAAAAAAGAAACAAAATACTAGTCTTTTTTTAGATCTCGACCTTGTCTAAATTATTCTTATAACTGTTCCCAGATTCCTTTTCTCTAACTCTCAGTACTGTATGAAGCCTATGTGGTAAAGCAGGACTGCTAATTAAAAGTGACAGGTATGATCCCTCTCCTGAAAGCCTCCAAGCTAATTTCCCCCGCTACAGGGGCTAAATGCTCAGATGATAAGATGAGCATTAAAACTATACTCCTGCAGAAAACCGGGTCATCCCAAGTTCCTCAACTCATCGTTCATTGATATTTTATGACTGTTGCCATAGATGCAGATGTGAAAAAACTCCTCCATGATTAAGTATAAACAATATGTTTTCTTCTATTTTTTTCACTCACTTCCTAAAAGGATAGGGGGAACATGACACACTTACAGGAGAGTTCTCCAAGAAGGTCACAGTGTTTAATTTACAGTTCCAAGCTTGTTATAACCTTGTGATACAACTCTCTGCACCTTAATGCTCAAGATTTAGATGTAGCCTATCCTCAAAGGATGAGTGCAATAACTGTGCAACCTAACTTCTTCTAAGTGCTGCTGTCTGTTAACTTAATACAAAATAAGCAAACATCAAGATCTAAAAGTGCAGTTCACTAAAATAACTAAATAATTCACGCTGTAAGGTCCCCATTTGACCAAAACTAAACTGACACTTGTAATATTAACTTGTTTATGTTCATTGGTCATGTTTTTTTTAAAAAGTCTACTGTTTGAGTTAGTTCATTTAATTTCACTAATTTTATGAAAGCACAAAGACAACTGTTTAGCTGTCTGGTTTGTTAACGACAGCCTGTGTAGCACAAATCAGATTTTTTTTAAAATCAGACCTAGACAACTCTAATATGTGGTCCCAAATTAGATACATAGCTGATGATTTTAATAGCAACCTCATTCTGATCGGTCATGTAGCATTTTACCTGACTTTTACCTCATTGCATCTGGCAGGCTTGCTATTTTTCACCAGATGAGGCATAAAGTGGCAAGATCAAATGTACCATGGATGAAACAAACATGGCAGATATTACTGCTGCTCTATTTAATAATGCTCACACCGTCACAGGTTCCAGCTGCATCTCTTTATTCTAGCTCTGTGCAGAATAATCCTACATATGTGCCCATCAAGCTAATCTCATTGACATGCTACTTCCTGTTACTAGAATCGGTCTCCTTCAAAATATGTTTTGTCACAAAAGTATTTGTGAGTATTAAAGCAGACACCAATATTGGGGCTTGTCATAATTTCTTTGGGCTCCAGTTGCACAACAACTTTAGAATGGATACACATGTAGATACACATACTTACACAAGTAGCACCCACAGGTTGCTTGTCACATGTCCCACTGTGCATACAGATCAATTCAGGGAGGAAGATTTTTAACACTGACTGTTGTCGCACTGAAAATACATTGTGAACAATCATAAAAGAAAAAAAAAAGTTTTCAGCAAGAGATTTTGATTAAATTAGACAGACAGACCTAGAACCAGGTCCTCAGATCCTCTCATATCGTAGGAACAGTGGATCTATTCTATGCTTCTCTTACTTTTCTAACTAATCTCTTCCATTGAAAAAGCTAATTTAGATGTCATTAATTTGCACTTCAAGCTGTTTAAATAACACTCAGAGATCACTTTTAACGCTTTACTTTGTGACCCATCTCTTGCACCATGGAGCTGCAGTGCAGTTACTGCATCACTGGATAATATGCACATCCGTTGTGATGGAATCAGAACAACAACATTGCCCTTAAAAAGCAGACAACTGATCTTCCAATAACTCTAGACTCTGTTGAACATGACTCTGTTAATGCTATATATGCAAATACATCTCTGACTCTTGGTGCAGAGGCTCCTCAGATAATTGTGGACTTATTGTTCTGCGCTTCTGAACATCCTTCCACAGAACTGCTTTGGAAGAACCATTTGTTGCCTTCCTACTTCATTAAAAACTAGTATTTTTTAATATTTTAGCTGACTTAGAAAGGTCCAGTTTTTTGCCTTCCTTGGACTGTATCCCACACTATTCACAGTTTGTGTGTGTGTGTGCCCAACAGCAAAGATCAAGCAGCATCAGTGATAAGCTAACTCCACAGTGAAAGTCTTATTGCATTTACTGACAGAACAACTTAACTGTTCACGCCAGCAACTCAATTTAGTTTTTCCATGTAAGCTCTTTAGGCTACTTTTCTTTTCATTCTCCACTCTGTTTTGCAAGTGCCACTCCAACGCTTTGCCATTATTTTTAAGTCTAATTTATAGTAAATTGAATGCTTTCTTTGTATCTGTATTACCATTACAGAATAAGAACATTTCTCCATTAAATAAAGTTAAAACAATTGCCTTTCTGATCTTGAAACTGAGCAGAGAGGTTCAATAAATGCATTCAACTAATTCATTAAAGTTCTATTAAGATAGTTGACAAATTTTTGTTTTTCTTTATTTTTGTTTGGTTTTATTTAAATATACCACAAGGGCAAAATCAAGTTCCTAAATTTGGTCAACATGACTTTATTTCACTTTGACCAAATAAGAAGTAAATACAGATATATGTGCAAAAGAACAGCAGTTGCCCTGACATTATTTTTTTTGATGTAAGGTCCAATGATTCATGGAAGTCCTTTAGTCCTTTAGTCCTTTTTACTAAAAGAACAAACAAAAAGTAACTTTGCAAACATTACAGTCAAATGTAGTTCATTCTATAATATCAGTTTTATTTATAGTTATAATCTTGTCGTCAAAAAAGACACCTTTTTCATGTTTCTGTCAGGTAATACTGCCATAAAATAAAAGTTACTGGACTCTTTGTACTCAAAAAGTTTTAATCATCTCGCAATAACTGTTTAATCATTTTTCCCTAGAACAATATAAGGTTAGTTTCAAGAACCAGTGTGAGGAATTGAAGTTATCTTAGTTATTTTCTCTCCGCATTCCAGTACTGCTTTCTTCCTTTACATAACACTGGCAAAGTTAGGAGCATCCTGTTTCAGAGGGATGCAGAAAACTAGTTCATGCACTTGTTACTTCAAGGCTAGACTATCTTTTTATCATTAGGATTTTTTCAGTATCAGGATGCCCCAAAGATTCACTTAAAAGTCTTCAAATTAATAACAATGCTGCAGCAAGAACTTGGAAGGAGAGATAAAATGTCTACAAATGTCTCTCTGTTAAAATCAAAATTATATTCTACCAAAACGTCTACTTGAATGATCAAGCGAGAAAGCACTCTGCTGTCATACTCCAGGTTTACTTGTGGCTCATAGAGTTCCTTAACATAGAACAGAAAGCAGAGATTTTAATCATCAGGCTCCCTTTTTTGTGGAACCTTTGTGAGTAATTAGTGAGGCAGACACAAAACTTGCCTTTTCAATAAACCTAATAGTACTGATTCCCATGAGCAATGCTTTTAGCTACTGTATGCTGCCACAAGTGTTCACGGCTGAAGGACTGGTAGAACTGCGCACCTTTTCTTTGCATATCCCTTTTTATTCTTTTTATTCTTGATGTTAACATATACCATTAATGTTACTACAACTGCATCATTGTTTTTTTTGCATCTCTCTCTTGTCCTCCCGGCCTTTTGCAAGTTGAAGCTGCAGATTGTCCACCCAGAGCCTGATTTTGCTGCAGGATTTTTCTTGTTAAAAGGGAGCCTTTCTTTTCCACTGTCACCTCATGCTTGGTTAGGGTCTGACTGAGGATTCAATGGAATACAATGATTTCTTTTTACAGCCTATCTTTTACTTTTTAGCCAGAATGTGATTTCCTTTTAACTTGATAAAATTTGACTGTGTTCTTGTAATGAGTGTGAGATTACTAGCAGAAACAAAATAGCTTTATGCAATTTGATTTTTATTGGATTTCTAATGATTGAACTAAAAATGAATTCCAAGTTTTCTACCTTGGAAAAGAAAACCAGATTGATATACTACAAGAGACAAGTTTTATTAAAAAAAGGCTTTAATCCAAACATAATTTGCTTGGAGTTTCTGTTTTCTACTTTTTGTGTTTTTTTTGTTTTTTTTTTTTGGGTTAGTCTTTCCTTGCTACGGAGACATAGTTTTTTATGTTTTTTCTGGCCTGATTTTACTGTCCCAGTGGATCATCTGTAAAAGAGATTTGCTGCAGCAGAGGTGTAACAAGCTGATGCACATGAGCACAAACTGACAGATGCACAAACAGATATATATTCCTACTTTTGTTCCAGTTCATAGCACAGTACCAAAAAAGAAAACATGTTTTTTTGTTGTTGTTTTTTTTTTTTTTTTACAAAAGTTATGTATCTGCATGATAGTTTTGTGTTACTGTGTCTCTATACACAACAATATAAATTATGATTTGGCATGGTCTGCAGGTTTTGTAATTGTTCTGTGTGAAGCATTATTAAGTTTATTTCATGTGGGTGTTTCTGTGTTTTTACACCTACTTTTAGATATTTACCATCCCTCACAGTCTCAGATTTTCAGTCTATCTTTGTCAGGTTTTTCCTTTCAGCTTCTAGTTTTGTGGTTTTCATTATCTCAGACACCACACTTATTTGTAAAACAATTATATGCATTTACCTGAATTTATGTTATTTTTTTCTAGGACAATTCCTGCATTCATTTCCCCAACCAGTTACAACATTTTAATAACTTACTACCAAACCCTATTTCCATCATGGCGGAAGAAATGGAGGTGGTGGAGGAGTATAAATACCTCTGTGTTCACCTGTACAACAGACTGGAGTGAGTGGAGATGCAACTGTAAAGCTGTCTACAAGAAGGGACAGAGCAGACTGTGCTTCTTGAAGAAGCTTAGGACCTTCAGTGTTTGCAGCAAGATGCTGCATATCTTCTATAAGTCTGTTGTGGAGTCTGCCCACAGCCATCAGCATCTACGACGGCATTTTGAAGAAACCTGCATAGTATGAGCTATAACAACATTTAATTTCCATTTGGGATTAATAAAGTATTTTTAAATTGAATTGAATTGAATAACTTTAAAATTTTGCAAATACTATTTCAAAACATCCCCAAAACTTCAGTTGTTTAGTTTTAAATCAGATTCTCCTTTTTATACATTTTAAAGGCACACTTTCCCACGCTTGGCTTCCATCCAACTGTATACTTGTAAATGAAATATTCTGCACAGGTCATCATTTATTCATACTACTGAGGAGATAGGAGAGCACATCCCTGAAGTGTCCCTGAGCATTTAGAGAACTTCAAAAACTATTTTCAGAACTGGCAAGATTCAAACTTGTGCTCCATCCTGAGGCCACTGCCACTTTTCTCCTCTTTACTGATAGCTCCCCTGGCCAGAGAAATATCAGCTGAAATAAGAACCTTAGAAGTCGATCACTCTTATGGAATAAAGAGTCTGTTGGTTTCAAACTTCCTCTTGATAGTGATACATTGTGGGCTTCTATAACTGACATGTCTTGCTTTAATCTGTTCAATTCACTCTAAATGTGATTATCCAGACAGTGCAGGAAGTGGTTTGGAAGTGAGCTCATTAAGGTGTCATAACACTCCGGTAAGCCACAACACGCCCAGGAGATCGGAGAGTCCATCAGGCTGTTAAGGCTTTCAGCAGAAACGCAAACTGAGACAAATGGCAGAATCAGCTATTTCAACAAATTCCCAAATTGTATACATTTTCCAGGTGATTAAACTCATATACTGTATAATGTAACGTGGCAGAAAAGGCTAGCAAACAATAGTTTTTTTAACAAAAGAGACCTGTTTCTTCATTCCCTCCTGCTATAATATTTTTTTTATTTTACATGTCACAACATATTGTCTATGCACTATATACCACTCAGGTGCACAACACCCTGTAAATCCATTAAAACATATTATTCAGTCTTCAGAGTCACACAGCCCCAACATTCCTACTATAGGCTCAGACTCAAAACTGGAAGACTGCATTGGCCATATTTATTATGCTGACATGCAATAATTGTTCCCAAACCCTGGTGTGCATAGTTTAAATTTATTTTACCTTTTCTCCAAATAAATCAAACTCACTCTTTGATCAAAGATTTGCACATGTGCAGAACACACTTAAACTAACACTGCGAGCCACATGCAGAGAAGGACTCTCTGTTCTCTGCTCCAGTTATGTCGAACTTTTGAGGGGGAAGCCCTGTCATTCTGCACCTAAAAGCTTCACCATGCACTGAATAATGAATACAGATTCCCCATCTAGCTTATGCGCACACTAGTTCAAAGGCATTCTGCTAGTCCATGCATAAAGCAAAAAAGACACACAGCTATATGCTAATGGCGCTCAACTCCAGAAGCTCAATGAGACATGCAAATGTTCCAGAGATGAGGATGAAGACAGTGGTGGAGGGGAAGAGATCAGGAATGTTTGGAAGGGTCAAAAGAGCACAATAACTGGACACCAGCAGCACTAAAGATGCCTGCGCACTTGCATGCACTTATTACACAATCCTTCAAAGTACAGGAAGAGCATGTCATTCCAAGCGAAAACTGGACACTGCATTGATGCTGAGTGATGCTAATGACCTCCCAAGTTTTACAGGAGGGAGGTGGAAGAATTGGCTGTAACTTCAGAGGAGATTATAATGCACTCATTCACTCATTCTGTACTCGTTGCAACAGTACATGCTCCAATGAAAAATATTTGTATATCTTCTAGTCTATTTTATATGTCGCCCATTCTGTAAAAACAATGGCATCTGTGGTGGGATTGCATAACTATGTGTTCCATGCTATGTTTGTGTGTGTGTCTTTAAATTTCCTGATTAGAACCAAAACAAGAGAACTGGTTATCAGTAAAGGAAGCAGCACTCTACTCATTAGTCGATCAAAGAAAAACATTTTTTTTTTGGAAAAAGAGTAGTCATATCCTCTGAGGTTTTTGATGTGTTTAAGGTGCTTTCCTTGTTGCTTCCTGGATTTTATTCTCTGAATTTATCCTCCAGCTCTGTTCTGTCTCTTTGGCTTTTGCAGATTTTCCTGCAATCCTTTTCTCTCTGATCCTCAACTTCCATTTCATTTCTGTTTCCTCCATTTGCTTTTTTTGCATGAGCCTTAACATTTCAGTTCATCATAAAACTTGTTTTTGTTCAGTGTTTGAGGATTTTGTGAGAATCTCACAGCAGCCAGGGTAAATAAAGACAGGCCAACCATAACCAGAAGGACTCAAAGGAATACATAGAAGTGTACTGCTGCCTAGAATATTCTCATCTGCTGCAGTTCAAATCCTCTAACCTTTACTTAAAAAAATCAACTTCTTCATCTGGCAGAAGCAGTACTTAAACCCTCATGCTTTTTTCATAACTACTGGGAGAAATCAAAAGCCTTAGTTAAAGTACCTATAACAGCACTGTTGGAAATCTAAGGCCCTGACTGGCAATAAGCACACATGGAGAAGGATTTAAAAGCATTTAGAAAGAATTTAGCTTTTTGCAAACCATAACTTTTGCAGGTAATTTCTTTACAAAACAATATTGAATAATGCTCGAAAGATTTAAAACTCTCTGGGTAATATCAGCACATTAGAAGTATCTCTATGGGATTCATGCACAGCTTTAACAGAATGGCTTTGGAAAGTGAATGGAAGTGTGTCTATTTACTGTGCCTTGCAAAGTACATATATATATCAACCTTTAACTTTTCCATATTTTGTCACTTCAGACCTGCAAACTCCAATGTACTTTAATGGGATTGTATTTGATAGACCAACACAAAATAGTGCAGAGTTGCAATGGAAGGAAAATGATACATAGTTTTACGGTAATTATAGCTGTAAGTCTACTAGGGGATTTCCGGATTTGCACATGTAGAGGCCAAAACTTTTGCAAATTATTTGAAAAATAGCTCAATCTCTGCCTGTCTGGACTAGCCTTGAACATTCATTTTCAACCCTAGCCAAAGACTGTTAATTTGATTTAGGTCTGGACTTTGAATAGGCCCCTCTACAGCACTGGTTGTATGTTTAGAGTTAAACTCCTCGCAGGTTTTAACTTCTTTGCAGCCTCTAAGAGGCCAAAGAAAATAAAAATCCCCACCGGGGCTAACCGATATTAGAAAATCATACAATGGCAATAGTATTGGTAAAAATTGTGATGCCAGTATCAGTTGTAATAAATCCACATTCTCCTCCCTTCTTTCTTCTAAATGCTAAAATGCTTCTAGCACTCTTTGTGCACTTCAGCATATTGGACAATGTAATCCGTATCAGATTTGGGCATCTACTGTATTGAGACTCCATTCAACTGGCTAAATGTATAACTGACATGCAAAATGTAAACTTAGGACAGTAGGAATATATTAGCATATAAGTACCGCAATCCAAACAATTCTTTGCAATAATGCACAAACTCATAATGCTGTGTAAATATATTCGCACAGCATTGTGCAGCAGCATGATGCTATCACCACAATGGTGGTGATGGTATATTAAGTGAGATATGCATTTTTGCACAAAGGACAAGAAGTTTATTTTTTGTCACATCTCACCAGAACAACTTCATTCACATGTTGCTGTGTCCCCCACATAGCTTGTGGTGAACTCCAAACTGGACAGGTTTCTTCTTGACACTTGATAAAGGTGAGCTATGTGAAGTGTAGAACTAATAGTTGTGCTGTCAACAGATTCTCCAACCTGAGCTGTTGATCTCTGAAGCTCGTCCAGAGTTACAATAGAGCTCTTGGCTGCTTCTTCAATAATATTCTCCTCTCCAGGCCTATATATTTTGGTGCAAGGCCATGTTTTGGTGGCTTTGCAGCTGGATTATTTCTATTCGTAGATTATCAACGTAAAAGCGCTCTGAGAGATGTTCAAAGCTTTGGATATGTTATAACCTAACTTTGTCCCTGACTTGTTTGGTTTGTTCCTTGATCTTCGTGAGGCTTTATGTTCACTAATGTTCTCTAACAAAACTCTAAAGCCATCACTGTATTTAAAACTGGGAATAAAAACAGACAAACTATACAGCCAGACTATTAATTACAGTATATGTATATATGTACATATATATATATATATATATATATATATATATATATATATATATATATATATATATATATATATATATATATACATGTGCAATGTTATGCTTCAAGGGTTCAAAGGCCAAGATAGAATATATAAACACAGTTTTACATCATATAGTTAGCTTGTTTTTAGCAAGATTATTCTAAAAGATAGATTTTTTTAAATAAAAAAACCTTTTGTTAAGTTCACAAAACTGTGACTATTTGTGTAGTTGGAAAAGAAAAAGGTTTCTTAGTTAATCACTTTACACTTCCTGCTGTTGGCTCAAAATTCACTTGCAGCCTGTGTAAAGGCCAGATAAGGTGTTTTTTTTCTCAGAAAACAGTCAACAGAAACTGACTGTTTTCTTGTTATGTGAAACAGACCTTAGTCCTGAGATTAAAGCCTCAAACTCACTCCATGCAATCACTTTCTCCTTGTTTTTATCAAAAGGAAAAATGTTTGTAAGCACCAGATATTAAAACTAAAAAGCAAAAGCTATGTTTGAATCAAGATCTTGTATCAACCGGTCCAACTCATAAGAATTTATGTGGTTCTGTTACAATACTCGTGTTCTAAAAAGGCTTACTATGCTTCCCAAAATAAATCCTAAGTAAACCTAATCACTAAGCCTCCATTGTTTTTGCCAGTTATTGAGTATATTAAGAAAGCTTTTGATGCGAGAAATTAGCATGTTTTCAGATAACTGCAGAGTGAAATAAAGATACCAACCTCATTAAAGTGAGCCACCTCCTCACAGTTCTCTGCTACGCGGCTGCAGAGGGGCAGACCTGAAAGACAGAAAAGGATTCAGAGATTAAAAGGCAGTTGGCATCATGATAGCTGAGATTGAGTGGGCAGCATGGGGAGGTGTCCACAGGACCAAAAACAGCAGAGTCGGCCTGAGTATTCCATACGCTTGCGTTACAAGGCGATCCAGATTCATGTTTTAACAAAACAGCACTGCACATCTCCTAATCAACACATTTTTCATAGTGAAATATGATGGCATATAGGGTTTCTTCTTCAAATGGAACTGGGGTTTTTGCCATGCTAACTGAAATATAGTCAAGTTTGACCCAAAGCCCTCAGTCATCTGCAAGAAATCTGAAAATAAGGAAGAGGTTTATTTGTTCTCAGAATAAGTCCAAACATACATCCAAATCAGTAAAAGAATGACTTCACATGAAGAAAATTCAACTTTTGGAAGACCTAGCCGGAGTCTGAATCCACTTGGCCAAGACTATAGATTTACTCACCCCTTCCCACTACTCAGCAGAAGACTGACTAATTGGAGTCCCCTTTCCCTTATTTTAATACCCAGTGCTGCCTGAATGGGGCTGTTCATAATTCAGGACAGATAACACTACTGTTGCCACACTGCTGCCATCCAAATATTTAAAACTTTCTCAGCATTTGTTTGGTATTGCTTTTTATCTGCTTTCAGCAGAAAGGTAATTAACATCATATATTTTTTTTGGCTTGATTGAAATTTATAGTTACAACCCCAGAGAACAACATTTCGGACAGTTCAAGTAATTAAAATATATGACTTTGGGAGCAAAATCTATTTTGTTTTTTTTTGCTTTTTAAGCACTTTTGGCCCATGCAGATACATACTGTGATCTTTAAAGAGGGCAAAACTTGTTGCAGCAAAAGGTATCACCTTAATATAATTACATCTCCATAATCATGATTAGATTATATTTAGAGAGGACCTTTCTGTCCTCCAATCACATAAACATGTACTGTTTCTTAAACTCTAGGGCTTTAACTGGACCCATAAAATTAATATTGAACTTGTTTATCAAGAAACAGTCCAAGACTGTCTGACATGAAATGATGAATTAGGGGAAAAGAACCCCAAACCCAGTGCTGCGTATGGTGGTAGATCTTTGATGCTGCAGACCTATTTCTCTTCCAGGAGCAATTGCTACCTAGTTGGATTTTTTACTACAATTTCTTAGATGCTATTATTTTTCCCACTGAATAAATGTTCTCATATTGATGACTGGATGCCACATATAACAGTTTTCTCTGTTGTACATTCTTGGATTTCTAAAATCCAAGCACATACATAATAGCTTTTTTTATCTACATGAGCTGAGATTTTTTTTTAGCTTATGGTGTAGTTAAATAAATTCAGGATTTTCTAAATTATGCAAAATGCTTGTGTTTTAAAGTTCCTGCATTTAAAAATGTAGTCTCAATCTGCTATGTATCCTTTCTAGGATTTTTTTGCCTTTCATAAATGTAAGTTAGTGACAGACGCTGAATTGAATATGTATCCATAATAGGACCAGATTAAAAATACATCTGCAAATGTTTATTAACTTTTTGTAGTTTTTTGAAAAAATGTAAGAGCCTCAACTACTTCCTGTTGCGGTTGCGATTTTAGATATTTTAGTGGCAAACTATATAAGTCAGTTCATTTAAATTAGTCAGTGTTGGCTGAACTTAATCCTAGCTCTTGCGACAGATAAATGAAGTCACTGAGAAATTTGTGAAAATGTAAAATAGTCCTGTTGCCATCTAAAATATGCTTATGTATGTGATTAAACCAGCAAAGGGATGATTTAATTACTTAAGTACTTCACAAAAATGACAAGACATGCTAGAAAAGCTGAGAAAGACACATAGAAAATTGTATGTTAACTTTGCAACACAGAGAAGGTAAATTAGAAGACACGTTTAGTCTCTTTAAATAGCCCAATGTTCTGTTGCTTAAGTTTTTATAAGCCCATTGCACAGCTACCTAACTCCCCTATGCATGCTGCAGCATGTGCTCACCTGGGTAGTTAGTGGCACTTATGAATTGTCCCACTCTGCTTTGTTGAGTTTATTTGCTTTGAATAAATAAGGCTTAATGTGGATGTATGTGGACAGTCATACAAACCTGAACACACAGAAAAATTAATAAAGCCCTGTCATTTTGACTGTATTAATACCTTTGAAAAGAAAACCTGGATGCTGCCAAGCTCTGATAATTATATGAATAACAAGACTTGACAATGTCTTTTCATTCATTTATAAAGCAAACACACTTCAGGGGATAGGAGCAAATAAAGACACACACACGGGGAACATCTATAAAAACATATTGAGCCTGTTTTAACTTTATCTTTTTATCAAAACAAGCAACTTTTCATTTTTCTTCCAAATGTTGCCGTCTTTGTCACATCTCTCTGAGATTCTGTGCCACCTCATGAAAACCCACGTCCCTTTGAAGCAGTCAAGTAAATAGCGCTTCAGAGTCAAAGTGGGAGAAGAGACAACACTCCTCCTACATTATTGATAACACTGGCCTCTCACAGGAGTGATTTCATCCAACGAGAGATGTGGGTTCAGAACAAATAGATTATGTGAGGCTTATGTAAGGTCCTTCAAACTAAACTAAATAAAACTTTCTGCTGATCAGCCCAGGTTGGTGGCACTGACCAAAAAGTGAGAGGAAACTGTCCTAGAATGAAGACCTACATATTTTATTTCATGCAGTTAGAGAGAAATCAAACAAGGAAGAAAGGAAAATTGCTGCAGAGTTCAGATGTTCTGCATTTCTTGTCTTTGGTTCATGTTCTGTTTTATTACAGACTAAATGAAAGTGGTTTCGATTCCAAATAAGTGCCTCTAGTATAAACCGAATGTCGATACAGGCAAAAGAGAATTACAAAAGATTGCTACATAGTGGAAATGTGATTAAAAGACTAAAATGCAAAAAAAAAATATCTTGTGTTTGCTGAATGTTAAGACAAGACTTGATAAGCGCAAGGCACGAGCAAAGCTCAAAATTATCAAATATCTCCAGGCAACAAGACTTTTCTATATTTTCTTATTAACTATTCCACCTAATATTACACTTAAATAAAGGCTTTGCAGTCTGCGGCACCAACCAATGAACGAGAACATGAGCACTGTACTTTTAAAAAGCCCAGAGCAACAGATAACAGTGAAAATTCATTAAAAACTTGTCAGGAAATCAATTAATTTTTCTTGTCTCATCTATAAGGCGACCTCATTTTGTTGTAAATCTGCTTTCAAATAATGAGCCAGTCTCTGGAGAAAGAACGCCAGAGACAGTTTATAATCCAGCTTTTTTTCCATGATACATTTAATGTGACGGTTCAACAACAACAGAAAGAAAACTTTGCATTTACACAATAAATATACAAAAATACAAGTATATCTCAGTAAATTAAATTATCCAATGACACTCGTTTGTTAGAATAAAAGTAGCTTTTTAAAATAACCTTTAAGCAGGTAAGAAACGTAATTTTCATTAAGCCTGCATTTCTGTAATAAGAATGTTGTTTTTTATATGTCTGAAGTGATATTTTTCCCTTAATGTGTTTTAATTTGCCATTCTGGTTCTTGTTCCTAAACACAAATAAAACTGGTCTTTGAATTGATAAAGTAGGCTAACATTTAGCTCCTGGAATGGCCAAGACCTCAACTCTGGTGAAAAAATAAAAAGTATGTATATATTTGAGCAAACTAATTTGAATTAAAGACAATACACTTTCAATTTAAGCTTAAGCACTCAATGGTTGTTTTTGAAATGTATTAAACTTGTCCTCTTTTGAACTCTGGTATGTCACGCATAATGTTTTGTGCATTTCAATATTTTGAGCAAAACTGTGCTCTTACCCTGCTAATTGAACCTTCACACTCTGCTCTTACTGGTGCAATGTGCAATCAATGAAGACTGGCTACCAGGCTGGTCCAATTTAGCCATGAAACCTCCCACACTAAATTGACAGGTATTTCAGTTTCATTGTCCAACCCCTGTATTTCAAATGGTTGAATGAATTCCTGAGCTTGCCATTAAGTTTCCCAGAGGCCTGTTAAGGAACCGTTTATTCAATTTAAGGTGCGCTGAAGAAAACATCTAAAATTGTAATTCTGTGGCAACTTTTCCCCTTAAGATAGGCAGCAGCTGGCCATCACATTACACAGTGGATAGAACAGGTCCACCATATACCAAGACTGTCAATCCTCAGTGCAGGTTAAACTCCTAGCTCAGGGCCATTATTTCTTTTCTATTAACACCTTCATTTCTATTGACAAGTAGTAGCCGAAGCAACTCCATATTTAAGACAGCAGTGAGCTGAAACAGCTACAAAGTTAGAGCTGAATCTTGTGTTGTTCTCCAAAAAGTAACCGATAAATGCATATGTAGAGGTCTTATATTTGCCTGTATTGAATTTCTTGACTTAATAGCACAACTTGAAATCTGGCTTAGATAAAGCTAATTTGTTTCTACTTGTTAATTATTCTTAATGTCGAAGTACACATCAAAAGTCAGAAGAAAGTCCCTCCATTAAATTGACTCTACACCTTAACCATATGAAGACATGATGGAGTGACCTTAAGAGAGCTCTTCCCACCACATCATAAATATAGTTGCGCCATTAAAGGTTATGGCTTTCTAAGGAGGCCGGAGCAGTGATCAGGTCCAATATTTTATTTATAAGGTTGCTGAATAAAGATGCCCAAGATTATGTTTATCTTTAGGGCTTTTTTCTGGCAATTTCTTTTGCACTTCAAAGGCTCTTATACAGTTCAACCCCTCTCACCACTCTGAAACACAAAGAAGTTGAGATTTTTCTTCTTGACAGATGCCTTCCTGTCCAGACAGGAAGATTTCAGAGCTGAATGTGCTAAGGAAACTCCATTGACAGGTTTCAGGGAAAGGCATGACTCAAAAAAATCCCTCAGTTGTAAAAGAGATTGGCACCAACACATACTGAACAAAAACATTGTCACACTGTATTCCAATAACTATACTTTAAAAAAAGTATATAAATAACTTTTATCTAATCTGTGCAAGGACCTTTTTAGTTCTCACTGTCTGACATTTAATTAGACTAAACCTTTGGTGGTTTAGGTCAGTTGAGATTACCAAGCTTATTTCTACTTACTAAATAAGGTTACCAAGGACAGGTATCTGATCCATTCAGGGACAAGCAGAGCAATCAACCATGCACACACGGAATTTAGAGTAACAAATTAACCTAACATGTTCTTGAAATGTTGGGACGTTGGAGCACCCTGAGATTCATGGACAGAACATGCAAGCAGAAAGGATTTGAACCTAGGACTTTATTGCCACAAGGAAGCAGTGCTAACAACTGCACGGCGGTGCAGGCACACCCCTAGTAACCAGTAAATCCCTGTTATAGCAGGGCAGTGGTCTTTATTTGCAGGCTTGCAACTACAAATGACACTACTGACACTTGTCCTTGCTCTTTAATCGCTGTAAGACATTGTTACTTCAGTTAACAAAGATATGCTGCATGACCCAGCAGCTTTTTTTGGGTAATGTCGCCACTTGGATAGCTCTGAAAGTGAGCCTCTATGCCACAGGCTTCTTTGCTGCTAACCTGCCAGCCACAGAAGAAGTATTGAAAACTCAACACGAGGGAGAAACAAGTGCAATGTCGCAGCAACAAGTGAAGCCTACTGGCAAAACAAAGCCTGTGAGGAAAGTGGAGTGGGCTTGTTTGCACGCTAGCCACAGCCATCCTTCAAATTTGTATGAGGGAGAAAATTCAAGTTCATGCATTCTCTGCTCACATTTTAAAAAAAAACAAACGTTCAGATCCACACATATTTTGAGGTTCCACTGTGTTTTGTTATGCTCTACTGAGAAAAAACGTGCAAATAACTCATTCATTAGACCTTCTGTCAACACAAACAGAGATGGCCATGCAAGCGGACAAACCTGCTAAAGACAAAGGCAATGACCTGGCTACAAACAGAAGAAACATGTATTGGGAAAAATGATGACAAATGAACAACAGATGAGTGGTACTGTACCCTGCTGCTATACTGCAGTCAATTTTACCAGAGAGCAACTCCTAGGTCTGAGGCAGTCGTCTCTGGGCAGTTTTTCTCAGGTTTTTCTGAGATCCCGGTTGGGTGGCTCTTTGTGGGACAGAGGAGGTAAACAGGCAGGAAAGCTTGTCAAAGTCTACCAACAGAGACTACATGCTCCGCTCCCATCTATCCACCTGGAAAATGTCCACTCCCTAATGAACAAAACGAATGAAATGCTCCTTCTCAGCACAAGGAACTCTGAGTTCCACGCAACAAGGAGCACTCAGGAAAAGGAGAGGATATGCTTTTATAAAAATGAAGGTTGGTGTACTGATGTCACAGTGTTACAGAAGACATATAGCCCTCACCTGGAGTCATTTTTTATCAACTGTAGACCCTTTTTTTCACTGAGGAGTTGCAGTTTTCCACATTAGGAGTTCCCATTTGTTCTGCTTTGTGTTTACATGTAACCCCAAGCCTGCCCATCAGAGGCTGAAAAGCAGCTCTCTGAGCTGATAACAGGTGTTGGGAAAAAGCATCCAGACTTTGTCATCATTGTTCTTGGGGACGATAACAAAGCAAATCTCTCAAATGAACTACCTAAATACATATTCAGTGTCCCACCAGGGATAAAAACACACTAGAATGCTGCTACCCAGCTTTAAAAGATACATCTTGGGCTTTATTGGGACTTGGGACTCTGACCACTATCTGTTTCATCTCATTCTAACCTATAAGCAGAAATTAAAAACCAACACAGTTACTCAAAATGTCATACAAACACAAGTT
This sequence comes from Crenichthys baileyi, assembly GCA_036173005.1. Lineage (NCBI taxonomy): Eukaryota > Metazoa > Chordata > Actinopteri > Cyprinodontiformes > Goodeidae > Crenichthys > Crenichthys baileyi. The sequence goes on from JAHHUM010001253.1 coordinate 76,830, forward strand.
ACTATAACATCAATGTGGCGTGCCTACTCTGATTCTGGATTGAATCTGGAATAATAAGGTTAATCATGCAGTTAGGATACTGTCTTGAGATACCTTTTTTGTGGAGCAAAACTGCCCTGGCATGTGTAGACAACCATCTGTTCCATATGGTATGCTTGAAATGCAGCAACAAGACGTATAAAAAAATCTAAATAAAAATTTCAAACCTTTGGTAGGAAATGTTAGGAAGTGGACTGATGAGTCAAAGCAGGTGTTGCAGGTCTGCTTTGACTGCAATGACTGGAGTGTTTTTGAAGGTTATGCTTCTGATCTAAACAATTCACTGACACTGTGACAGCATACATCAGTTTTTGTGAGGATATGTGTGTGGAGAACAAGACCTTTCACGCAACAAGAAAAAAACTTGGTTGTTATTCACATCGGAGGAAGCTGCGTTGGACCAAATAAGAGGCTTTCAGCACTGAAGACTATCCTCTGTATAAGCAGGAGTGAAAACTGACAAATGAGATCAGGGCTGCTAAAAGAAGCTACAGCAAAAAGCTAAAAAGCAGTTTTTATCTAACAACCTAGCAACAGTATGGAGGAGTTTGAAAAGTTTTTCATTCTTTAATGACCTCCTGACTGGCTAACAACCTCAACAGCTTCTACTGTAGATTTGAAAACCAGCCATTCACACCTCACTCCCACACAAATGGATTACTTCCACCCCTGCTAACAACTCCACAATCAATTCAGTTCAATTCAGTTTATTTATATAGTGGCAATTCACAACATGTCATTATAAGGCACTTTACAAAATCAATTCAGTCGAAATCATACAGATTTTGAATCAAGAAACATACATTTCAGTTAATCCTAGTTATCAAACAATGCATTCAGTTTATTATTCATATTGGTTAACAAGTTTTCTATCTTGGGAAACTTAGCAGATTGCAAGTCAGTGACTTTCAGTATTCACTTCTCCTGGACAAGCATGTAGCAACAGTGGTTCCCATTAAAGGTTTCCCTTTAACAGGAAGAAACCTCAGGCAGAACCAACCACCGTGTGAGTGGCCATCTGCCATGACCAATTGGGGGTTTGAGAGAAAACAGCATACACACAAAAAGCACACAGAATCATTAATCTAGGGGTACTTTCTATGTGAAAAAAGTAAAGTGCAAAGTCAGTAGTAGCTCATTCAGGGTATTAATCTAGGAGAGAAAAACAGTAAGGCAGATAAGCTTTGAGCCAGTTTTTAATTCTAGAGTATGAACAAGAGCACATACATTTAGTCACAGTAAAAGCTCAGCCAATAGCTAAGTCTAGGACAGAAACAGGGTTAAACACTGAAAGACATGGTCAAGTGTATCATGTGTAGGAGAACATTAAGTTGTTGGCATCAGCAACTAATTCGATGCCTCCCTCCAGGAAGGTTTTAACAGCTAAACAAAGAGCCATGCCAGGTGTAGTATCTAGGAATAGAAAAACCCTGCCTGAAAGCCTTCGATGAGCAAATGGCCCCTTCTTTACTCATGTCTTTAACAAGTCACTGGAGCTATGTGACGTTCCCTCCTTCTTTGCTCCACCATCATTGCGGTCCCCAAGACTTCAGCTCAGCCGTCAACACCATCAACCCAGACCATCCCCCACCAGAAGCTCACCCAGCTCACAGTGCCTGCCCCTCCTGTCAGTAGATCACCACCTTCCTGACTGATCAGCAGCGCGTGAGGCTGGGGAGCATCTTCTCCTGCAGCATTGGCTCATTCACTAAACAGGACAGGTCCAAACTGCAACAAACAATTAGATCTGCAGAAAAGAGGGCTGACCTTCGCTCCATCCAGGACTTGTACAGGTCTAGGGTCGGGAAAAGGGCAACTAACATCTCTGCCAACCCCACACATCCTGGACACAATTGTTTAGATTTTTACTTTCGGGTCGGAGCTACAGAGCGATATATTTGCAAAAACCAACGATCACAGAGACCGTTTTTTCCCCCAGGCTTTCTCTCTGATCATCACAATAAACACCTCACAGCCAGAGTTGTCAGCTACTCTGCTGGAGTCACACCTGTCTTTTTTTTCTTTCTATAAAAAGAATTGGGCTGTACATACACACACCTACATACTGCTCCTTTATCCCTATTTTTATTTGCTCTAAACTTGACATATTTATAGTTAATGTTGCTATGATGTGAGCACTTGAAACCAAAGTCAAATTCCTTCCAAACAAAAAAAGCCAGAAGTAAAGAGGACCAAAATACACAAAGACACAGAGGAGGGTAAAGCTAACTGAACAAACACAACAGTAATAAAACCAAGATTAACCAAATATGCAGGGATAGAAATCAGACCAACGACAATCCTAAAATCCAAGATACATTGTCATCTAATAAATGAATAATTAATGTAAGGGATCAAATGTCTTGTTTGTTTGTTTATTTGTTTATTTCAAAATAATTCACATTCACGCTCATACACCATGCTAAATGTTTACATGACCATTTTTTTGAAAATGAGGTAGGTAGAAGTATACATTTATTTGACCCTACCCCCTTGCTTTCATGTGTACCTTACTTTACACATTATTCTTCATTGAAAGAAAGCAAAAAAACAATAAAAACAGGACAACACTCTCCCATTCATAAACACAATTTTTATCAATAAAAAAATCTATAGATTAAGTTTATCAAAATACCGCAATTTATTTTCTTTAAAAAAGCAAAACAAAATAAAAGAAATGACTCATTTATATTTTTCCTTTACCCTTCCACTTTAAACTGCTCCTCTCCATCCTTTTATGAATCTAGAATTTGTACTTTTATTTTCTTTTGAACTGGCTTTTATCTTTACTTTGTTTTAATTCTTCTGGTAAACTGTTCCATAGTTTAACCCCTGCTATTAAAATGCACATACTTGTTGAGGTCATTCTAACACCATGGATTTTCAAATTCAGTTTCCCTCCTAAATTATATCCTGCCTTCCCCTTTACTAATAATTTAATTATTTTTTTAGAAAGTAAATTATTTCTCACTTTAAATATTATTTGTGCTGTTTTAAATTGAACCAAGTCGGGAAATGTCATAGCTCCTGTTTTTATAAAAAAAAGTTTGTTTGTGTGGTCTTTGTAACCTATTTGATTAATGAAACTATTTGCTCTTTTCTTTATAAAAGTTATTGTTTGGATATTACTTTGGATATTACTTGGATATTACTACTAAATCAATGTAGAGTCTTCTTTATATTTCATCATCTTACCCAAATTTTGTAATAATGTATGCAAACCTAAATTTCAACATTGACTTCAGTCACAACATTTCCTTTCGGAGCCTTGCAAAAGTATTTATAGAAATGTTATGATTTAAATGGTATATGGCCTGCACTTGTACAGCGCTTTATCAAGTCCCCAGAGACCCCAAAGCAGTTGATGTTGATGTTGAGGGTTGTGTGCGCTCATGGTGATGTGTAGCATTTGTCTTCTGCCACTCACAGCGCTTTGCATGTAGGGCAAAATGTTCAGTTTTGGCCTCCTCTGACTAAACCATCTTGTTCTACATGTTAACTGTGTCTTCTATATACATGACTCGTCGCAAAGTATAAATAAAGCTTCTAGTGGCTTTCTTCTTGTCACTCTTAAAGGCCAGATTTGTGGAGTATACAACTAAACATTTCTTTGGTGAACGGAGTATGCCCCCCGCACTTAGGATCGCTGCAGCTCCTCCAGAGTTACCACAGACGCCTGATTTTCTGATTATTGGTTTCCTTACACTGCATCTCAGTGTATGTGGACAGCCATGCCCATAGGTTTACATTTTCAGATGATGAATTAAATAATGTTCCATGATATATGCAAAGCTTGGGGTATTGTTTTATAACATTTCCCTGATTTTAGCTTCTCCACATATTTATCACTGACCAGCCTGCTGTGTTACTTGGTCTTCAGGATGTTGTTTGTTCACAAACAATTCTTTAGAAACATTTACAGAACAGCTGTATTTAAACATTAAACTGAAATTAAATTATACACAAGTGGTCTATTTACCAATTAGAGGTCTTCTGAAGGCATTTTATTTTGGGTTTTCAGAGTAAAGGTGACTGGATAAAAATGCAGACAAGACTTTGCAGAAACTCTACTTGTAAAACATTTAAAAAAACATATAACCTTTTTTCTACCACTTCACAATGATATATGGTTAATAGAAAGTAGGATGGGCTGCACAGTGACACAGTTGGTAGCACTGTTGCCTTGCAGCAAGAAGGTCCCGGGTTCAACTCCTGGCCAGGGGTCTATCTGCATGGAGTTTGCATGTTCTCCCCGTGTATGCGTGGGTTCTCTCCGGGTACTCCGGCTTCCTCCCACAGTCCAAAGACATGCCTGTTAGGTTAATTGGTCTCTCTAAATTGACCTTAGGTGTGTGAATGAGTGTGTGCTTGGTTGTTTGTGTGTTGTCCTGGGTGTACCCCGCCTCTCGCCCACAGACTGCTGGAGATAGGCACCAGCTTCCCCGCGACCCACTATGGAAGAAGCAGTATAGAAAATGACTGACTGACAAAGTAGCATACAATTATATGCTACTTGTGTTGGTAAAATAAAATCCTAACAAATACATTGAAGTTTGTAGTTGTAATGTGAGGAAAATACAAAAAACTTCAAGAATCTAAATATTTAAGACACTTCACCTTCTCACAGTGAACCATTTTTATGTTCCGAAAAAGGAAGGAAATAACCTGTATAATACTAAGACTCCTACACACACACAAAACATTGCTGACGTTGTTTGAAATTATGAAGAGATAAACTAAAGCTACTAAGCTGACAGTTGCACCATGGAGAAAAAAACCATCTAATTTCTGACAAGGATGACACGGTTCATGTAATATCCATACCCAGGCGAAATCACTGCACCACAGAGTCTAACACTGAGAGGCATGTGTTTTCTCCACAGCACACACACATGGATGTACAAACAGACCAGAAAAAAGAATATGAACTGGATGTGGGTTTTGCAGCATTTTCCACAGTCAAAATGATGACACCGGGATTTTAAAATCAGAGTTGAGGAGGCACTGAGCGCCTGTCAGAGAGCAATGATCACTGTCCAAGGTGGTGAAAGATGCACACCCACTGTTTCTGTCTCCTTATCTCCCAAATACACAATATCTGCAAAAAGAAGAGACGAAATCCACTGGTCCCCAAACCAGACCCCCTCCGGCCCTTGGCTGCGTCTACAAATCCTGTCTATAAAAGTTATGAACAGGACCGGTGACAAAGGGCAGCCCTGCCGGAGACCAACATGCACCGGGAACAGGTCCGACTTAGTGACAGCAATGCGCACCAAACTCCTGCTCCGCTCGTACAGGGTCCGGATGGCCCCTAATAAAGGGCCCCCGATTCCATACTCCTGGAGCACCCCCCACAGGGCATCATGAGGGACACAGTCGAATGCTTTCTCCAGGTCCACAAAACACATGTGGACCGGTTGGGCAAACTCCCATGAACCCTCGAGTACCCTGTAGAGGGTATAGAGCTGGTCCAGTGTTCCACGGCCGGGACGAAAACCCAACTGCTCCTCCTGAAGCTGAGGTTCGACTATCGGCCGGACTCTCCTCTCCAATACCCTGGCATAGGCCTTACCAGGGAGGCTGAGGAGTGTGATCCCCCTGTGGTTGGAACACACCCTCCGGTCACCCTTCTTATGAAGGGGGACCACCACCCCAGTCTGCCAGTCCAGAGGCACTGTCCCCGACCGCCACGCAATGTTGAAGAGGCGTATCAACCATGACAGCCCCACAACATCCAGAGATTTGAGGTACTCAGGGCGGATCTCATCCAGCCTTGCCACCGCGGAGCTTTTTAACTACCTCGGTGACTTCAGCCTGGGTGATGAAAGAGTCCAACCCCGAGTCCCCAGCCTCTGTTTCCACCAGGGAATGCGTGATGGCAGGACTGAGGAGATCCTCGAAGTACTCCTTCCACCACCCGCTAATGTCCTCAGTCGAGGTCAGCAGCCTCCCACCCCCACTATGAACAGTGTTGGCAAAGCACTGCTTCCCCCTCCTGAGGTGCCGGACGGTTTGCCAGAATCGCTTCGAGGCCAACCGGTAGTCCTTCTCCATGGCCTCACCGAACTCCTCCCAGGCCCGAGTTTTTGCCTCTGCCACAGCCCGGGCCGCAGCACGCTTGGTCTCACGGTACCCGTCAGCCGCCTCAGAAGTCCCACAAGCCAACCACAGCTGATAGGACTCCTTCTTCAGCTTGACAGCATCCCTAACTGCCGGTGTCCACCACTGGGTTCTGGGATTGCCGCCGCGATAGGCACTGCAGACGTTACAGCCACAGCTACGGGCAGCAGCATCGACAATAGATGCGGAGAACATGGTCCACTCGGACTTTATGTTTCCGACATCCCCCGGAATCTGGTCAAAGCTCTCCCAGAGGTGGGAGCTGAATACATCCCTGGTCGAGGGCTCCGCCAGACGTTCCCAGCAGACCCTCGCTATGTGCTTGGGCCTGCCAAGTCTGTCCGGCTTTCTCCTTCTCCAGCGGATCCAACTCAGCACCAGGTGGTGATCAGTGGACAGCTCAGCCCCTCTCTTCACCCGAGTGTCCAAAACATGCGGCCGAAGGTCTGATGATACGACAACAAAGTCGGTCATTGACCTCCTGCCTAGGGTGTCCTGGTGCCAAGTGCACTGGTGGACACCCTTATGTTTGAACATGGTGTTCATTATGGAAAATCCTTGACTAGCAAAGAAGTCCAATAACAAAGCACCACTCGGATTCAGATCGGGGAGGCCATTCCTCCCAATCACGCCTCTCCAGGTGTCACTGTCGTTTCCCACATGGGCGTTGAAGTCCCCCAGCAGAATAATGGAGTCCCCGGGGAGGGGCATTATCCAGCACCCCCGGCAGGGACACCAAGAAGGTCGGGTACTCCGCACTACCACTCCGCCCGTAGGCCGAAACGACAGTCAGAACCTATCCCCAACACGAAGGCGCAGGGATGCGACCCTCTCATCCACTCGGGTAAACCCCAACACGAGACGGCTGAGCTGGGGGGCAAAAAGCAAACCCACACCAGCCCGCCGCCTCTCCCCATGGGCCACTCCAGAGTAGAAGAGAGTCCAGCCCCTCTCAAGGAGATGGGTTCCAGAGCCTACGCTGTGCGTGGAGGTGAGCCCGACTATTTCTAGGCGATATCTCTCAACCTCCCGCACAAGCTCAGGCTCCTTCCCCCCCAGCGAGGTGACATTCCACGTCCCTAGAGCCAGCCTAAGCATCCGGGGATCGGGCCGCTGAGGTCTCCGCCTTCGTCCGCCACCCAATCCTCTTTGCACTGGTCCCTCACGGCTCCCCCTGCAGGCGGTTGGCCCACTGGGGGATGGCCTCACGTCTCTCGTTCGGGCTTGGCGAGTCCCGACCCCAGGCCTGGCTCCAGGGTGGGACCCCGGCTCCGCCGTACCGGGCGACGTCACGTGCCTCGATATATTTAGTCGTCATGAAGGATTCTTTCAAATGGTTTACAAGTTAAATTTCAGAAGGCATGGTGTGCCTATGTTTTTCATCCCCTTTAATACTCAGGAGTAAAATCAAGTTACCTTCAGAATTACCTTTATTAGCTAATTTGTAGATGGTAAATTAGAAAGACATTGCCACTAGAAAGCCCTAGCAAGTCCCAGTTGCAGTTTGCCACAAGCCATGAGTGGAAAAGAGCAAACATGTAGAAGAAGGTGCTCTGGCTATGCTGCCAAAACAAACGTTTTCCCCTGCATGCAAAACGTCATGTGTGGCAGAAGGCTAACACTGCACATCGCTCTGGACACACTGTCTCCACAGTGAAGCAAAGTAGTAGCAGCATCATACTGAAGGAAAGATTTTATTCAGCAGTAACAGGGAAAATGGTCAGAGATGGTTAGAATATGGACAAAACCAAGGAAAAACTAAAGGATAACCTGTTAGAGGCTGGTGCAGATTAACTCTATTCCAGGACAACACTATACATTGACTCAGGTGGGCTGAATGCAACACACTTTTCTATTTTTTTTTTTTTTTTTTTTTGTAAAATAGTTTTTTTAAAAACCATTTATTTTTTACTTTATGTAGGTCTATCATAAAGAATTTCAGTAAAAAACAAAATGTGAAAAGCTTCAAGCAGAATGAATTGAGAGTCTGGGGTACCCTAAGAATCTCATCACCACTAAAAAATAAACAAGTTACACTTATTTCACTTATTGTGACCCATTACACTATGTACCAGAACCGCATCAGCTAGTAAACACGCGGGCTTCAACATAGCTACATACATTAAATTTAAGATGTTCCTACCTCTGAATGTAACTTTCGCGATCCTGTCACCTTTCCCTCGAAGGTGAGCCACCGTCTTCAGGTGAACCACTAGAGACATCATCAGTGCGCTTTGACCGGGGGGGAGTAAATTTCTACTCCGCGCAGTTAAAACTTGAACCGATTTGGTGCAATCAGTGATTTAATGGGAGCCTCCGTTTGTCTCTGGATGCACTCTGCCCCAAAAACAATTTCCTCTGCAGCACCGTGGACATTTAAAACATGTCATCTAAGACAAAGTAAGAAGATAAAACTGGATCAATCACAGGCCCCTGTTAACATTTTATCCGAACTCCCTGCATGCTCCCTGGCTGCCGGGTCTGTCGCTCATTTGCGAGCTGGCGCTGGATTTTACGCTGGTGGCTGCACAGGAGGGGCGGGGGTGGGCTTCACTTCCAGCGGGAGGACGCTGATGCTCTAATTGCAAGGTTAAAATAAGAGCACTGAATCCAGAGGAAAAGAGCTGAAGCTCTTTGTTTTAAATGACTATAACTAAACAATAGACTATTTTTCGACTCAATGTCTTATTTACCAAAACTTGGCATAGTCCACACTGAACCTTAAATCTAAGTTTTTTTAGGATGTCTCTTTGCATTTTCGTCCCACAATAGAGGACTATCAATAGGTTTGGTGGCTGTTAAAATCATTAGCACTATGTTTTATCCGTTAGCTTGGATCATTCACACACTGCAGGATTCAATATATGTTCCTTGACATTACAGTTGCCAGGCAACTCTGCCCCATGTATGTGTCTATAAGTGAGTTAGGTGAATATCAGGGGTCAGATGAACAAGGTCTCATTCTGGCTAATGGGCAGCTGTGTTCCGACTGGAGACTGACTGGAGCCAAAATATGTCAGAAGAAATTAAATCAGATGAAACAGCCAGCAGACTGATAGATGGTTCAAATGTCTTCAGAACTACAGGTTAAAACACCTGGATGAAGCTGAAGGATGTTGCAAAAGGTGAAAAAACCACCAACCCCCTGAATCAGGGGGATTTATTGTTTGATAGGTGAGATTATGTCCTAAAAAAATCACGTGGTTTACATAGAGTGAAGTATTGTAGGTGGTTGTTTCTGTTATTTATGATGGTTATTGATTGCAGCTTAGAAAAACACAAAATTCAGCTTCTCCAAAAAATTGAATAGTGAATTCCATTAAATGAATGTATCAGTTGCTGGAGTCAAACAGCCTGTGGCTCTGCTGAGGTGTTAAGGAAGCTAAGTTTGCTTCAGTAGTGGCTTACCTGCATTTATAGGTCTATTGTCCAGACCTAACAATGCAGGTAAGCTCATCTTTTTCCTCACAATACTCCATAGAGTCTCAATGGGGTTTAGATCAGGTGAGTTTGCCAGCCAATCAAGCACAGTGATATCATAGTCATTGGAACAGGTATTGGTACCTTTGGCAGCATGGGCAGGTGCCAAATCCTGCCTGAAATATGCATCTCCTTAAAGCTTGTCAGAAGAGGGAAGCTTGAATGAATCTAAAACATTCTGGTAGACGCCTGTGCTGACAGGACCAACACCAGCATGGCTCCTTAAATCACACTGGACCTCTAGCCAATTGGATTCTGTACCTCTCTAATGTCCCTGCAAACTTTAAGATCTTGATTTCCAAATAAAATGCAGCAGTTTCGATGCAGCTGTACAGTAGTGTTTTTTTTGTTTTGTTTTTTTTGCAATTAGACTGTTTTAACGTATCTTTTATATTTATTAGTTAGAATTAGGATAATTTTTTTTCTGGATAACTAAGTGATCATCGTCCCCGGTCATAAAAAAAAATGTTAATGGCAGTCCTCCGTGTCGTTAATAATAATCTACAAATATTTTATAATTGGGGGAACTGGGATATACCAACAGGAGAAACAATAACAGAAAAGGCTTTCTTTATTTGCTCTCTCTCTAAAACAAGCAAAAAATACGTGTTCCCAAATGGAAAAGATATTAACGAGATCTTTTCCAGAGACACAAGTGATATAAAATTGACAAACAAAAAAACATTGATTAAAAAAAACGTTGATAGAACAACAGCATTCACGCTTTTACACCTACCTGTGTAAACCTTCCAGACAGTCACCTTATAAATCAGTGGAGATGACTTATGTCATCAGCATTCTGCCTCCTCATTCGGGTCAATCAGGAGGACATGTCACAAACAGCCTCAGGCATGTGTTTAACAAGTCAAAACCCTTTGCAGCCTGAGAATCGAGCTGACTGAAGCATGACTTCTGGAGGAATGCAGCTTTCTACACTCGGTCCGTTTGTGTGAAACTGTGACAGGGACTTGGCATTTTTTGCTGCTTTGCAGAGAGACTGCAAGACAACCACCTGCTTCATTGAGAGGGTTCAATTTAAAAATGCATTACGTTTCTGTGCTGACTCATGTATTATTTGGTGAGCTGCAGTGGACTTTGTCTGTGTGTGTGGCTGTACACTGGTGCTGAAAAAAATCAGAGATCAGGTAATAAGAAGTAACATCCTGCGAAGAGAAGTCATTATTTTCTTGTTTTTCTATTGGAACAATACTTCCTATCTGTCTGCACATCAACTGCACAAATATAATTACAATAAATATCCCATAACTTATGTAAACTCAAAAAACATGCATTTTAAATAAATTTATATGGGTTTTAGATTCATATGTTAGGATTCAGTCTTCATGTTGCAATGCAGAACTGAGAACAGAAATTAGGACAAAGAACTTCTAAAATCCATCCACAATGCAATGTCACAATAAAACAGACTTTGTTTTTTTTGTTTTTTATCAAGACCTCCAAAGCTTTGGTATTCAAATCAGACCCTAAAACAACATGAAAACTTTATTACATATAAATAAGTGAAGATTAAAGTTCAGATGGCCTTCCCCATACCAAATATGTGAGCAATTTGTTATGATAGCTGTAATTAAATTCCTTACCCACTTTATTTACAATGTATACACACTATATTGCCAAAAGTATTTGTCTGTATAATTTTATATGTACATGAAATTTGATGACATCCTAGTCTTAATCTATAAGGTCCAGTTTGTTGAGGGACCCACCGTTATCAGCAATAGCAACTTTAACTATTCTGTAAACATTTTTCACAAGGTTTAGGAGTGTGTTAATCGTTAGATGAGAAAACCAGAACTGCAGCCTCTACTCTAATTCATCCCAAAGGTGTTCAAGGCAGTTGAGGTCAGGACTCTGTGCAGACCAGACCAAGTTTTTCCACATCAAACTTTATACACCAGCCATGGAAGAGAACACCAGAATTCATTAATTGGGTGGTTTGTCTCAATACTTTTGGCAATATAGTGTACCTTTATATCCTAAATTCTCAGATAATAGTTTGAACAGTTGAATAGTTTTTTTACTATTCTTTAAAGGAGTTTAGCCCACAGAGGGAGATGTTTGTTAGAAAGAGAAACTACCTCCAAACAAGTGAACTCACACATGTTATAGAAAAAAATAGAATAGCATAAAATATAATAGAATTTATAAAGAAAAAAGGGAAATTAAGATAAAAACAGCCAGTCACATAAAAATGAAAAAAACAAAAAAACAATACATGGCAACAAAGAAGTAAAAAAAAAACCTTTTTCATGCAAAAAACACATGTATGATCAATTAATTTAAAAACATATCATAAAATAATTGAAACAGTTAGAAGTGGTAAAACGCTATACAAGAATGCCTTCAAACAACATGTTCAAAATAGATCATTACAATATACAGCAATCAGGTTAGATTCATGTCTGTGAGCCTGGACCTAAAAACGGAGGAGTTTGCAGAGTCTAACTGCAGCTGGCAGGAATGACCTCCTGCATTTTTTGAAAGGGTATGGCTAAATCAACCTTCTGTGGATTTTTCTGTTTATTCAGTATTTCCTGGAGAAAATAGGAGTTGTTTTCACAAAGTTTGAACTGATTTGTTAACTGGCAGACCTCAACCACCTCTTCCAGCTTGGCCAGCTTTGTGTCAATGCCAGACTCCTCTGTCTGGCATGTCTCTTGATGTTGTCAGCCTTGATGCCTGCACCTCTACATTCCAAATCTCCTGAATGGTAAAACAATGTCTCCATTTTCTTATAGATGTTATAGGACCTGAGCCTCCTCAGGTAATAAAGCCTTGGTGTTTGTGGACCAATCAAACTTGGCTTTAATCATCACACCAGTACTTGTTGGACTTTAGGATGTCTACATCACAACCACTGACATAGACTGGACTTGAAGGTGATTTTTTTCCACCTTCTATCCACCACCATCTGTTTTGTTTTAGCTGCATGCAACGGTAAGTAATTCTCTCCACACTATCTTATTTAAATGCTAAGCAGACACCTGCAATCATCCTCATTTCCCCCTTTAATGCAAACAACAGCATTGTAATTGGAGTGTTTAAATAAATGACATGCCTTTGAGTTGTAGTCGTGATCTGCTAAAGAGGTGGGGAACAGCAAAGATGATAGCATATAGGCTTGGTTTATTGCACCTGTTCTGCATAAGCTAAAAAAAGCTTTTAGCGCCATCTTGTGGCTGCAGTTGTCCTGAAACTGCAGTCTTGCTCTCTCCAGTGCTCATATGTACACAAAATGATTCCTTTAAATGCTTAATGAAGTTATGACGTTTGGTGAGATGAGAGGTGAGACTTTGGAGCTTGATGTGGGTGTTTTATAGTGGGAACTCTCTTCTCTAAAATAATATCAATTGATTATTATATTGAAATCCATTATAAAATGCAGTCAACTATAAAAAAGGGAAATGAGGCGTCAAGTGCAAGTCAAGTCCGCAAATGTTAAAAATGCTGTTTTTCCGGACTCTGCTTGCACCAGATATTTTAAAATCGGTGAATTAATTTTGCTTCCTGAAGAGGGAGACATTTTCTAACTATTAACTAATGCTGGCTTCATTATTTGTCTAAAAGTAAACAATATGCAGCACCTGTAAGATTGCATAGACATGAATACTAACAAGGTTATTGTTTATTATCTAAGCAAAACATTCCTTATAGTGTCTTTTTTATTGTTTTCAGGGTTTTGTTTTTCTCTTTCCTCGTCACATTTATTCCTTTAGAATCACAAAAGGCTCAAGAACTTTCTGAACGTGTGTGCAAATTAGTTTTGCTCTAATAGATTAATAACACCGCGGGATTCAGCAGGGTTCCCATCCACAGAGAGAGGAGGGAGGGTCGGCGTGTCCCTGCCCTCTGCATCCAGCTGTTCCTGCGCTCCACAGAGCGCCACATGTACTATGGCTTCAGCCGAAAGCAGGGCGCTTTTGGCGCTATTCTTTACGTTTTGCGCCCCACAATGCGGATTGACAGGTAAAAACAAAGGCTTTATTGTATTTTTAGGGAGGTGCACGTTTTGCACTTAGCTGTGTACTAGTTTCATTGCGGTTGAGTTTGTGTTGCATGTGCCTGTTTTTTTTTTGGCAGATTACTATAAACATTCATTATGTTCTCTGTAAAAGACAGACTTATTTTGTCCGTTCATGTTTGCTTGTTCAAGCTAATAATTCATGCATAAAAGAAATAGGTGGAAACATTCATTTATTAGAATGTTTATATATGAGGTATACATTTTTAATTATCTTGGAAAAAAACGTTGCACAGAATTTCAAGTTTGACAGTATATTTAACTGTTGTTTTTTCACTGGGGGAAATTTGATGTAGTTCAGAACAGTTATTGAAAGACCTAATCAGTCCTACCCTGTGCAGAGGCTGCAGTGGTTAGAATATGATGACACATTTTAGCCTACATCATTAAGCTGTGAAAAGGGGGAAAAGTTTCCTCTCGGTGATTATATGCCAGATTGGTGATTAATCCGGCTGAAAATGGTGATAAATGACCTGCCTGAGAAGTTCAGTTTATTCTTCCCTGTAAGACGCCTTTGTCTGTCACCCTTCATGTCTTTCATGGACAATTTATTGTGAATTGGTTGAAGGTGCTTGATAGCAAGCCTGAGCCAAATGGTTATAACCCACAAGTCATTTATCAATTGTGCAGCACATTTTGTTCAGCAGCCACAGACAGCAAATGGCATCAGCATCAACATCTTTAAAAAGTTTCCAGAGTGCTGTCTCTGAAATACATTTTTACTAAAAGAATTCCACATTTTCCAGACAATAAAAATATCCTGAATATAAAAAAATGCCATAAAGCAGGGAGTATTAGACAGGGGGAGGTAAATCATTTTGGCTGGGTTTGAAGACCAGGCTCTGCTTTTTCCATCCCTCCTCCCGAAGTATATCCAGTACACATCTTTTATGAGTTGATCTATGAGCTTCTATATGTCCCAGTCTCAACTATGATCACTCGCATGAGAGTGCATGAGATCACTGCTTTCTCTAAATATAGACAGATGCTCTTTGTTGTGGTATTTTCTTTAGACATTATTAGGTGTTGTCAATGAACCCTCATATATTTTTTCACCTAGAAGCTACTTAGTGCAATTAGAGTTTACCACTTCTGATCTGAACAACACATTGGAGAGGTTTGGAGTAAAACACTTCCTTTTGGGCAGCAGATAAATTTATTTTGAGTGTAACTTATAATTTTCTTATCAAATTCTTCACATTAGAATAGTGGATAAAAAGAGGTATTGCAGAATATGCTAAGTTGCAAGAAACGGCGCCACACCTATCTATGGGTCCCAAAGCGACATTTGATTTGGGGACCCATTTACCACCAACCGCCCACCAAATATCACAGCATTACTAACCTTGCTTATAAGCTGTGCAAGCTTGCTCATTCATGCTTTGTGCTTTAGGGTTGTCTTTAGTTAACTAGTGAGCTAATTACTTGAATTCACTGAATTACTGAATTGGAAAGCTGTAAATAAACTGGCGATAGGGTTATTTCTCATTCTTAATAACCAGGTTTTCTTCCAGGTTTATCCTGTATTCAGCAATCTGTTGCTATGGGGAAGCTGTGTTAAAAGTAATGTGCAATACTTATTTTCTGGTACGAAAAGCATTTTACAAGTGGGCCAAAACCTTCACCTGTCTTAAACGTACTCACATTTTGTCATGTTATAACCATCATTTTATCTAATGACAATTTTTTTCTGATAGACCGAGTTCATAATTGTCAAGTGGAAGGAAAATGAGACATGGTTTTTAATTCTCTTTAAAAATGAAAGTATGAAAAGTGTGGTGGGCGTTTACTCTGATGCCCCTGAAAAAAAATCCAGTGTCACAAATTGCCCTCAAAAGTCATGCAAATAATAAACAGTGTCCACCAGTGAGTGATTTAGGTATTTCACAGAGCACGGTTCAGTCCATAGTCTAAGAAAGAAAAGAGCATGGCACAATTACTATCAAGACATGGCAGGCCACCTAAACTAACACACCTGGACATCTTCTTAAACATTTGCTGTGTCCGCTATACGGATTGTGAAAAACTCCATACAGGACTTGTTTTGTTTTTTGTCTTTCTACTTCTCCATCAAGACCAGATTTGAGGAAGAGCTCAATTGGTTGCTTTATTGTCAATAGACTCTCCCACCTGAGTTGTGGATGTCTACAATTCCTCCAGAGTTGCCATGGATCTCTTGGCTGCTTCTCTGATTAATGTTCTTCTCTGACCAGGTACTCTGTTTCTACTAAAGAGAAGCATGCCCACACCATGGTGCTGAGTGATGTGCAGTATTTATTTTCTGGCACAAAAAGCATTTTACCTGTGATGGACTGATGGCCTGTCCAGGGTGTACCTCACCTCTCGCCCAATGACTGCTGGAGATAGGCACCGACCACCCATACCTACCCCATAAAGTCAAGTGGGTACACACAATGGATGGATGGATGGAAAATAATTTTACTGGGCTAAAATTTTTAAATTTGGTTTTAATTAATGAGGTCACGCTTTTACACATGTTCTCAGTATAAATAACATCTCATATAAATTGCATAGGCTTGATATTTTATGCTTTGAGCACTACAGTGTTTAGATAACTAGTGAGTTCCCTACATTTAATCTCTTCTCTTGAGTAAAAAATGGTTGGAATTAAGAGAGAAGAAGGCAACAGCTATACATACATCTGAGATAAGGTTGTTTCTTTGACTTATCTGATGTGGCAGCTGTGTCTGCTGTACAACATTTCAATACAAACTTGAAAGAGTGCAGAAGGAGAGGGCATTTAACTTACAAGCAAATGTGAAAAATGTTGAATTAATCCCTGGATGTATTTAAGTCACATTGTAAATAAACTGTAACCACAAAAAAAGATACAAGTAACAAAAGTGACCAAACTACAACAACAATTTTAAATGATCACTGTTAACAAAACATAAGCTCACTTGTTTGTCCCCTACTGCTTCACAAAGTTAGCTTATACCTCAGGCTGGCTCTGGGAGGAGCTCTGCAAATAGAAAAAAGGAGCATAGTCAACAAATGGTCAATGTCAAGTCAATCCATGCAGCCTTATTTTAAAAGCTTATGGAAAGTTTGTGGAGAGTAAGTCAGACAGAGTGATTGGAAAGATGGGATCATGTTCTTGCAGGCTGGTGGAATTTTATTTCTCTGCTCCACTTAACATGTTAGGAGTCTGCAGGTACTCAGCATTTCACTACAAAAGCTTTCAGAATTAATGAAATCATAAAAAAGTAACTCCTGGAGAACACAGACTTACTGTCATAATGTCCGCAGGCATGACATAGGTCCATATTGTGACTATTTTCCACTGAATTGGGAAAACTCAAATACTGACATATTGTTTGACCTGTAACCCCACCCCCTCTCCGTGTGGCTTGGCTTCCTGTCAAAGCTGCCAGCAGTGGCATGAGGCAAACTGGTGATGATGTCACCTCTGGGCGTTCTTCCAGCTGTTCAGACAAGACCTGGGTGGTGAACACACCTGTCACAGCCGAGCACAGATCAGCCTCCTGAGGGTAGCTATGTAGAGTGTCACCCTTCATTAGTAAATAAATTGTGGAAATGAAAGCACACTGTTTGGACAAAACATACACTGGCATGGGAGACATAGTTTTATACATGGTTTCTTCACTCAAAACTACTCAGTGTTAATTCTATTATAATAAGAGTCATTTCTAAAGTATTAACAAAACTACCTAGTGACTCACTGTTTGCTCTTGCTTTATAAGCTGCTTGCACTTAGTCATGGGTTTTGTCTTCTTAACTTTTATTAGTGCCAGAAATCACCAGATTGACAAAGGTGGCAAAGCTAAATCAAAATAAACCTGGGAAATTTAACTTTTAGATAACGAGGCAACCCAGAATTTTTTTACCGTGTCTAACAAAAGTATTTATACCCCTTTAACTATTTCACATTTTGTGACATCACAACCACAAACTTCAATGTTTTGGGGGATTTTATGTGACAGATGAACTCAAAGTAGTGCATAGTTATAAAGTGGAAGGAAAAGGGCACAAGGTTTTCATAATTCTTACAGATGAAAATAAATAAAGTGTAACTTGCCTTTGTGTTCAGATGTGTGTAGAACCACCTTTTGCTGCGATTATAGCAGCAAGTCTTTGCACACCAGCTTTGCATGACTAGAGACTCACCTTTTTGCCTGAAACTGCAAAGACAGCATGAGAACAGCAATGTCTTACCACTGATTCTTACCACTGATACTTAATTGGATTTGGGTTGTGATTTGAACTGGATTATTCTAACACATAAACATGCTTTGATCTAAATCCCACTGTAGCTCCAGCTGAATGTTTAGGGTTATTTGGGCAGTTAGATGGTGCACCTCTGAACCAGTCACAAGTCTTTTACAACCTTTAACAGGTTTTCTCCTATGATCACCCTGTGTTTAGCTCTGTCCATGTTTACATCAATGCTTACTAGCATCACCACAGCATATCTCTGCCACCACCATGTTTATTGGGAGGGGAATGGAGTATTAACATAGCACCAGATCACCTTCTTCAACATGTTTATGAATTTCCTTCATGGCTTGTGGCAAATTGCAAACAGGACTTTTTGAGGAATTGTCTTGACACTTTTACAAAAAGATTTTATGAGAGCATGACTAATAGATCTTTGCAGCTCCACACTTACCATGGGACTCTTGGCTCTTCTCTGATTAATGCTCTTCTTGTCAGTTTAGGTTAGTACACAGCAAACTTTTCTGATCTTTATCTATAGAAGATTTTAAAAGCTGTGCATCCTCATCTTTCCACTTAGCAATTTTGTAGTGCTTTGTATTGTCTATCCAATAAAATGGAACAAATATTGGAAATGTTTGAGTGGGTATGAATACTGTATTTAGTCGCTTTACAGCAAATGATCAGATCACTAGTCCACCCCCAAACACTACACAGAACTAAGCAGGGATTAAAAACAGACATATAACATGAATTGATGTGCAGAAATGAGAGGACTTAAATGCCTAAACCATGTGGAAACAACGATGATACAGGAAGTCTGTTCTCCCTATTGGAAAAGAATAAAGTCGAAATGGGTGAAATCTTCAATGAGGCATAAACCTAGATGAAAGATGAAAAACACAGGTGCTTTAGCAGTTGGTATCAAAACTGCACATGTGGCATTTATAACCAGCCAGTGCACATATAAAATTTTTTAAAAAGCTGAACTAAATTAATGCAAACAAAATGCAGTCTACGTAAAATATAAAACTTGCTTTGTCATTGTAAGGATGGATGTAAAGAAAATGTCTTATAGATTCTTTATTTTGCTCTAAGATTTTAATAATGCTTGATTAATACAGAAATACCTCTGTGTAAGCTGCAGGACAGAGCTCTGTAAACTGTTTTGTATACATTAAACCTTTTAAACTACTATTATAATCAATTCTGAATAGTTTATAGAAAAGATATGATTGATTCAATACGCCAATGGAAATAAATCATTGTGTAGCAGAAAAAAATGGAGAAAAACAGTGTTGCCAATATGTTTTGATAATAGGGGCAAAATTAACGGCCAGGTCAAACAATTCTTTTTAAGGGTGTGGTCAGTCAACTTACAACAGAAAGACATGTTGTCTCACTTTGAGTGGTATGTGGAGAATCATTTGGAGTTTTACCTCACTGCCAAAACAAATACGGAAAAAAGAAACTTGTTAATGGAGCTGAACCAATATTTACCATATAACAGAGGCTTCACAGAATCAGTCACCCATTTACTGTGGATGAAACACAGCTCATGCTGTCAACAAAAATGTTTCTGATGATTATAAACAGCAACCAGATATTTTCTGTTTGTAAAGTACACTGTATTGCCAATAGTATTGGGTCACACCACCAAATCAATGACTTCCGATTTTCAAATAACTTCCATGGCTGCAGGTGTATAAAGTTTGGTGTAGAGAGCCTCACTGGCCTGCACATAGTCTTGACCTCAACCTTCTTGAACACCTTTGGGATGACTTCCTAAACCTTAAGGAAACTGTTTACAGAATAGTTAATTTGCTATTGCTGGCAATGGTGGGTCCATCAACAAGCTGGACCTTTTACAGTACATCAAGAATAGGATGTCAACAAAGTTCATGTACATGTAAAAGTAGACAGACAAATACTTTTGGAAATATAGTTTACATATTATTGTTGTTTTCTACTGCAAATGCTGTTTTTATATAACTACACTTCATTCAAGTGTCCTGAAAAACCCCAGAAACTGAAACCCGAAAACAAAAAAATACCATGAGTCTGACTGTCAGTGGTGAAATGACTCTAAACTATTTGGATAATAGCTCCAAAGTTTGACTTGAAACCAAATCTGTGCATCTTAATCTGACGAATCAGACTAAAGTTTTAGCTTTTTAGTTTTTACTGTGATAGTTGAAACTAACATGAAACAGGAAAAAATACACAAAAATACACAGAAAATACACAAACACTAAACACTAAACCCTGTGCCTGAACATGATTTCTCCAGCATCAACATCACAGATCATGCCTTGCAAAAGCAGTCACACCCCTTAAAGTTACTAAAATTTTGTCATGTTACAACCATCTGATGACAATTTTCTTCTGATAGACCAAGATAAGTGTGCATAATTGTCAAGTGGAAAGAAAATGAGACATGGTTTTCAATTCTTTTTTACAAATGAAAGTATGAAAATTGTGGTGGGCGTTTACTCTGATACCCCAAAAAAACTCCAGTGTCACAAATTGCCCCTTAAAAGTCATGCAAATAGTATACAGTGTCCACCAGTGTGTGATTTAATCTCATTATAAATAGTGTGAACTGAATGAATGAATGAATGAACAGTTTAATCCATCATCTAAAGAAGAAAAGAGCATGGCACAATTACTAACATATCAAGAGATGGCCGGCCACCAAAACTAACAGACTCTCAGGGAAAGCATTAATTAGAAAAGCAGTTAAAAGGTCCATGGTGATTCTAGAGGAGCTGCAGATATCCACAGCTCAGGTGGGAGAGTCTGTCAACAGGACAACTATTAGTTATCCGATCTTTGGCAAGAAGAAATTCATATTGAAAGAAAGAGCTTAAACAGAATGGTTTTCTGACGGGGAAGCTCGTCAGTGAGTTGTGAACATGCATGGAGCTAAATACAAGGCAATCCTGAAAGAAAACCTGTTGGAGGCTGAAAAGACTTGAGACTGGGGTGGAGCTTCACGTTCCAGCAGGAAAACAACCCTAAACGTACAGCAGAGCCACAATAGAATAGTTAAGATGAAAACACATTTATTTGTTAAAATGGCCCAGTCAAAGTCCAGACCTAAATATAATTGAGTGTCTTTAATAAGACCTGTTGTTGGGTTTGTATGTGTTTAATTATTTTGGCTCAAAAGGTTCATGGTTTGATCTATGACAGAATGCAAACACAGATTTACCGATATCCCTAGTTCTTAAAAAATCTGTGTGGGAAAATATGGTTTATTATAAGAGGTTGACCATGACTTCTTTCGATGTAAATGAAGGGTCAGTGTGATTTTGTGGCAGGGTGAGAGGGTTCTCTTTTAAAATCACGTTGCAGCTGCTTGAACACTAATAATTTTTGGAACATTTTTTACAGCAGCCATTTGACCCCAGGCCTGAGCTGCTCATGCCTCTTGTGCCAAAATATTCATGCACCTACATGTGTGTGTCTGCCAGGCTTTCTGTGGGTCAGCAGGTGTGCATATGTGCTGTATAAATCTAACCTAGACCCAAGGTTATAAAAGACAAATGGAACACCCTGAGTCCTTGTCTTCATTCTTCACATACCTACTACTTTCCTCTGTCTAATTCAATCACTCTTATCTTGTACTTCCATATCACAGTCACAAAAGAGCATGGACTTTTTCAAACTGTTTTTTTTTTGTCTCCTGTAGCAACAACCTACAGCCAAGCCCTCATCTGTCTGACTTTAATACATCTCCTCAGTTTACTGCTTCAAGAATTGTTTGTTGATGGGAGACAAGCATGCATCTGCAGCACTTGAAGGAGTCTTGATCTAATTAAATGTATTAGCCTTGCCCTTGGATCAAAAATTTTCCAAAGAAACCAAATCATAGAGAGAGGTCTGGACAGAGGAGTAGATCCCTTCAGGTGTAATGACACAGGATTATTGGAAACAAAAATGATTGAAGTACATCCAAATGTGTGTTAGAGGGGAGCAAATTGAACAGCTGGTGAAATTCCCCTCCCTGCTCTTAATGAAGAAGTAATTATGCAAGAAATTCTGCTTTATTTTTATTGTATTTTATGTTAAAATCACTTCACACTTCATCTTGCCTCCATGTACATTGTCAGGACCTCTATAAAGTAGTGACAGTTAACAGAAACAATTATAAGGCAAGCCTTCAGCACTTATTAAAACTTTAAAGATCATCTGTTACTTGAGCTTGAAAGGTCTGGGGAGGCTGTTATTTTTAAATGTTAAAGTGCATACCAACTGGAAAGACATCTCCAGACAGCAGGCTTGCAGATGCTTCTTAGGGTGCATAACAAAGATGATGCTGTTAATCTGGATATTGGACAACATATGTATAACACTCAAGGAAGTAATAAATGAATAGCATGCCTGTAAAAGTATGTTTGTCATAAAAAATACATGTTAAGCTTTGATAATGCCTGAAACCATTCAGATCCTAAAGGTTAAGGCTATTGTTTGTGCACTTTAAAGTAATAATTAATATATACGACTAATTCATCCATGAGATGCATAAATGTTTTGGTTCATTCTCACTGTTGTCATCAGTGTAGTTTCCAGGAGCAGCTGGAACAGGCAGCTGATTTAACTCGAAAATCCCAATGCATCGCATCTGCACTGGATCAGACGTCAGACAGATGATTTCAGCTAACCCGCTCAATTGTAGTGGAAAATTTCAGTTTCAGACCAAGTGGAAACTGAGGTAGAGTGACAATAATCTGCAGGTGAAATCCTTTAACGCCAGTACAAATGCATGTAATGGACATGAAAATTGTAAACTTTGTTAACTTCAATTCAATTCAATTAAGTTTTATTTATATAGCGCCAATTCACAACACATGTTGTCTCAAGGCACTTCCCAAAAGTCAGGTACATACATTACAATTAGTCCTAATCATTGAACAGTGCAGTCAGAGTTAGTTATTTATTCAAATTGGATAAAAAGTTTTTCTGTCTAAGGAAAGGAAACCAAGCAGATTGCATCCAGTCAGTGACTTGCAGCATTCACTCCTCCCGGATGAGCATGTAGAGACAGGACAGTCACTGGCGTTGACTTTGCAGCAATCCCTCATACTGAGCATGCATGTAGCGACAGTGGAGAGGAAAAACTCCCTTTTAACAGGAAGAAACCTCCAGCAGAACCAGGCTCAGTGTGAGCGGCCATCTGCCACGACCGACTGGGGGTTAGAGAGAACAGAGCAGAGACACAAAGAGAACAAAGAAGCACTGATCCAGGAGTACTTTCTATGGGAAGAAAAAGTAAATGTTAATGGATGTAGCTCCTTTAGTCGTTTCATCTAGAAATAAAGAACATATAAACTCTGAGCCAGTTTTCAAGGTTAGAGTCTGAAAGAGAGCACATATAATTAGTTACAGTAGAAACTCAGTCAGTAACCATTTCTAGGAGAGAGAAAGGGTTAAACACAGAAAGACAGGGCCATGTGGATCATCGGTAGAGGGTTAGCATTAAGTTGTTGCCAGCAGAAGCTCGGACGATTTCCTTCTCCAGAAAGGTGTCATAGGTAGACACAGAGTCAGGCCAGGTGTAGCTCTTAGGAAGAGAAAAGAGAGAGAACAAAGTTAAAAGCTGAAATAACAGCAAATAATGCAAAATTGGAGAGTAGTGTGAGAATGTAGCAAAGAGGGTGAAAGTGGTCATTATGTCCTCCAGCAGCCTAAGCCTATAGCAGCATAACTGCACAGATAGTTTCAGTTCAGATTATTTAGTTAGACGGCGCTTATTTTCAACAATGTCGTCTCAAGGCACCCCACAAAGGGTCCCACTGATGGTCATTGTTATACTAAATGTAATACTAACTTATGTTCAGAGGTGGGTAGTATAGCCAAAAATTGTACTAAAGTAAGAATAGTGTTGCTTCAAAATAGGTTGAGCTAGCAAAATGAAAAAAGCATGCAAAACCTTTCTCTACTCAGAGTAAAAAAGTACTGGGTAAAAAGACTCAAGTACTGAATAACTGATCTAAATGACTGACACATTTTTTTAGAAAAGAGACAGACAAAAATATAAAATAACATCTATGTAAGTTGTATTTTGGTTGAAATGTGACCAAAGAAGCATAGATTTAACTAAAGTAAGTGTAGCGTTACTTCAAAATACAATTACTTAAGTAGAAGTAAAAGTGTTGTTTAGTAAAATTGCCATTAGAAGTGCATTTTTTTGTTTTTTTCAAAGGTTGGTAAGAAAGTCTAACAGACTAAATGTTGCTGATTACCCACCTCTGTTTACGTCTTATAAACAATGCAAGAATAATGTGTCCCTCTTTAAGTAGACCATAAAGGTCAATTTTCTTCAGAATTTAAGCACTGGTTGTTTATAAGCCTCTGGTGGAGCAATTTTTATCAATCAAATTTGAAAAAAATTACTCCAAAAGGTATTTTTTTAACCACACACTTTCCATTTACCATTTGTTCCTACATGCAAAGACAAATGGGCTTTTCTACTCATACACACCACTCTGGAACTACATCCAGCAAATCAGAAGGAAAGTGTTCAGTGCCTTGCACAAGGACACATCAACATAAGACCTATAGCAAAGAAGTCTTTGCTACAGGTCTCAGGAAAGTTTCCTGTTTTAAATGGACAGTGCTTTGTAAGAGTATTAGGCAAAACAAAGTACTTTCTGAACATCAGTTATAAAGTCTTGCCATTGATTCTCAATTGGACTTAGGTCTGGACTTTGACTGGGACATCCTACAGTGATGGTGTCAAACTCCAGTCCATAAGGGATAGTGTGCTGCAAATTTTAAATATGTCACTGCTCCAACACACCTGAATCAAAAGGCAGAAACATGTCCACAGCATAAGGTCAAGATTAACAGAGTCCTGCTGAGGATCTAATTATTTAACATATGTGTTGAATCAAAGACATATATAAAAGCTGCAGCACTCCAGCCCTTAAGGACAGGAGCTTGAATACTTTGTCCTACAACACGAATATACTTTGACCTATATAATTTCACTGTAGCTCTGACTGTATGTTTAGATTTACTGTCCTGCTGGAAGGTAAACCTCCATCCCAACCTCAAGTCCTTTGCAGCCTCTACCAAGCTTTTCTTTTGACTGGTGAAGAAAAGTATCCTCTACTCTGTTTTAGCTCCGAATGTCCACAGCATGATGCTGCCACCACCGTGTTTCACTTTGGTTGTAGTGCAGACCAAAAACTTTCATTTTGGTATCATTTGACCAGATCACCTTTTTGAATTTTGCCATGGCCAAGTCTTGGTAGGTCTGTAGTTGTTTCTAGCTCTTTGAACAGTACTTCGTGAAATGTCCAAAGCTTTGGATTTTGTTTTGTAACCAAACCCTAAACTTATCTACAACTTTATCTCTGAATATTCTGCTGGTTCATAATGTTCTCCAAAAAACCTCTAAGACCTTCACATAACAGCTTTTACAATCAAATTGCACACAGGTGGACTTTTCTAATGTGTTTTATAAAGGTAATAGGTGGCACTGGAATTTATTTGTGGGTATCACAGTTAAGAGACTGAATACAAATGCAGGCTACACTATTCATATTAGATTTTTTATTTAAAACCCATGAATCCTTTTAATTCCAACAGGTCTTTGGTCTTTGCTGTTGGTCCCAAATGTATAATCAGTAGAAGATAAAAGGGCATATTTCCACTCTGGTTTAGGACTTGTAAAGAGAACTGAATTCTTCATTTTTGAAACAACTTGTGTGGCTTGTTTATGAGCTTGTAACTGCTTTATAGTTAACTCATTTGAATAGTTTGATACACTGAAAGTAATTCACATAGCATATCAATGTTTGTATTTATTACAGAGACCTGAAGTGGTGTATTGAAGTTTTTGCATGCTTTATAGTGTCTGTGTCATTTTTATTTGTGTATTAAGATGAGTTTTCAGCATTTATGTAAGTGCTGAAGCTTGAAACCATTCAGTGATTGTTTCCAATCTTTCCAAACCTCACTGAGACATTTTAGCAGTTTATTTATTTCAGACAAAATAAATTCACAATTTATTTCTGGAGTGACTGCTCCACAGCCAATAGGAACATGGAAGGTTGCTTATTGTCCAGAGCTTTTAGCATTCAACCATGTCTGCAATGGTTTATATATCTGGTTAGCTGGTATTTCCCAAGGCCGTCTCCATGAGCTTATGCCTCTGTATGTATAATGAAGTATGCCAAGAATGATAGATATAGTGAAAACTGACAGTTTGTTGTGAAGTTAGGATAGACAGACAAACTGCAGAACCAATCCAGTATGTCTTAAGTATTTTTTTCCCTACATAGAAGTAAAATATAAAAAAACCAACAGGTTGTCACATTTTAGCTGGAACGATTCTAAAACCTTGTTTTGCAGCAGAGAAACATCTGCGGCCTCAAAGCGGGAAACAGACAGCTGTGGACAAAGTCTTTGGGGAGAGCTGGGAGCCTTCAATCCTTCTGGATGGAAGACCAGTGGACCGCTTCGTCTTCAATAAACCCACCAGGTCCCACCGCTTAACTAAAGTGAGCAAGGACAGCAGCCCACATCCAATGGAGGACGTAGGTAAGACAAATTAAGTTCAAATGAGCGGTTGTTAATATGAAACGGTTATTTTATCCAGAATGTTTGGACATCAATAAGTTACTGAAAGGAAAATAAATGGACATGCAAAAAAAATAAATTTGGCTTAAATATTTTAGCGAGCCCTGAAACCTTGGAGTTCTCAAGACCAGAGCCAACAGTGATGAGAGGATGAGCAAATTTATTTACAAAGTCGACATAAAAAGTTGAGAAGAGAGAGAAAACACATTTGTGTGCATGTGCGATTGATTTATTTTCAGTGGATTGGTTCATAACTGGACGTCCTTTCGACAAAGTTTGCCAGAAAAAAGAGAAAGAAGTTGGATCAAGACTTGTATACGTGATGAACAGTCATCAGCTCAGTGGTTATTTTAGACTATAAAGTAATATTTCTAAATATTCATTTAGGTCCTTGTTCCTCCTACACAAATACAGTAGTCTGCATTGTTGAGACAGTGTAGCCTGCTTTTGTCATTATTTCTATTTGTATCAGTCTTTGACAGCTCAGAGCCAAACTTCATGAGCGACTCAAAGTCTGCACACAGCCCTTTTCCAAACCCAGCCCTGCTCCTATAACACAATCCTCTCTGTTGTGGTCATTTGTTATGAGAGTGTGCAGCAATGGAAGTGGTGCACAGTAGTGAAGTCATGCATCGTCATGTATTGTGTCTCTTGTTTGTTGAAAACAGCAACTGGAGATGCCTTTTGGTTTGCGTGCACTGCCCAGTGTACGATGTGGCCGCCCTTGTGGCTTTCCAGCTCCAGTGAGGTTCGCTATAAATCTTTGGCTACTGGGCTGGAGTTTTAGAGCTAACTGTCCAGAAATTCCTCGGGGTTCATATGTTGTTCCCTTAGCAGCATGAAAGCTGCATCAGTAACCATAAATAACTCCGCTCTCTCTGCTTCCACATCATTATTATGTCTGGCCAGCCACTACTGGAGCAAGAAAAACAAAAAAATAAGTTGACTTATTAGGAGCAAGAAGGAGTAAGATAGAGAGTAATGGAAAGAGGAGATTAGGAAAACCATACCACTTTTCTCATTAATATCGCATAAAAAGAACTGACCTGCTCCACAGAAAAGGAAAACAGATAATATACCAACTGGATAAAGTCAGAGAAAGGTTTTGTACTGCAACTGACAGCATAACAGTCAGTTACTTCTTTGTATTTCAGACCCAGAGTGGATTAACCTGGATGGGTTTGCTGTCTTGGGTCATGCACCTGTCAACAACTCATTAACAGGTAAACCTTATGTCAAAGAATAATTGTTTTCATACACATATCCACACTGGCCACTTTATTAGCTATGTATGTTCAATTGCTTGTTAACAATGATGGTGAAAAAGCCAGTTAAAATGCCAGCAACTTAATGCATTTGACGTCTAGATGCAGTGAAGACGACTGGCTGAAGTGAGGAGGGGGAGGAAAGGGGATTTAAGTGACTGTGAATGAGGCATGGTTGAAAAGCATGGATTCATGCCACCTGGTTGAGCTTGGTGGTCAAAGCATAATGATGTTGGGACATTTTTTTAGTCCTCTTTGGGCCCCTTAGTACCAAATGAACTTTGTTTAAACAACACAGCCAGCCTAAGTATTTTAGCTGACCATGTTGATCCTTTTATGAACACAGTGTCTGATAGCTACTTCCTGCAGGACAATGCACCATGTCACAAAGTTCAAATCATCTCAAGCTGGTTTCTTAAACATGACAATGACTTCACTGGACTCCAGTGGCCTCCACAATGAGCAAATCTTAATCCTATACAGCCCAGTGGGATGTGGTGGAACGGGGCTTTTGGATGTACAGCCGACAAATCGGCAGCAACTGTGTGATGTTATATCAGCATTGACTGAAATGTTTGAGAATGTTTCCATCAGCTTGTTAAATCTTTTCCATGAAGAATTTAGGCAGGTTTGAAGACAAAAGTGGATTCTATCAATTACTAATAATGTTTATTTAATAAAGTGGCTGATAAATGTATGTTCTGTACACCTTATGGGCATTAATAGCTGATAACAGAGCTTTCCAGCCTGCTCTATCCTTTCCCTTCATCCTCCCATTTTTCCTTTTCCTATAGGATCCAAAGAAGCTGTGACTCATGGTTTCCTATATTTATACCCAGATATATTTTCCCTGTGGGTTATCCAAAACTTAACATCAACGTAAGAGTGTGACGTAATGATATATGCTATATAAATGACCTCATGTTTCCCTTTCAGTGATCTCAGTATGGTGCAAACTTGTGTGTAAATTAGTAGCAGGTACATGTTTCTTGCTTATTGTCAGGTCAACTTTTTTAGGTATTTGTCATAAACTGTAAGGAACCCATGGAACTTTGATGTTAAAGATTGTATTGTATGTTCACCAGCACTTTGGAGGTAATTCTCTTAGTCCAGGAAGGTCTGCTGCTTGACACTTTAACTCACTGCGTTGACTTGCATACAGTGGATACTTTTCTCCAAGCTAGACATAAAAAAACAAAAAGGTTTGGTTTCCACTGGTTGTGAACTAGTTTTAAGATATTGTTTTACTATTTCATCGTTCTAGTAAAATAAATAAGAAACCATTTCAGACAAGTTTTGGATTACTAACTTCCTTTTTAATTCAACTCTTTTCATATTATAGGAAATTTGAGCATTCGGCTTCTACTGTAATTATTCACCATTGCAAGGGTAATATGAACAGACACGTGTTCACACTGTTTCAGTTCAGAAATATTTGGTCTCTCCACACATCTCACATCTTTGACTTTGAAAGGGATCATTGAGAAATCACTTCAATGTCCTCACTGGAAAGAGTAGAAAATCAAGAACCACAAACCTTTTGTCTCAGCACAGCTAACCTAAATGCTGCACTGGAGTGATACCTTTTTTGTCCAGTATTATGGTACTTTAGTCGCTTTAGCTAACCAACTCCTGGGTTCATGCCAAAGCAATGCTAGGCTAAAAAAATCTTTTTTTCAAACCAGGCTTTCTGAAATATTAATAAATGGTTAAACAATGAGAGCTACCATAAAATAATTTAGCTTATTAAACTAAATTGAGGAGACAGACAAAATGTAAGTAAGTAAGTATTCAGGGTTCATTTGGCTCTTAGGTCCTGTATATACTCTAGTATTAAAATGCATCCTTCCGAAGGCAATTAGACAAGCTATAAGTATGTACATTCACACCTGGCTCAAAAATCAGTTCTGAATGATCAAATTTCAGTTCCCACCTAAGATGCATTCAGATACACAGCCACATCACTCTGGAGGCTGCCTAGAACATTTTCACTAAAATGAATAAAACAAAAATTAACAGTAAATAATTGCCTGATTTGCATTTCCGGGCTGCATAATTCTTTACAAAGTTAAAGCGCATCCACAAGAGCAGAAAAAACTTGCCTCATATGATGACATCCAATAGGATTTTAACAAGAGATATATTAATTTATATTACTATAAACTCAGCTGGGTAATTTGGCTCTTTAATGTTTCAGATTATATGCCAAACAAACTACTGACTGCAATCCATTGATAAATAATAACAAAGACTGGCATCAGTGTTGTATATTTTTTGTGCAGCTGTTATTTTTCCGTCTTGGTTTGTTAGTGATCTATCTTGCTAAATCAGCTAAAGCTCAACTGATTGTCTGGGCCTGCAGGAAAACATTTAAACTGAAAAGTATTTCTGGAGCTGAAATGTGAGCACTACACTATATCCTTAAATCTAAATTTTTCACTTTAACGTTTGCAATATGTAGGCTGTTTTTTGGACCTGTTGAAATGTCACTGACAGTAGTTAAAGCCAGCTAGGTTTTGAAAAGCCCTGAGGCTCAGAACAGTCACATTCGTCAACATCTGAGGCTGAATTCACTGAGGTGGGTCCCTCCGCTGAAGTAACAGTGGTATTGTCTTTAGGCCAGCCTCGCAGCACTCTCAACCATCAGGCCTAAAAACAGAGAGCAGGCATTAAGAGTACTTTTGGAGTGAACGGTTTGGTTGTCATCGCCAAACTATGCAGTGTCACACATATCCAGAGAACAAGAGGAAGCAAAATTGGAAAGTTAGCTGATGAAAACCAAATGATTCTGGTTAGCATAAGAAATGTTGGTAAATTCAGGGTTATGTATTGCATTATGCATTGGGATATGTTATGGTACTGTAATTGCTTTTTTCCTAGTTTTCAATAAAGAGGTCATGTGCTTTGTAGGCTGATTTTAGGACAGCACCTAAGTCTAGGAAAAAAATCCACCCAGCTGTGCTGGCAGGACATCGAAGACACAGTCACTTAAGACAGGAAATGGTGTTCTAGTTTGAAATTCAATAAATCATCTCTTTCCTCACATCCTTGACATTTGATCTTGCATATATTGATTTTACACTTGGTCTATATCTGATAATCCTGCTGAAAAGCGCTATATAAATAAACTTGACTTGACTTAACTTGACTTAAATGTAACATGTTAAGTTTGCTGATTTGACAGTACTTGTTCTGCTGTGCGTTTACCTTTGATACAAAAATTGTTTTCATCTTTTCATCTGATTGCAATAATGAGGAAATTATCATAAAAGAATAGAGAAAGAAGATGCAAAAAGAGAGCAAAGGAGTGGGGAAATGCTTTGTTTTTCATTTGTTCTTTGGCAGGTTTTTGTTCACCACTTCATCAGCCAGATGATCCCCTCCTTTGGCCAAAGAAAGGGGATTGTTTGGCGGAGAGAGTCAGTCTGTAAAAGATTTCCCAAAAGGCAGTGGCTACTAGGACTGGACACAAATGGAAAGCAGAACAGCAGAAGTTGGAACACAAAATAGGGGACACATTGCAGTTCTACAGCTTTTCCTCTGAGTGATACATGGCCATGAATGACTTCAGAATGAATGGGATATGCGTGTTTAATAATGAGTAAATGTGCAGTGAGTGGAACAGAAAAGTGCAAACATTTTCCATGGCAGTTAGAGTCTAAACAACCCCCTAAAGACAAATTAAACTTAGGGCCGTGAACAGAAATGAATTATGGGGACTCAAAGGTAAGATGAACTCAAGCGCACTTTGAGTTTATAAAGGTTATTTTCATCCACCGACAGGTTTTGTCAGGTCCTCACAAACCGCAGTCAGAAACAACTCTGCTGCGGGGCGGAAAACCAGGGTGGACAGAACGACTCAGCCTGCGGGTGTGGCCTACACCAGGACCCACAGGAGGGCGCCTCAGTCCTCCTCAGGTCCGAGGCAGCCTGAGAGAGCTTTGGCAGGAACCCCACTGTTAGAGAGAAGACGGCAACACCGAACCAAGCCTCAGGCTGACCAGAGAAACCGACAAACACCAAAACTCAGTAAGAGGACCTACATTTTCTACAACTGATACCCAGGAACTGTTTTTTCTGTGATAACAGTGCTAAGTAAAAACATTTTTGGGCTATCTTTAGTGTCCATAGTGTAAACCCTGGCCGTGCCTGGTATCCTTTTCTATTCATAGCATCTGAGTCCGTTCATGTGGTGTCACTGCAGGCACAAAAGGCCCATGGCCAGAGCTTACCTAACAACAGAGCAGCTACAGCCAAAACCTCCCCACCAGGTACCAGATTAAGTTTAAAACAAAGTCTTTCAGAGGTAGTGTTACTGCTTGAACTTCTTTACCTTTTATCACATTACAACCACCAACCTCCATGTAATTTATTAGGACTTTATGTGACAGAACAACACAATGTAATGTTTCGCAGCCTTTAACAGGGTTTCCTCCAAGAGTTCCCTGCATTTAGTTCCACAGATCGTCCAATCAACTCTGACCAACATCCCTGTTTCTGCTGAAGAAAAGCATCCCCACAGCATGGTGCTGCCATCATTAGTTTTAATTTCTACACATAATTTGCATTTAGGCCAAGTTTATTTTAGTTGCATCTGAGCAAAGTAGCTTCTTCCAAATGGTTGCTGTACGCCCTGTAATGGCTAGAGGCCAAACCACAAACAGGAGTTTGTGTAGTCCTTTTTCAACATGCTTTCCTCGTGGTATTATTTCATAAAGGCCAGATTTGTGGTGTGCACAACTAATTCTTGTCTTGTCAATAGATTCTCCCGACTGACCTGTCCATCTCTCCTGCTCCTCCAGAGCAACGATGGGCCTCATGATTGTTTTGTTTTTTTCTGGCCAATGCTCTCTATCCAAATAATATTAGTGTTTGTGGTTGTAAGGTGACAAAATGTGAAAATATTCAAGTGGTATGAATATTTTTGCAAGGTACTGTAGCAGAATTAATGTTTATAGAGTTTATTTGCACCTAAAATGTTTCTTTTAATGTCTCTGAAATGTGTGTTGTTCAGAGCCCCCTGAATTTGAGGCCCGGGACATCAGTGTCAGGGTCATGTCTCCAAAGTCAGTCCTCATTTCCTGGGTTGACCCTGCTGTTGAAATGGGGAAAGTTGCCCCAGGGGCATCCAGGTGGGTTTTTAAAAAGTGTATGTCGTTGCATGTAACTCTTTGAAAAAATGACAGAAAAGGCATTTGAGGCAAAGAATGAGCTAAGAAAAATCCTAACACTGCTCATTGTAATGAAGCATTTTTATGATCTCTTAAATCAGATCATACACAGTCAAGTTCAGGGAGAAGGGAGAGTCAGCACGCTGGGAGTACAAGGAAAGCATCCAGAGGAGAATGATGATAGACACCCTGTCTGCTGACGGCATGTACGAGTTCTCTGTCAGAATCTCTCAAGGAGAAAAACAAGGCAAATGGAGTGTTTCGGTCTTTCAGAGGACTCCTGAGTCGGGTATGTATTGTATTTGCTAAAAAAAAATACCATGCTAAGCCTTTTTTCCTTTTTATCTTTACACCACACCTCATTACAATCACCACCTATACGTCTCCTGCAATATATCTTTCTGGCTGCAGCTCTGTCAGGGTTGGAGTAGTTGTGCTATGTCACAGGAGCTCCTGAGCTGTGGTTCACTGGAATGTCAGAATTTACTGCCTGGCTTCCAGTTCAGATCTGCATCTGCAGCTCCATACAAACTGCCATGGGACATTTTCTGTCGGTATATGGCAGCTGTATTTTGTTCATTTGAAGCAATACCTTTTCACACACTTTGAGAACCTGTTTTGGCCATTCATACTTCATTTCCTTCTGCTTTTTCACAGCTGATTTATTTTTTTTATTTCATTTAGTTTTATTTTCCACTCTTTCATAGCACCATCTGGGCCACCTGAAAGTTTTGAAGTCAAGCCACTAAGAGGAAAAGGAACTGCTGTGATTGCAACTTGGGATCCTCCAGAAGAACCAAATGGAAGGATAGGAGGTGAGGCCGCGAAGAGAAAGGCCGAAATACATTTTCTTGGGTCATTGCTACCATTCTGCATTATATTTAAAGCCATAGGGATTGCAGGAAAAAATCATGAATGTGAAATTAGACCCCTCTTCAGGAAGCCATTTTCATAAAGATGTGACATTTTTTAAAATATTTGTAAACATATACTTAATATATGTCATGTAACCAGTTATCAAGCCTGTAACAAGACTTACAATAATGTCAATATTACTGTAGTTAGATGTGATTGTAGAAAATTAACAAAAAGACATTTTTAGTTAAAAGTGTCTCCCTTTCCTCTACTATGCAGGTGTAAGGATAGCAGGGAAGGGGTAAATTGGGATTTGCTCTTAAAAGCTGAACACACCTTAAGATTTTTGCATCCAAAAGAAGATACATATTTTTGCTGTTTTATCAGCAAAAAAATTTTTGAATTAGTCAACACTGCTTTGCTTTAAACTCACATAATTACAAAAAATAAATATATATTTTGTAACTTGTGTTTTGTTGTGCCTGATAATTAATAATCTGGTTTTATCTGCAATCACCTAAGCCTTTCATTGATTTGATCAGGCTTTGCTCACAAAGGCTGGAAACTCTTTTTTGTTCGGGAGTTTGAAATTGGAGGGACCTTTTTAAATTTCATACTGACTGTTTGTGTTTTACCTCCACACAGAGTATATTCTGTCCTATGCCCCTGCTATGAAACCATTTGGGATGAAAACCTTAACATACCGTGGGGGTACCACCACAGCCACTATTGATGGCCTGACACCAGGAGAGCGTTACATTTTCAAGATCCGAGCCACCAACAGAAGAGGAATGGGACCACAGAGCAAGGCCTTCAGTGTTGCCATGCCACGGTGTAAACACATTTGACTGCATATAGTATATGCATGCATTTATCCTCGAAAATAACACATCATAACTCCTTGATCATTTTTACTTTTGTCTCTGCCAGCCAGCAGCCCTGGCTCTTCACTTTCAAAAACCAAGGACAGCCAGAAAACCAGTCATACAACAATCAAACAGGATATTGATGAGAAATCTGGCCTCAAACCCACAGAGGCACCAGAGGATTCAATAACAACCCCTAAGCCACACAATACCAACAAACGTCTACGTCCACTTTCCCAGACACGATCCTATCACAGTATCTTCTCCTCTATAAGAGGCTCAGTCAGGAATATGCCGAACAGAGGCTCAACAAGAGGAGCAGAGAGAGAACATGAAGAAAAAGAAGTTGACAAAATACCTACAACCCCATCTCCTGTAGCAGAAACAACCACAGTTGTGCCAGAGACAAAAGATCTGGACAACGATGTATCCCCTTTATCTGAGGAGGAAACAGATTATGGGGAAGAGCACCTGACTACCAAAACACCCAGCCTAAAGGTTTTGACACCCTCCCCAACTAAGCGTCCTTATCGCCCTAATAGAAGGCCAATCAAGATCAGGGTCCATCAAAAGACTGGATCTAAGAATACTTCTCCTGTGTCATCCACTGGTTCAACCTCATCATCTTCAACTTCATCCTCATCATCCTCTGCTACTTCCTCAGTTTCCTCACCTGCTAAGAACTTTTTTTCTTCCTCCAGATCATTATCACCACCTGCTGAATCTTCATTAATACCTTCCTCACAAATTCAAGAGTCAGCACCAAGTGGAAAGGACAATGCAGACTCTACAAACCATGAAACCAAAAATATAGACACAAAACCTGACCCAACTTCATCTAGAGACAGTTTCACACAAATAAAGTCCTTGGTCACTGTCAATGCACAGAAGACAGAGACTACACTGACTGGTACTGGCTCTTCCATGGTAGAGCGCAGCAGTAATGCTGGCTCTCGTTTTGGTTTAAGATTTGGTTTTGGTCGACGACAGCCCGGAACTTTGTTTCGAGGGAATTTGACTCAATTGCTAAATGGTAATAAACCAGCTGTGACCAGTCAGTTTAATCTAGCAAGCCGAAGTCAAAGCCAAGTTGGATCAAACACACATAGTTCAGCAAAAAACCAATCTACGTTAACAGAAAGAAGTCAGAACAATGAAACATTAAATCCTTCCAGTCCAAAATCATCCAAGTCTACTTCAGGAACCACACTGGAAAGTCGAACATCAGTTTTTGATAAATCAAAATTCTCATCAGAGCCAAGGTCTCATGGTTCTAAAATTTTGCACAGCAGTCATGCATCCACATCACAGAGTAGTCCAATCCACAATTTAAATGTAGATATATCAAGTTCTTCTCAATCAGTTTCACAAAGACTACCTCAAAGTTCGTCAACTTTACAAAACAGCCAAACATTACAGGCTTCAGACAGATCCTCTAGTCAAGACACTTCTTTTAGCAAAAGAACTGATAACATTGATCGCATTAATATAGATGATATAAAAAGTAAGGCTGAAGAGTCAACTTTAAACTCCAGAGCTCAAATCACACAGGAAATTAAGAAAGAAGAAAGGCAAGTCGAAAGTACCAATAAAAAACCTGTGGCTCCTCATACAAGAATTAGCGCTTCATTTGCTGAAAGACTCCCTTGGCTAGCAAGTCGTTATCCAGGCAAGTTCTCCTCAAGTACCAGGACTTCATCTCCCAGACAAGATGCCAGGACATCTTTGACCAGGGTGTCATCATCTGTTGGTGCTGGCAGACCACTCTTAAGAGAGACACCAACTAGGGTTTCTGGGGCTGCAGGTGCTTCAGGAGTTTCTTTAAAGCAGGAGACCACTAAAGATCTCAAGACCACATCCAGACCTGATTCACCAAAGAACAGTGTTGTGCTGAGGCCTTCTTTGCCAAATCAACATGTGGCATTCAGTGACATTAGAAATCCAACTACAGTATCTTCCTCTGAAATGTTAACTTCTGCAAGTTCTGGCTCCCTCTCACTTCAAAAATCAAGTGCACTCAGAGATTCCAGTGAGGTCACCCATAAAGAAATATCTAAGAGTATGGATAAGAAGATGGACAATGTTGATACATTGAGTACAGAAAGGAATGGGAAACTTGCAGATTCAACAGCTGGCCAGACAAATTCTGCATCTCCATCTGTTCCCAGAAATTCAGAAAACAATGAGGGTGAGGCTAAAAGACAAACTTTGTCCAGAACAAGGCCCAGCACATCTTCTGGAATAAGTCCAAGTATCCGTCGTTCTGGCGTAGGAATGAATGGGAGGGTACGGTCTTCTCTATTAGCTAACAGACAGCTTGGTGGATCAAGGCTTCCTGTCAGACCACAGCTAGTGCAGAACTCTCGGCTTGCTGGGTCAACATCAGAAACATCTCCAACTTCTTCCTTAAGTATGCCCAAGCCAGTCCTAACCTCTGCCAGTGACACTGATAGTGGGGCTACTGTGAAAAAGACAGAATTGATTGGTGGAAACACTCATTCCACAGCGTCTTTACCTTCATCCAGAGACAGCTTTAGGAGTCAAGGGGGTAGGCCTCGCTATCCCATATTTAGAGGGAAACCTATGAATGGAGGACGATTCAGTCCTGGCAATGGAAATGGTAAAGTCTTTTGGTATGTGCATGTTCTTAAACGCTGCTAACAAATACTGTGTTACCTCACAAGAGCCTACTTTAATTAAAAGTTAATTTATAAATGGTAAAGCATTAGACTACAATAGTTACAGTAAGCTCTGCCTCAAATCTTTAACTGGTAGGTAAAAATGGAAAGCCCAACCTGACGGCAACAAATGAAAAGGACACACCTTCTTCTCATGGAAGCAGTAAAGCTGTTGGACACAAGTTCATCACTGGGCCTGATGGAACCAGATGGGTAACTAACTTTTATGAGCTTATTAAAGTTTAATTCCTGAGCCTGATATGTATTAAATGTCTACTACTGTAAAAAATGTATTTCCTGTACAGGTGGTTGACTTGGAGAAAGGTCTTCTCATGAACCAAGATGGACAAGTTCTTCAGGACTCACAAGGCAAACCCAAGAGAGTTGTCGTTGGAGAGGATGGACGTACAATTTTTGGTAATATACTTTAGATATAATTTGCCTGCTTGCTAATTTTTTATTTATTTTTTTGTTAAGTGTCATATAAACTTTTGAGATCTGAAAAAAAGCTTTATTTAATCAAAAGACTGTGGTTTGAATGTAAGCGAACCACTGGAGAATTTCTAAAAAGCTCTTTTTCCATGTTTAATGAATTGCGTTTACAATGTCAGTATATTTCTGCACTCTAAAATCATTGCTGAACAATGGCAAATTGGCATTTCTATAGAGTTTTAAATTTGATGCAGTTTTTTCATTTAAAACCTAAAACATAATTTTCTCTCTTCTACCCTATCACATGCCACCAGACCATATGGGTAGCCCCCTCGTAAGCCAAGAAGGTATTGCTTTGTTTGGTCATGGCAGAGATAGCCAGCCAGTGGTCAACCCCAAGGACAAGGTCATCATGGTTGGAGGAAAACCTGTTCTTGGTTTGGATGTGCCTCTACCCAGAACTTCCACCACCACCCCTACTACGATTCCCACTACCACCTTAGAACCAACCACCACGGATTGGACCACAGAAGATTTTAGCACTGCACTGCCCTTACCAACCTGTCCACCGGGAACCTTCTCCAAAACAGATGAATTTGGATATCCCGTTCTTGATCCAGAGGGAATTTTGGACTGTTATCCTGAAGGTGAGAACATTGCAGTTACACTGACAAGAGAGGTCTTAATAAAGATTCTCTTGTTGTATTAGTGAAACATCACACTCGCACTGACAACATCGTTTTGTTAACAGGTTCTTCGCTGAAAGGAAGCTGACTTAATCACAAAAATAATAAAGATAAAGAAATATGACCTCACTCAGTTGAATTAGAAAACAACTAGACCACGACTTTGCATGCTTCCTGTCTGTATCCACAGAGTCCCACAACTGGTTGCATTACTGTGTGATCTGGTGTGTGTATAACAGATCTGTGTGCGTCCAAGTAAGACCACAGAAACCACATGTAAGTCTCTGCATGTGGGAGCTGGCTACGGTCATAGTACTGGCTGGTTAAACACTCTACAATCTGTCAGCTGCACATTGTCATTACTGTTACAATGAGCCAAAAAACATGCATAAACATACAACAGGACATTCTTATTATTTACTGCAGACAGAGATGAGAATTTGTATTTAATCTAAGCATGGTTTAATTAAAATAAATACGATTAAACCAAATGCAAACAAATCAAATAATCACAAAGCTTTTTTTTTTAAGATATTTTTTCGGCACTAGTGGCCTTTGTTTTTGACAGCAGGTAGACAGGTAGAGAGAGGGGGAGACATTTGATAAATGTCACCGGGTCCGGGACTCGAACCCGGGACAGCCGCTTCGAGGACTGTAGCCTCTGTATATGGTCGCGCGCTTTAAACCCTACACCATCAGCGCCGCGCCCACAAAGCTTTTTTTAAATGAAAACTTATTTTGCTATTATGTTGGTTCATAAAGGTTAAATTGATTGTGAGACTGATGCTGCAGCTTGTTCTACTTCTCTGACAGAGGAATCCTCAGGGATGGAAATGGACCCTATGCTTACAGTGGCCATGGTGCCTGATGCTTTAGGTCTTGAAAAAGGTATTGGCTGAGTTTGGCTTCGGACCAATCTGCCACAGGGCTGGGATTGACTAATTGCACTGCATGATCATTGTTTGTTGACAGTCACACTATTCCGTCTTATTTGCTTGCCAGCATTTTTCTTTCTCTACTTTGTTGCCCTTGCCTGCGGCCTTCATTTTGTTTCTTTTTGTTTCTAAAAGCAGTCGTTTTGCTTGGTCTAAGTTCATTACTCTCTTCTTGGATCACATCCATTATATGCTGCTTTTAATCACTTTTTATTCCAAAAACCTCCCATCATTACTAAGCTAAAGAGAATGTTCTTGCTTATAATTTGAATCAATGTATTTACTGTTTCAGTACTTGTTGTTATATAATGGATAGATCCTAGCTTCAGCAAAATGGCAAGCTGAATGAAACTGCAGGGACTGGTTTGAGTGAGCACTTACATTTACCTGGTTGCTTTAGGGAATTAGTAGCTTATATTTTTTTTCCTTGCCATAGTACTTAGCTGGTCAGCATGTATGTGGGCCATGATGTAATGATATGTCACACTGGTGCAGCCCAGCACATGAACTGTGATGAAAGAGGAAGGACCTTATTAAATTTCAACCACTGAAACACATTTGTTTGGTGTGGAGATCTGTGAAGTTATTGTCGCACACGTAGAAAATATGGGGAGCAAAACTACAGATTTAGAAAATGATTTCAAGCAAAGCAAGATCACACATCTGTCTGCAATTAATTAAAGTAGTCTGTCACTTTCATTTTACAGTCATTGTGAGGATTTCTAAAGATACATATTAAGTTAGGACATAAATATTGTAAATCTGTTCATTAAATGCTAATTAACTTGTGTTATTCCTAGATGAACTGTTGGTGCAGACCACCTTACCACCAACTACCACTACCATTGCCACAACTACTACCACTACTACAGCGATTCCAACTACAGAGGCCAGGCTGTCCAACAGAGGTCCTTTATCTGAGTTTGATCTCAGTGGGAAGAAGCGCTTCACAGGTACTCATTTAAGATTTGCTACTGAGTCCATCAGCAAAAATATACTCACCAGCCTTTTTCTTAAATACACCTGTTAAATTGCTTTTTCTTCAATAGCAAATCAGTTAATTACATGGTAGCAACTCAATAAATTAAGGGATCTAGTGAAGGTGACTTACTGAAGTGAAAGAAGCTGTTACACAACTGTTTTCACAGTCTCTGGAATACTCTTCAGTTATTTAATTGACTTTGACTTTTGAAATTGCAGCAACATCCAACAAATTTAGAGGGGTGATGAGACATCTGGTTGTCATAAAATATTTTTTCAAATTTTGATCTATCAGAGACAAGGTTTATCACTCTGGATGCAGACAGGCCCATTGTGATGTGAACTTTTACAGTACATTATCCTTGAGTAATGGCTGTACTTTTCACTTACAGACAGATTAAATGCATATTGTCACACTCGCTTATGTTGATTTTTGTTAGAAACCTGTTAAATATAGAAATTTATGACCATATCTTTCCAAATACAGTATCAAAACTGGGCGAATACTCTCCGAAAGCAAAACACAATGATGCAACAATGCTAAACACCCACTGTTTTATAAATATGCACCCAAATTACCATGTGAAAGCTATTATTCTTCCATGTTAAAAATGGAAATCATAAAATTTGAAGTGCCTGGCCTCAGCACAGGGAGATGAAACTGTTGGCTCAATGCAGAGATTTCCTCCTCCCAGTTTATTAGTTTAATATATTTAGGCCCTCTTCAGCAGCTTGCCAGTCCACTGACATGTTTTAGAATAAAGTGTCCAGTAGAGACATCCAGAGACTCCCATTCTTGGTCTGCCTGAGGTAATTTTACTAAAGGCCATAAAGGGACAGAAAATATTTGCAAATCATTCCCCTGAAGCTGCACAAATTAGGTTTACGTTTGGTGAATTAGACCAAAAACCGAAAGTCTGAATTTGGCCAAAATTTTTTGTCTGCCTACCTTTACATGTTGATGAACTTTGATGACATCCTGTTCTTAACTGCGTCCAGTTTGTTGATGGACGCACTGTTCCTGTCAAAAGCAACTTTAACTACTCTGTAAACATATTCCACAAGGTTTAGGAGTGTGTTCATACTGTAGTTAGATGAGAAAACCAGAATTGCTGCTTCTGCTCTAATTCATCCCAAAGGTGTTCAAGAAGGTTGAGGTCAGGACTCTGTGCAAGTCAGTCAGCTTTCTCCACATCAACCTTTATGCACCACAAATTTACAAATATTTTGTACATTTGAGCTGTTTTTTGAGAAGAAACTATTGTGTTTACTATGCATTCCCCTGCATTTTGTCGGTCCCTTTAAGAAAGGTAATTTAGAGTTTTTTTTAAAAAACCAATCCATTTTAGGGTTGCAAGTAGTGATATTTTGCTAATCAATTAATCTTTCGATTAAACATCGGATAGCAAAAGGTGCTTAATGTGAGATTTTTTACAGAATTTGAACCAGGTGACGCTATAGCTATGCTACTTGAGGAGTTCTGGATAGAGCACAATTTCAGACAAGGAAGGTTTTTCATCTTAAACACAAAATGTATATATTTCTTGTACAATTTTGACTTATTATTGCTCTGAGTGGGTTGTTCTTGCAGCAAATGTCATATTTTAGAGTCTGTATACTCCAGTTAACGATTATTCAAATACTAAATTAGCTGACGATTATTTCAATAATCGATTAATCACGATTAATCAGATTAATTGTTTCAGCCCTAATCCATATCAAGCCATATCCAATTTTATCATGCCTAACTGAAATAAATAATCCTGTTTTGGCCCTCAGCTCCTTATGTGAACTACATCCAGAAGGACCCAGGTGCACCTTGCTCTTTAACGGAGGCTCTGGAGTACCTTCAGGTGGATGTCCTAGAAAACTTGATGGAGAAGGACAGCATGGCAGTCAATCAGAACCAGCCTCCAAAACACAAACCTCAAAACTTCACGGTGGTGGCAATGGAAGGCTGTCACTCTTTTATTATCCTGGACTGGGCCAGACCTCTGAAAGATGACATGGTGTCAGGTAAGGAATTATTTCCCAGCACAAAATGGTACTCACCACTTGCTCAAGTACTCCTTGTACTTTAAATGATAAAAACAAAAGCAATGCCAACTGGGAATCAGTGGCCTCCCCAGTGAGGCCTCTGTTTGTTGAAATATGCAACAAACAATAGTTTTTTTGCTCATATACAGTGATTGGTTTATAATAAAGGTAAATAAATCTGGCCTAAATTCCTAAGGTGTGTTAATGTCAAAACACAATTTCTAAGCAGACCTTTGAAATTTCCATTCCATTGTTCTTTAGAAGATCACAAATGTCCCTGTCAAGACAAACAGCCATTTATTTAAGATGATA
The DNA here is from genome assembly GCA_036173005.1 of Crenichthys baileyi. NCBI lineage: Eukaryota > Metazoa > Chordata > Actinopteri > Cyprinodontiformes > Goodeidae > Crenichthys > Crenichthys baileyi. The sequence continues at coordinate 119,518 of JAHHUM010001253.1, forward strand.
TACACTTGTGAAATTCCCAATCCCAGCTAGTGGTGGGTGCCATGCTCAAAAATTGCTGTATGGGGGCACATCTAAACGACAAAATATAGACCACTGGCTTTGGCGCATACCCTCTATTGCCTGGCATTAATGACTCTTCGAAAGAAGGAACGTGGTCCTTTCCATGTCTGTGTTTAATGTTAGTAGAGCACCCTGCACTTTAAAAAACATGTCTGCTTTCAAAATTCTCAAAGGTCAGTGCTGCCCTAACCCAATGGTCCTGTCACATCAGTTTATATTTCTCTGTGAAGCTCCACAGGTGAGCTTTAATTCTTAAGAAAAAGAACCAAAATCAGTCCTAACGTACAATAAAATATAATCTGTTTAATCAACTTCCTCTCTACTGTGGTTTAGCAAATATGTTTAACATGTTTTTAGCCATTCTTCATGACTCAAATTGAGGAACTGGTTCCAGAAACGTTCTGTGAAGAAAGAAAAAAAACTGTTCTGAATGAACACATGCAAAAGTTTGCTTTACTTTTACTGTTTCACACGGAAAATCAAAAATCTCTCGACCTGGAATATGACATGTGGAAAGTATGTAACAAAGAAAAATCTGAAGGAAACAGCCGACTGTATGAGGCTATGTGAGTTATCAGGAAAGCAGTCTGGCCACATAGAGGAGCAGTGTGTTTCCTTTGGCAGGCAAACACAGGCTGCTGGTCATACTGTGGACAACTTCATCCTCTAATGTTTAAAACAGATAGATGGTGTGCTGTTACTTGTGTTTTCTTCCTCTGTTTCTTTTGTGCTTCCTTTCTCCCCCTAACCTGCTTGTATTTGTTCCCTTTTAAAAGTATGCACAGTGCCTTGAAAAGGTTCATATTTCTCACATTTACCACATCACATTCACACCTACTGTGAGTTTATGTGATAGACCAACACAAAGTAGTGCATGATCGATCGATCATGCACGATCTATCTCTCTCTCTCTCTCTCTCTCTTTCTCTCTCTCTCTTTCTCTCTATCTATCTATCAATCAATCAATCATAGGGGGAATATATGTTTTGCAAAGAGACAGATGTCCAATGCAAGATGCTCCATGAAAGCTGCTCTTAAAACTACATACATCAGAGAAGGAATGAAAATCTATTAGAAGAAAAACAAAGTAACTGGTATTTCCCTTCTGCACAGAGAGCACCCAGCTGTTTTGGTGCAGCTCCAGTGAAAACAGAAGGAAAATTCAAAAAGTCCAACAGAAACAGTAGGTAGTTTATTGCGCGTCAGAGCTGGTTGCCACAACTTTCAAGTGAATAACAGAGGGCAACGTGACCTGAAGAAACTGAGTTGAATTTAGGGAATTCTCCGCATAGCCAAGCAAGACAGGAAAATTTACAATTGAGTTGTAATTTTTCTGTCTTTGCATGTTATAATAGAATGGTTTTAAATGAAATCTGAATATTCAGTAAAAACAAAAATCAAACTATAGCTTTTTGACTTAAAGCATTACATTTGTTTTTGCATTTCTTCCTAAAGGCTACATGGTCCACAGTGCTTCTTATGATGACATCCTCAACAATAGGTGGTCCTCCAGAGTCTCCAATGGGACCCACCTGCCTGTGGAAAATCTCAAGCCCAACTCCAGGTAACATATGTTATGGTGTGTGTTAATACCCCTGCACAATTCATGCATATTTGCTTAGAGGTTCATGTCTGGTGTTCATGTCTGGTGCTCAAGTAATTTAAAGAACAACCAACACTGGGGAGGCATAAAAAGAAGAACCAGATTATAAAGAGATTTTCTTGGATCTGAGATTCTTTACTATGAAAGCTGATCTCTCCAAGGAGTTCTTTCCAGCGTTTCAGAAAAGTGTAAGCATGTCAAACCAAATGCTGCTCAGTGTAGATTGTGATATTAACTCTATAATGCTGAGAAAAGCCTTCTCAGAGCAAAGTGAATTGGGTAAATAGGGGCAGGCAAAGAAACAGATTTAAACTTAATGTGACACGTGGCTGTAAAACTCTGTTGAGAGGTCAGAAAATTCAGTGGAACGTCAACACAGCACCTTTTATCCAACACTCACTAAGTGATACAGCAGAGTTTCCAAAACCTTGTTTCACTGTTTTAACAATACAATAATAAAAGTATAAACCCAAGGCAGCTGAGCAGAGTTTTATTTAGGGGTCCACCTAAAACAGACAATGGATGGATGGATGGATGGATGGAGTTTGTTTTAAATGTTTGTTTGAATATCATGATACTGTGACACTGGTTAATTTTCACTTAAGATTATCCTTTCATGTGAATCTCATGTGGCGCATGCCAATAACTAAATTAACTCTAGGAAAAAATATGTTTTACTTTCTAATTATATCAGTTGATTCGTGCTGTTTATTCAAATAAATAGCCCTCAATAGATAAACAAGATTAATTTTGTTCATCTTGGGTTTTTTTGGCTAGATATTTTTTTGGCTCGATATTTTGGTTAGATATTTAAAAGGTGCAAATCTATCAGCAACATGGCTTAAACACATATTTATACTGTATTTTAATACATTCGTGCAATCGTTCTTATATATATCCATGTCCTGTGCCATATTTATATATACCCACATTCTGAAAAATCAGGTTTGGTTCCTACCAAACACCTGCCACCAATCACTACAATTGTATGCAGGAATTTACCACAAGTTTTCAAGCTGGGGTTTCCTCCCTGGCAACTACTTTATACCAAAGATCATGTTGTGTTGCCAGAAGTGTTCAGCCACAGCAGTATTACACTTCCCTGTATCTCCACACATGGAAAAATCCAACTTTGCACAGGGCTGAGTAAATGGAAGAATGATAAATGAACCTTACTTATATTTTGTTATTTTAGACTCCTCTAAGTTCTGCGGAGCATTTTACAATGTTTTTCTTGCTCACCGAGCACCACAAAACAAATATTAAAACATTAATTTCAAGGTTTTTTTTACTCTTGGGGTAACGCTGTGATAAATAATTGGATGAGTATTTTCATAAGATCTGTTCATGAGAACAAACACGTGCAATTATTGTGTCACACTAAATGAAGCTCTAACATTAGCTTTAATGTTGTATGTAATGTTGCATTTTGCACTCTGTCTGTTTTAACACTCTGTCTCACATTTACTAAACGCAGTTTCTTCCTTTAACCTCTTACATTACGTCATCTCTCAGCAGCTGCATTGGTTTATTGTCTCTCGCTCTGAAATATTTTGGTCAGTGTCGTCATATGGCCGTAGTGATTAGATCCAGGCTTGTGGCTGCATGTGATGAAATGTTCTGGTAGAAAGTGATGGACCATGAACTTACTGTATGTGGCCTTGCAGAGTCAAAAAAAAGGAATGCAACTATTTGTCATTTGCATTGGAAAAATTCTCAAACTCTTTTAGTTATCTGCAGTTTTTTCATTGAGACAGAACTTTATAATTCTTCATCCACCCAGAGACAGAGTGTGCTCAGTTCATGAGTTTGTTTTGCCCTTTGGCAATTTAATGTGTGACATGTACTAAAGCTCTCAGAGATTACTCCTTTGAATATGCTCCCCACTTCCCCTTTTTCCATTTGCTCTCGGCAATTAAAAAGCTATTTCACTGCTTCATTTTTTCCACATCATTTTTTGTCCTTCATTCTCATCCTCTACACTTATCTGTCAAGCTAATCTCTGTAAATGTTTCCTTTTTACCCTCAATCACCCTTTTCTTTACTCCCACTTCCCTAGGCTCCTTTCAGCAAACAGCTTCTTTACAGCACTTTAAGCCCTTGAATTAGACCAACTAAAGCATGCCAAGTCATCTGCTGCACTCATTATCTTTTCCAGTCATAACAAATCTGGCAGAATGACACTGGAGCCACTAAAAACCTCATTAAATCCCCTGCATTGCGATCTGCTTCAATGCAGGTACTACTTCAAAGTGCAGGCCAAGAATGTGTTCGGTTTGGGACCCTTCAGCGAGACACTCACCTATGTCACAGAGTCAGGTATGTCTGCCGTAATAAATTTTGAGAGGCCTTATTGAACAGAGTTAAAATATTCAGACCAACTCTTTATATTGTTTTGTAATTTATGATATTCAAAATACAAGATGTAAGCTGGAGGATGAAAAAAGGTGATCTTTATTTCCATCTATTTCAGTATTTCCAAATATTTTTCATTTCAAATGAATTTCTCACATTCCACCTTTCAGATGATCCTCTTCTCATTGACAGGCCACCTGGTAAGTCTGTTCACTGACAGTTTATCTTTAAAGTATGAGGAACAATGCATTATTTTTTTTAACATTCACTTAAAAGAACCTCGCAGAACAACTCAAGACAGATTTTCTCTATTTAAACTAGCAAAGACGACAAAAGAGAGAAGTAAAGTGATATTTATATATCAAACGTAAAATTAAAAAAATAGAGCCAAACATATTGGAGAAGTAGTTAAAAAAGTAGAATTTGGGAAATTATTGTAGAAATGCTAATGACATGTTTCAGACATTAGGCGCATTTCCACATTAGGAACCTTTTTCTGGAACCAGGGCTGGTCTTTATGTTTTTTCCACTGCGTCTACCCACATAAAATTGGATTGCCCAGTAGGAAATTTTAATTTACCCAATTTGATTTTCATAAGCAACATGACAACAAGGCCAGCGGAGATTGTGGGTAAATGGTTAAGTGTAGTGGGAATAAAGGTTCGGGGTACCATATTGGAAACGCACTTTTAGATAGTTACAAACTGTAAAACAATTACAAGATATACATAGTCAAATGCGGCATGTAAGGCTTTCAGTTTTGTGCCATCTGCCTTCAATATGTTGTAAATGTTTTCTGTATACATAAACAATCTGCAAACTTACAAAATCAGCACTAATGGGAATTAGAATCCTCTGATTATACTCCTCATTAAAATGTATATTTAATCAAGATAATGTGCCACAAGTTACTTCTCTTCTATTTTATCAGGCGGAGAACCAATCTGGATTCCTTTTAGCTTCAAGTATAACCCAGTCCACAGTAGCTGTAAGGGCAGTCAGTATGTCAAGCGGACGTGGTACAGAAAGTTTGTGGGTGTCGTTCTGTGTAATTCTCTACGTTACAAGATTTTTATGGGAGACGGTCTGAAAGGTAACACATCACACTAGAAATGTACTATGCGATTTTGTAATAAAAAACTTTTATCTTTACAATAATGCTCCCCTTTCCGTTCCCCAGAGCCTTTTTACAGTATAGGAGATACAATGGGCCAAGGTGAGGACCACTGCCAGTTTGTGGACTCCCACAGAGATGGAAGAACAGGGCCAACCTACCTCTCAGAAAATCTGCCCTCAGCACAAGGTAAACAAAAACAGCTGTGCACATGGCTTGTGACATATTATATTTATTTCCATGCAGTCTGACTTTAAATATTTCTGCTGTAGGGCAGATTAATTTATTTTTATCTATGCAAGCACAAAAAAGCAAAATGAAGTTTGATCAAAACCTTGTTTTGTATTGGCAGCCTAAAAAATCTGTTTATATAAATAGGCAGTGTTGTAAAAAAACTGCCTTTTCCACAGAGTGAATTTTTTGGTTGGAAGACCCAATAATATTCAAGCCTTTGGTAAACCCTCTGTATTACAGGATATTACCGCGCCTACAGACAGGAGCCAGTTACCTTTGGAGTCATTGGCCGGCGTACATCCCATCCATTCGTGGGTTGGTATGAATGCGGGGTTCCCATCCCTGGAAAGTGGTAACTCTGCTTGAAGACAAGAAATCTGGTATGAGGGGCCGCAGCTCTGCATCTTGCTGCAGGCTCTCACCTGCTGGTCTTGTCCATTAAAAACAGACTTTTACCTACAAGCACAAAAACACCACTATAAATTAAATATTGCTTCAGAGAAAAAAAAAAAAAAACAGTACTTTTAAACAGCTAAATATATACCATTACGATGCACTTTTTATGTAAAGCAGTCTGTATATGAGGGTAAAAAGCTTGCTCTTGCTTAGCTTAACTATTATTACAAAGTGTTCTTGTATTATTAACAAAGACAGGTCCTTACCCAGTGTTATTTATCTCATTAATAACAGACCCACATGTGGTGAATCCAGTGACACTGGACCTGAATAGAAACTACAAGATAAACTGTACAAACGAGCACTAAAGATGTGTATAGGTCTGTTCATTTTCATCTATGGTATTTGTATTGCATATTGTTATGATGTTTTTGTCTATTCATGTTCCACACCCATCATACTGTTTTTAATACCCTATTTGTATCCTCTTTGAAAATTTAAATATTGCTATGTAAGTTTTATATGTATACAGACAAAGAATAAAAGACTTAATATGTGCTCAGGAAATGCGAGAGGTTAAATAAAGGTGCTAATAAAAACAAATGCAATCCAAACACATCAGTCATATTATGCTTCCTCTGCTGCCAAATTCACAAACATTGCACACATCTACCTTCACAACATGATAAATGTATGAGAACGAGATGAAGTGCAGAAAAAACAGGCAGAATATCATGCTTCAAAACGTTATGAACTAAGAAATGCAACTGTTGTTCTTTACAGGACCACTAGAGGTTGTCTCTCAAGTCTAGTTGATCAGAAATTCCAATATGGTCATCAAACCTCCAAAATGTGTCAAAAGCTTTAGAGACTAACCGTTTATACCTATGTAATCCTGAAGGTTTGTATCTGAATAAATCCTTCAGACACATACAACATTTATTTGTGAACTGGTTTGTATGGATAAAACCTAGAGAAATATACAATGTCTTAAGCTTGTATTGCTAATAGTGGTTAGCTGGGTGATTTAGCACAACAAATCTTTTTGGTTTTCTGACAATTAATTAGAATTTGGCTGTCATGCCTTTAAAGCATAGAGATAGTTGCAGGGCTAAATTGCTACCTTTGATGGCATGTTACTCATTAAACCTTTCACTCACATGGCACTGTTTCCAAAAAATGTATTGCTAGCTTGGTAACTGAGTACAGGAATAGGTAAGTCCTACTGGCTTTCTGATTTCCAACTAAAATGCAGTTAAGTTGGATGTGGTTTAATTGCCAAATTTTAGTTTCAAGTTCCAAAGCAAATGTAACCATATGTTTAAATACGATATGGCTGCCATCCTTATAAAACAAAACAAAATAAGCTGTTTACTTGGAGTTCTGAAATATTTTCCACATGATCTACAGTACAATAATTAATATAAATAGGCCCCTCTACAGTTTGTGTGCAAAAAATGTAAAGAAACATGACAGACTTGCTATTAAGCTTGGTAACTTAACATAACAATGAACAAATCGCAATGGATTCTAGCTTGCAAATAGAACACAGTTAAACTGGGTTTGATGTAATCTAGCTTCCAACTCCTAAAGCAATTGAAACACATAATAGGACGGAAATAAAAATTAAGTCTGGTTCTGAAGTTGCTCATTCTGAACAACTTTAGGACCGGGCTGTCTTGTTTTTTATGCAACTGATTCAACTAGATTATAATTCTTAAAGTTATGCAGCAATAAAGTCATTTTGAATGAATTTTGTGTAATCTAGCCAAAACGTTTTACAATTTAGTCTCCCTGGCTATTCAGCTAGATTGGTCCTTCCGCCCAGTGTTTCTTTGGACCCACTGTTCTACATGTTTTAGATGTTTCCCTACTTCAATATACCTGTTTAAACCGATGGGTCATAAACAGCCTTCAGCTGAACTTCATGCTGTGGAGGTAGTTCAATAAGGCAAGCAATGCTTCACACGTCACTTCCGCTTTTCAAACATGGAAAATAGCTACATCAGAAAAATGCTGCTCATTAACATTTCTGTGGGCATAAAGTGGGCAGGATATTTGTGGTTTGATTAAGTTTGTGGTAAACTGTGTATGATGCAGTCTTGCACTAAGCTTTCCAAACAGTAGTACTTAAATCAATCATAGACATCACAGGGCATTTGCTTTATTAATTATGGTTTTAATTGTGCAAACCTCATTTGCGACTGAGTATTTTAAACAAGTCATTTTGGGGAGAGGTCGGGGGTTACCACTGCAAGAAACTGATCGACTCTTCAGTCTTACAGTTGGAAAGTTTACGGAACCAATTGCAACCAGTTTTCTTTCATTAAGAGTATAAATCTTAATCTAATTATTTGCTATATTTGTTGGAACATGCTGATAAATCCAGATACAATCTTTCCCATGCATAGAATTTTAAGGTCTCAAACCAGGTGTGATGTTTAAAGTTGACTGCACCTTTAAACGCTAATTATTCTTAATCTGCCATTAAATAACTATGATACAAAAAGAAAAGCATATACTTATGAACAGGTCAGCAATACAATAAACTGGGTGGAAAAGCTTTTTCCAGTAATGATGGATTACTGGAGAGGTCTGCTTTGTATTTGTTGCCAGGTGATCATTACTGCATTTATAAGATTCTGAGATTATTTCTCAGACATCAGATGGATTGTTGTTTCTCCACAGTTCAACAGCATAACCTATGCTTCTCTTTTCATATCTTGCCTACAAGTAATTATGAACATTTTCTGTCAAATTTGATTCTGGGAACAATGATTATAATAACCAGAAGAACACACACTGCACTGTATTGTTCTCATTCATTCACCTCAACATGGAAAAGCCTTATTATAAGCAGGACTGTGCCGTTCTGGAGAAGGATAAAGTATTTCCCCTGAAAAAAAACGTTTTGGTGGTTGTTTTCAGATTTGCAGCAGACCAATTTGTCACCACTTTAATGGGTTATTGTCACATTTCAAGCATTTTTTCCAGGTATGGTTGGAGGGGGTATAAGCGTGATGTGAGTGATGAGCATCTGTTTGCCCTGAAAATATTTTCTTTGGCTGCAGCTATTTACCTAAGCTGCAAGGAAAAATAGTATTTATTTCTAACTAGTATACGAGAAGCCCGGACCCTCTCTTACACGTTAGATGGGCCATGTAAATGTTTTTAGATTAAAAAAATGAGAAGAGGAGAAGATATAAGAAAAGTAAGAAAAGCTGGACCTTGTGCTGTACAGACATTTCACAGACTTAAATGCAAGGAGAATTTAAGTCTGTCAGGTACAACTGATGCAAATGTTAGAAGAGAGAGTAGTCAAGGTCACCGTTAGAAAGGCCTGAAAGCCAAAAATACATTTCCATTCATCTATCTTTCTATTAGAACCAACTTGACCCTATGTGGAAAAAGTGATTGCCCCCTAAACCCAACAGCAGATTGGGATAACTGGCAATAAGTCTTTTCAATTTTGTGTTTTAAATTTTCTTTAATTGTTCTTTGCAAAGTCGTTTTAAGCAACACTGGAGGGCTTTACAGCATAAAAAGCCTATTTGATGACATGCCTCAGCATCTTAATCAGATTTAAGTCAAGACTTTGACTAGGCCAATCAAAAACATTTCTTTGCTTTTTTACCCATTCATAGGTTGAACCTGATGGTCTGGTAATGATCATTGTCATTTTGTGTAACCCAACTGCATTGAGTTTAAGGTCACAAACTAACATTATCCTTAAAGGTTTTCGGGTTGAAAATGTTTTCATTAGTTGCAGTAAGTTGGTCAGGTCCTGGAGCAGGACTTAGTCCCAAACCACCACAATACCACCACCATGTTTGACTGTCGTTAGGTCTATTTTTTGAACTGCTATGTTAGCTTTTGGATGCACATCATCTAAAATGTTCCACTTTCTTCTCATCTGGGGAATCATGTGGATCATTAAAATATTCCTTGGGATAAGCCTTTGAATTGTTTGCGGTCAGCAGTGGAGTTCACCTTGTAACTCTTGCATGGATGCCCAGTCTCTTTCTTATTGTTTTAGCATGAACATTGACCTTAACTAAGGTGAGGCCTGCAGTGCTTTAGATGTTTGGCGCTCTTTTCTGGCCTCCTGGAAGAATCGCCATATACTCACATAGAGCATTTATTTTCACATAGACCCAGGTGGGTTTGGATAGCTTTTGTCCCACAGTAAACTAAATCATTATTTGAAAACTGTATTTTGTATTTCTTACATTATCTTTAGTTGATATTAAAATTAGTTTGATGATCTGAAACACTTAAATGTGGCAAAAACAAAAGCAGAAGAAATCTGTAAGAGGGGCAGATACTTTTCTGTAAAAACACATTTTTTGTTGAAGAACAATGTTTTAGAGACATTTCAATTTTGAAAACACAAAGGGGCTTCAGTATTACTTGATGTGGCATTAATCAACTCCACCACAACAAGTCAGACAACATTGCACTCTCTGTTTTTTCATCTAAGACACCAGCCATGCAAGCAGAAGTGGAGTGATTTTCCTCATGCAGCCTGTCATGCTGATTAATCGGATCTTGAGTTTTAATGTCATGACTTTTGCTTTGGTTCACAACCAGCAAAGGGAATGAATCTCTTCTAGACAGATTCCTTTTGCACACCAGTTATTTTCACTAGGCACAACTAAATTCTGTTTGGGGGTTCAGTACTGCAGCTGCAGCATAAAACTCTGGTAGATGTATAATGAGTTTCTTTGTCTTTTTGTATCAGTTGAAGCACTTAATAATGACTTTTGTAGGTTCCCAACACCCAAACTGTTTAAATTTTGTGCAATCTCCGATAGACTTTTCCTTGCCTTTGGCTACTGAAAACGATTCCAGCTTCCCAAAAACCCTCAACAGGATAAAGTAATTAAGTAGAATAGGTGCAGTTATCTATCCATGTTCTCTTTGTAATTGGTTCGTCCAGGTTAACCATAATTATCTTAACATTGGTTGTGAAATCGATTTCAAGCTCCAGCATTTGTGTTGTAAAAAACACTTAGCTTGCTGCATTTCCAATGATACACTCACTGGCCTGTAATTGCAGATAAGTATAAACATATGAAGTCCTGTGTTAAAGTTTGTGTCAATGGACAAATAAGAACTCTGCTGTAACATTTCAAGAAGGAATCTTTAACAGTCACGATAACAATATTTTCTATGGTCATATTGTGATACAACATTGTACAAAACCAAAATGCATCTATGACTAAAAGAAAGTATGAAAATTATTGCATGTACCTTTGACCTTTGTACCTACTGTAGTAAAAATGGTAAATGGCCTGCGCTTGTATAGCGCTTTATCAACTCCGAGGACTCCAAAGCGCTTTACACTACAATCAGTCATCCGCCCATTCACACACTGTGAAGCTATGCCCCTCTGCATGCACTGTAGCAGTTCAAGTGTGAAGTAGCCAGGATAAGAGTGAAATGATCTAAGGTTAAGGCCACAGTTCTTTCCTGGAAACGACACCAGTTAAGTGAAATGTTCATATTTTTTTCTGCGATATGCTAATATTGTGTTTGACTGGATGAGGGGAAAATCCAAAGAGAATTCAGGGAGATCATAGCAAAGATTGTGTTTTTGTTACCAATATTTATATAGTTCCACAGTCAACTCTCAATGAAGTCACAACTTCCCCAATACCAATGACCATATTTGCCAAACCAAATCCTGCTGTTGCATTTCAACTAGATAGTTTAAATTTAAGGCGAACATCTAATCAAAGTCGTACTATAAAGTGGTGACTATTTTCAACCACGTGTATATATCCAAATCAGCATGTACAAAGTTTTCAATTCACCTAGGAATGCTGACATTTCTGTCAGTCATCAATAAAGACAGAGACACCAAGTCAGCTGTTTCTCAGTGGTTGTCACATTATCTGGAAGCATTTTTGGATGTCTGTGCAAAAAGTGCTGATCTGTAATATAAAAAAGGGTAAAAGGCCACAGCTGCTTGATTGGGTCCAGGCACCACTCACTTTCCACACGTTGATCCTACATTATGCGTTCAGCTCCTTCTCAAACTGTCCTTGCAGAGCCAGACAGCTCCTCTTGAAATCATTCCTTTGCTTAAGAAGGAGCTCACTTGCATGCATCTGAATTTAACACTAAATTGCTTAATTAGAGGACCAGCAGGCTCTCAAGGGGAAAAAAGAGTGTGGTTTTGAATGAATGCAGATCTTCTCATTCCTTTTCCACATGCTGCCTTTTTGATCGAAGTGAGTCACACACAATGTGAGCTGGAAACCACTTAAACTCCATTCTAGTGAGCTGAAATCATCACGAGAATCAGCTGAAGGTGAAAATACAGACAAATAAAGATGGCAGAAAAGGTTGAGAAACAGATACTTTAATTTGAGTACTTTATAAACAGTGTCATATTTTAAGCTTTCAATATGAATAAACTGCTTAATGTAGAGCTGTCAGACCATTCTTCCCTGTTCTTCCCACTACAGATATGTCTCCTGTTGTGAAATGGCTATATTTTACCATGGACAACATTGCATTAAAAACACCTGTTTAAAATGTAATAGCCTTTTCACAAGATTTCATCAAAACATTAATATTAAGACACAGTCATGTGAAAAATAAAGATACCAATAAATATTCAGTACTTTTAAAATAAATGTTCACATATTAAAGTCAGGCAAATCCATTGTTTGAACCTTGTTGCAAAAGGTTGTTTTAATCTACAAAAGATCTCACAAAACATTTGAATTAAAACAGCCTACCCTCAAACAGCTAGTCTCACACCCTTTGTCTCAAGTAACCTCTTGTAGCCAATCTACCATTCTCTGAGATCGGTCTGAGGAACGTTAAGATGTTTGAGAGATATGGATGATGGTGAGCTGGCCAAGACCTACTGCAGCAAAGCATTCCCAAACCATGACACAACCAACTCTTTGCTTTACAGTTGGTATGAGGTTATCTGTTCTGCTGTCCAGATACCTAATTTTAGATTCATCAGTACTGGTCTTTGTCTGGCAAACTTTGTCTGGCACTTTTTCTTAGAGGGCAAATGTTTCATTTTTGCATACATACCATGAAAAAAGTAAACTTGTTCAGTCTCTTCCTAATTGTGAGACACATACTCTGATATCAGAAGTAGTGAGAGCCTGGTGTAAGTGAAGACATTTCATCAAGACTATCATTAATAAAAGCACTCAATGAAAATGAAAAGGGAATGTGGAAATTTTAGCTGCTCAGAGAGTTGTACCAGAAACCCATGCTGTAATGACAAATTAAAATTAAAATATTAGTTTCTTTCTGGTGTGCCTTGCGCTTGTATCATACTGTTGGCATAGATGAAGGTTGCTTACATAAATCTGAGAAAAATGTGCAGGACAGAAGTTTGATGTTAAAGAGTTTAGAATTCTTGTAATTTTCTATAATTCAACTCTTCTGCTGAGGCTCAAAGCAAACTGAAGATCAAAAAATGTGAAAATCAAGTCCAAAAATTAACACACTCTCAAAGGAAAATAATATTTCATGCTTTACACACACACACATATGCTCTACAATTTAGGGTAGAAAAGCAAGGTTGTATGTTTAAGGCAAATCAATTTCAAGGTAATCGGGTCAGGCTGAGACAAAGTCCTTTTTCATATCCTAGTTCTGTCAACAGCTGAAATTATTTTATGACGTGAATGTTTAAACTGACTTCAGGCTAGAACAGCAGGGGTAGCTTCAAACATCATTAAGTCAGCTGGTGCAGGGTGTTTTCTTTAGCATTAAGCTTTGACAGTGATTGCCACAGACCATCCTCTGTGGTTATGTGTGAGGTCTGTAAATTTCACATTTTCTAAAAGCTAAGACAGTGTGCTGTTCATACATCAATGTAGATTACTAATTAAAATCACTCTCTCTTAAAAAAACACTCCACTCTTTAATGTGAGCAAGTCCCTCTTTAATTCAGCATCTATTAAACAGTGTTCTGTTTTATTAGTCCCCAACTAACAAATAAATATTTCTGGGGTATGAGTAATTGTTAGCCAGGCTTTGATTTCTGCTAACCACTTCCCCTTTGACATGCTCTGAATAAATAAATCTGACAAAGATCAAATGGACTGAACTGAGACTTTTTTGTTCTGACAACCATAACAGAAAGGAACTTACAATAAACCATTTTTTTGCTTTAATCTTAAACTACAGATTTCCAGTCATTTTCTGAAGGTTTACCCATAAATTAAATACCAAATACTAACCTTTAATATGTGCAACAAATAAATAAACAGTAGTGGAAGTATCTGTCCTGGCTTCATCTATGGATTAACACCAATGCAAGACAATTAAAGAGAAACATATTCTAGTGGTTCAAGTAAATGCTGTATTATTGATCTTTCAATGCTTTACTAGACCATCACATGGTTTCTCTTTCCATATAAGGTCATTCTTACTGCAATGCACGCTTCAGATATGAAGTTATTGTTTAGCTGCTGTTACACTGTTTCTTATCTTGCCAGTTATGTTAGTGTCTTAAAAAACAAGTGCTAACCAGGACTGCGATTTAAACCTTGTTTAAAATGCTAAGGAGTAATATATCCCAAATATGTATGAAAGCACACAGGCTTCCATAGAGGGTCCTCATTCTTTAGATTTTATCAAGATGGTGACGCATTAATATAGTTCACCCCTGAATTTGTATTACCAAAGTCTTATTTCCACTATCTACATACATTAGAAAATGTAACATAAAATTATGTGGACAATTACTAAAAAACAAACCAATACATAAATAAATAATGGAGTCAATTAGGTTTCAAACTGTGTAAACAAAGAGCCACAAAACATTTTAGATTTGATACGACTGTGTGGCGTGTCAATAAATATGGGCATGTCCTAATTTTGTTTCATATTGAAATGCATTTAATTAAGTTTTGATTTAGTTGTATCATCTGAATCTTCCGATATTGTTAAAATGATGGTGGTTAATGTCCACAAAGGTTAGAAAAACAAATAGACTTTACAGCTTAACATTTTAAACTGATGTCTGTATATATTCTACTTCAAGATTTTCTAGCAGAGAGTAAAATTCATGGATCCATCAATTAGATCAATTCATCAGGGTCCTGGCGCAACAAAACAGCCCCAGATCATCACACAACCACCACCATGTTTGTTAATCAGTACATGTTAATAGTACTGAATATTTATTGGTACCTTAATCTCAACGTTTTAACCCAGGTGTAGCAGGACACACACCAAAAAGTTCCGATTTGTCTTGTCAGTCCACCAGTTTTCCCAAACGTCTTGGTATGCCAGCCACTTCTGGGAAGGTTCATCCCTGTTTCGTGTTTTGTCGATTTGTGGATAATGACTCTCACTTTGGTTTTCTGGAATCCCAAAGCCTTAGAAATGGTCTGTAACCCTGATTTATGGCAATTACTTTATATTATTATCTATTACTTTGGGTCATAATTTGTTGCTTTATGAGATATTTTAGCCTGCTTCATGTTGTCAGACAGGTTCTATTTAAGTGATATCTTGGTTCTGCAGGTCTGGGAGTAAGCAGACTGGGGTGAAATTGAACTCAGCGCTTATGAATTGTGGTTGTTCACAGCTAATTCAACATTCAACACGGGGGATGGGTTACATCAAATTGTCATTTGAAAACTGCTTTTGTATTTATTCAAGTTACCCTTACCTGATTATAAAATTAGTTTGATAATCTGTAACATTTAGGTGTGACAAAAAATCAAAAACAAATTAAATCTGTAAAGGGGCAAATACTTTTTCACAGCCCTGTAGAAAAACGTATAAATTAATTTTACTTTCGTATTTAAAATATGTAAAGGTAATCACATTCCAAACATCTCTATGATTTACTCAACTATTCCTCAAAATACATTAATTTACTCTGTACAAAATAGCTGTTTGCCTGAAGCTTATGTCTTCACAGACACCGACATCCACTTTATACTGTTGCTTTTTAGTATATTTTCTTAAAGGTACAATATTTTGCTATTAGAACATAAAAATACACAAAATGTTTTTAGAAACTATTTAGAAGGAAGGTAACGCAGCCACTTAAGTGGGATTTAAATTTGTTCAGTGTCAAAAAGTTGAGAATTTAATATGAATCTGACATCACATAATATCCATCTAACTGATAATGAGCTCATATGAGAGTGTGTTCCATATCTTGGTATGTAAGTCTCATTAAATCAGCTCCACCGCTCTTATTCGAAGCCAAGTTGCTCAGATTTTCTATGATATCATTTTTACATTCCACCTCTGCTGAGATAGAAATACATCATTGGAAAGTATGTGCCAATACAAACCTGTGCCAGTAGCAGGTTTCTTATTTTTTTAAAGTAAACACAAAGCTGGCGGAGCTATTTTACAATTTAAAAATGCATTGTTTTGGAAGGGATTGCATTCAGAACTTTCCAACTTCTATTACGTATTGTTGAGTTAAAAAATATGACTTCACAACTGTTCTGATACTACTTTATCTTCCCAAAAACACAATAACATGTCTTATTGTGATCAGTGAAATAAAGGAAGTCCAGACAGACCAGCTGAATCTACAATATTATCTAAATTTAAGGTTTAAAGTGACTCACATTTAGAGATTTACCATAGCAATTTCTGACAAAATAATTGTCAGAATTAATAAAATAAGTTTGTATCAGGGAACATATATAACTGTTTTTAGTTTCCATCAGTAAATACCAAATCAGTGTTCATACAGTGAACATTAAATGTCCACACAATCCTGTTAAAGTAGCAGGTTTTTGTTAAATAAAATGAAACCTTGGTAAATCATTTGAAACCTTTTCTAGTTTTAGTGTGACATGGAGTTTAGAAGAAAATTCAACATGGAAGACTCATCATCACCTCCAGCTTCGTCTAATTACTCCTCAATGCAGTTCTGCTCCACCAATCAGCATCAAGTCTGCATTTCTCCCCGGCCAATCATCCTTCAAGGCTCCGCTTTAAAAGATCTTCGTCTATGGATCCCTCTGTTCTGCAGCTGAACTTTAACCCTCCTCCACCACCATTTGGCTTCCAAACTCCTTCCAAATCTCGTCAGGCCTCCACTCCACCACCAGGATCAGATCTCAGGGGGAAAGACATCTCTAAATCTAACCCTGTGATGTTCATTCAAGCGCATGTCATTCTCAGCATTCACGTCTTCCACTGGGGTCCGAGCGCCAAAGAAATAAACATTTACTAATAAACTTTTCTAATTGCATCCCTGTCTTCTCTTTGTGAGTCTTTCCAGGTTGAAATAAAAAATAATATGCCTAAAATGAAAAACTGATCAATCTAATGGGAAAATAAATGAAAAAAAGACAAAAAGCCACAAAAATGGTAGCATATGGGTTAACACAATTAAACCAATGCTGTGTTGAATTACATTGTCTTCAGGATTAGCGTTCCGCATTCCTGAGATCACACCACTCATAAATTATATTAAATCTGATTAACGAATCTCAGCTGTTCTAGTAGAATTTTCTTGACATTTTGTCATTTGCTCCTTTAAAGAAAGCCATACTTTGCAAAAAAAAGAAGGTTGCAAATGATCAAAAGGATCTCATTGTGCAAAGGTATTAGTCAGAAGAAGACACATGCACAGTATTATGTAATGTAAAAACAAAAACCTTCAGAGCTATGGCATAATCTTTCCATGTTACCAGCATGTGTCTTTTGACTGGAAGTAAAATTAATGTTATGGATGATCCAGTCGAAGTGCTGATTGAATCTGATTCAGAATCTGTGGCGATAAGGAGCTAAAGCTTCCGATCTGAAAGACTTGGAGCTTAATGAAAAAGATAAATGGTTAAAAAATACAAGTGGAAACTGGTCTGCAATTAAAGAAGCATTTAAAAGAGATTTATGATCTCAACTGGGCTTCCTGGTTCCTTTCATTGCTGTGATGAAAATACTTTTCAATAGATTTTTGAGAAGATGAGATGTATTAGTGATGTAAATAAAAACATCAAAAATTAGAACCCTTATTCATTGTCCTGTTTTATTTTAAGAGAAACCTGTGTAATTATGTCATGAAAAAAAGCTTCTTGGTTGAATGAAAATTACTCGTAATCTACAGTAAATCCATCAGCAGTATAAATAATTTTGGGCTTAACTGTATCTATACCATGAAAGGGTGAAAGCAGTCATCAATATTTAGAGAAAATATGAGTCTAGAGGCTGACAGTAACACTGAACGCTTTGCAGGTTGCAGTGCTGATTATGTTCTACATGGGAACAACACCTGTATTGTCTTAATGTATGGACTAAGGAGAAGCCATTGCCTCCAAAGAAAGTATTTAGGCTCAGCTAAAATGTTCCAAAACCTTGTGGAGGAAATGGGCTATAACTGAATTTTCAGGCCATAACTCCAAAAGGTAACTTTGGCACATGACAATACTGAGCTCCACCAAAAGCAAACTACGCCCACAGCGAAACATGGTGGTGCATCATGCTTGGGTTTCCTTATCTTCAGATGGAACTGAGGTCAGGAAAATGAAGATGAGATTAATTTCATACCTCAGCATCACAGTGAGTTCAGGACAGCTATAACAGCAAAAGAAAGACTTCATCTGAAAAAAATTTAAGTTTTTGGCTGGACTAGCCAGAGTTTAAAGCTAAATTTGTCAGAGCATTTGGGTTGTGGAAAAGAGATTGATAGACAAACTGATAGATTTTAATGGCTTTTGCAAGGAAGATTGGGGAAATAGAACTAAGTGATGTGACATGCCGATACACTCCTACCAAAGGACCCCTAACTTTATAATTAAATTCAAAAATGCTCAGTAAAGTATTAGTTTAAAGGTGTGCACACTTGTGAAACTACTTTATTTAAACTACTATAGATATTGTGCTGAAAGTGGAAATGGTTTTAAATTATTTATCATAGTTTTTTTTTTTATGACAACACCACCACTCCCCACCACTCGGTATTTTAACAGGGGTATTGTATTATTTTTTATATCCACTATACCAACAGAGCTGCAAATGTTATTTCTTGAGTTGATTTCTGAGTGTAACACCATGAACCCCTTCCTGAAATTCTTGCCTAAGACACACGCCATGAATTCCATCTGGAACAAACACTTTGGATTTTTGTTCAAAGGTAACTGGAAAAAGATTAATCTGGTGGTAGTTTCTGGTCATTTTATGGAAAGTTACACCTGATATCGTGCACACGATGAGAAAGACTGAAATCACCATAATAGCTTAAATCATAAACACACTATAAAATGATTCATAACTAGCAGTTGTTCAACATAAAGCAGACATTATTCGGTGTTCAGCCTTGGCATAGAAACAATCTGGGTTTGTTATGACTTCTTCTCAGCTCATTTATAAACCGGAGAAAATGTGACATGTTGACTTTTTCCTCTGAGCTGTTTGTGTTACATGAAGGTGAAGTATAGGTGTTATTCAAATGGAATCTGTCCCCATATGCTTCTGGGTTATTGAAAGTGCCTTCCAGCTGCTGTGATCCGTCCCACCAGTGAGACCTGGCCTACTGATATCGCAAAATATGGTCTAAATGTAAATAGTTATTAGCATTAGTTTTAATCTGCAAAAGTGGCACATGCGTATTACTGCATAGGTCACATGCGGTGGAGCTGTTTTTCTTATGACATGAAGCTGTACTGTGCATGTCAAACACAGCTCACCATGAAATAAAATGTGCTTGGATGCCATGTGAGCTGCATTAGCCTTGAGTGTATCCAATTTTACATACACAGTGCCTTGTAAAAATGTTCATTACCCCTACACCTTTTTACTTTTTTGCTACTTTTTATACCAAACAACTCTTGTGTGGCATGTATTTGTATTCGGTCCCCATAAGTCAAACTTTGTAGAACTCCCGTTTGTGTGATTATGTTCTTTTGGGATATGTCTCTACCCGCTTGGACAGGGTCTCTGAACAGCAGTTTTCAAGTTTTGCCTCAAATTCACATTTTAATTTATATCAGGACTGTGACTAAGAATGGACATATCCATTGTAGCTTTGGCTGTATGTTTAGCGCCCACTGTCCTGCGGGAAGGTGAACCTCCGCCCCAGCCTCAAGTCTTTTGCAGCTTCTAATGCCTGGTTCACACAGCACAATATTTTTTACAGATTTTTGACCCGATCTTCCACTTCCGACATGCCCCATTCGTCTTGAAAGCTCTTAGGATAACCTTATGAGATATTCCTGCTGTGTGAGGTGTGTTAAGTGATCTAGTCTGTGTGGAAGGACGTCGGGACCACTCCAACCACAAATCGGGGATATTCAACATGTTGGATTGTCTTGGCCCAATATCCTACAGCGTGGGGTGTTCCCTGAGGACAAATGAGCATGCAGCTTGTTGAATGTGACGTGTAGCCAATCAAAAAGCGAGGTGTGGAAACACAGAGGGGAATTACTCTGAACTCGCGTTTTATAGTAAGAGGGTTTGCAAGGTTTCCCATCTGACATCTGAATATCTGTGAGTGAAATCTGTCAATGTGGGGTGTGTTTTTTATCGCCATATGTGGGGTCTCCCAGGTTTTGAAAATCAACCGACAATTTTAAAATCTTGCCGTGTGAACCAGGCATAACAGGTGTCCTTTCAGAATAGCCCTGTATTTAAGTCAAGTCAAGTCAAAATCAAGTTTTTTTTTATAAAACTAATTTTAAGCACGAAGCAACACAGTTTAGCTCCTTCCATCTTCCAATCAACTATGACTAGCTTTACAGTCCATGGTGAAAAAAAGCATCTCCACAGCATAATACTGCCATTACCCTGTTTGACTGTTGAGCTGGTGTGTTCAGGGTGATATATGGTGCTGGTTTTCTGTCAGACATTTCGCATGTAGGCCATAGTTCATTATTGGTGTCATCTGACCAGAGCTCCTTCATGCTCTACATGTCTTGTGATTATCTGCAAATGTGACCATTTCCCAACAACGGCTTTCTCCTTGCCACTCTTCCATGTAACTTTGATCATAGTTTTTCTGTTGACAGATTCTCACATCTGAGTAACCTTAGGGGTCTTGGTTACTTTGGTGACTAAAGCCCCTCCTGCCAGACCTGTAATTTTAGATGGTCAAACATGTCTTGATAGATTAGTAGGTGTGTAATGTAATGATCAACTCTTTCCATTTTCAGATGATTTATTGAACAGTGATCTGTGACATGTTTATAATGTAATCCTGCTTTAAACTTCTCCTAACCTGTCTGCTGTGTTCCTTGGTCTTCATGATGTTTGTTATCTAAAGTTCTCTAACAAACCTCTGAAGCCTTTACAGTGCAGGTGTGTTTATACTAAGATAGATTACACAGAGGTGGACACTGTTTAATAATTAGGTGGCTTCTGTAGGAATTGTTTGCACTGGATTTTAATTAGGGGTATTAGGGTGAAGGGGATTAAATGCACACTAACTTTTCAGATTTCATAGACTGATCACGCCACTGGACTCAACAGGGTTCTTCTCAGCAGAGACAGCAGGGAGGATTGGCGCGTCCCTGCCTTCTGCATCCAGAGGGCAGGGACACATAGTTTTCCATTTTTATTTTTTAATAAACATTGAGAGCCATGTTATATATTCATTCACCTCACAAATATGCAATATGTTGTATTACTTGAAATTCCAATAAAAACAGTGAAGTTGTTGTAACATGACAAAAGCTCAAGGGTTGTGAATACTTTTGCGAAGAACTTTACGTAGCTCTTTTTTTAAATGAGTACTTTCTCTGTTTATCTTTATTATCTTCCCTCTTCCCTCCCCAATAGTCTGACTTCTGGAGTTCAGATGTTACTCGTTTTATATTGCAAACTGAGGACAAAAGGTTTTATAGATGTTTTGTTTGAAATAAAACATAATCAGTCTGGTTATTGTGCTCGCGAAATATGTTGTTACTTATCATTTAACTGCCATTGGAAAGCACTTTAGGGAAAAAATGTATTCATACTCAGAAGGACACTGACAGCTGTGGAATAAACAGTATGGTAATTACTTCCGAGCTTGCAGGCACATGCTTGCAATATGTCAGCAAAGACATCATACGTAAATACTAAAAATACAAAAGTAAAGTCCATGTACAATCTCAATGATCTAAGAAGACATTTGTCCTATAAGTACTCTCATGTACTGTTTTATAAATCCAAAACTAGAGATTTATAGCAAGCATTGCTCTGCACCATTCTTGGCATATACTCTTGGTGCACCTCAGTACCGAATCCCAAAAAAACCCCACATAAACAGTATATTGAAAAGCCATTTTATAGCCGGACTCATACATGTTAAAAGTTGAATGCCGGTTCCTGTCAAGGCTTCCAAGGCAAAATGTTCCCAAAAGTCAGATAAATTACTCTGCCTTAAAAAAAAAACACCTCCAACAGCGCAGCCAGGAGATGTTGCGAAACAGCGAGACAAGTTCATCTTGGACTGATTGGCCTAATCTCTGCATGGAAAAGGCACATCACAACAGAACAGGAGCTGCCTGTTCGGGCTGGCTGAGCCAAGAAACAGCCAACAAACAGAAGCACAGGAGTGACGAGGGAGCACAGCATGGAAGCTTTATGGATGTTGTTCAGTTCACTTTGAACGGACTCCTTTAATCCTGCAGTAAATTTCAATTCACGCATTATTGCAGGAGGTGGATGGCCTTTTACAATGTGAGTCTATCTCAATTTAAAGCTGAAGTTTCAAAAGCATAAAGCCAACAATGAATAAATATGGCTTCTGAGATCCAAAAAAAACGAACATAAATGAAAACAATTACAAGAGACTTGTGCATTAGCAAGGGAAGTGAAGGGCTGCCAGAGTTGCAGCTTTCACCTGTGTTCAATAAATAATTATCAGAAACTTTACTTTAAACTAATGAACCAGACAAATTATTACTGAGCCATTTTAAGTATTGATTTTACCGAGGATGCTGATTTATCAAAGGCAATAGTCACTGTGATAAAGGTTATTTCAGTAATGGACACTATGTTGTTTGGACTCTGCTATTGCATTACCCAAGTGCTCTTGGGGTTAAGGTAATTATAATGGCTGAATATTCTCCTTTAAGAGCTTCTGCTAGAAAAAGTTTAATCAATTGCAGCAAGTCGTTCAGATACTGAACCCAAAAGCCCCAAATTATCACACTACTTGGTGTTCTTTCTGGTCAGCAATGGTTATTACCTCTGAGCTCTTCAATTGATGACATTTTTGCCCACCTTGTCTGATTGTTGAATCATGAATGCTGACCTTAACGGAGGCCGGTGAGGCCTGCAGTGCTTTAGATGTTCTGTGTTCTTTTGTAACTTCCTTGCTGAGATGTCAATGCACTATTGAAGTATTTTTTGTAGGCCAACCATCCCTGTTATGGTTCCCCACATGTTCCATGTCCTTCTCTATATGTTGATAATGGCTCTTACTGTGGTTTGCTGGAGTCCCAAAGCCTTCAGTTCTTAACCATTTTCAGACTTATAGATTTCAGTGAGTTTGTTTCTTGTCTGTTCCTAGATTTCTTTAGTGTACTTCATGCTATGTTTAGGTGATTTCTGCGTGTTGCTGGCCCAAAAAATAAACGACAACAAATGCATATTTAATGTATATTTAATTTTCCACATAGGGCCAGATTCCCCTGGATAATGATAAGATATATTTATTGTCATTATCACTCAAATAAAATAGCAATGAGTTGAAGGTGCAGTTTGGCTCAGACAAATATAAACAGGGTTAAGAGTAAAATACTTAAATATAAAATAAAATTGAAAAAGATAAAAAGATAATATATTTACACATTTTAACAACTACTGCATGTGCTAACAAATACTGTCAATTTCTGTTCCTTAGCTCCCACGATTGTTCAATGCAGTTATTGCTTTTAGATAAATAAGTTTTATTGAGACAGGTTGTGCAATTTTTGACACTCAAACATCTCCTTCCTGAGTGAGCTGGAACAGTG
The DNA here is from genome assembly GCA_036173005.1 of Crenichthys baileyi. Lineage (NCBI taxonomy): Eukaryota > Metazoa > Chordata > Actinopteri > Cyprinodontiformes > Goodeidae > Crenichthys > Crenichthys baileyi. The sequence goes on from JAHHUM010001253.1 coordinate 143,183, forward strand.
TGTTTCCTAGGCGGGTTGTATATTTTATATTGTTAATAGCTCTTGTGATATGCTGGTAAAGATTCACAGTCATCCAGTACATGGCAAACCAAACCATGTTAAAAACAAACCAACTGGACTGAAGTTCTTGTAGTTGAAGATGTTTCGCTCTTCATCCAGGACCTCCTGAATTCAAACCTCGTAAGCTTTTGTGCTAACAAAACTTTTGTGATGCAACTGGGGCTGTAGAGTTCTTCCAGGATGTGGAGGAGGGCAGCCGATCAGACTGTCTACTGACCTTATAAGCGCCTGGAGGCATTTGTCCAGTGTGGCTGCTGAACCGCGCACACATACAGGAAGTCAGTATGCCCTCGACTGAGCAGATGTGGAAGGTAAAGGGCAGCTTTGTAAGAGATGATTTTTCCTAAAGACTCTCAGGAAATAAATTCTCTACTCCACCTTCTTCAGCAGCTGTTTGGTATTTTCCCCCCAGGTCAGATTGTTAATTATTTTCAATCCCTGAACATAGAAGGTTGAGACCCTCTCCACACTGTGTTTTTCTCTTCCTACTATTCCTAAAGTCAATAACCAGCTCCTTATTTTTGCTGGTGTTTTGAAGCAGATTGTTGACTCTGCTCCACCCAGTAAGCTCACTCTCTCTCCTCCCCTGCGATTAGTTTGACCAAAGTGGTTTTATGATGTTATTTCTGGGTTATAGGGGTTCAATTATAGGCAGATAGTGTGTAAGTGAGCTCAGCACATGGGCCTGTGGAGAACCAGTGTTGAGAGTTGGTTCTTAGAGACATCGTGTATTAGAGACCATTCTCATCATTCTGAGAGCACCCGGATCCAGAAAATTTTAAAATCTGTTAAATACAAGCAGCCTTATGGTATGATAAAGCTAGTTATAAATAAAGTTTTGATTGATATGATTGATTTATTTGTGGATCGAAGTTACTACAATCATGTTGAAAGTGTTTGCATCAAAGACAGGGAAGCGGCTCGGAGTTCCTTATTTAGGTGATTTGCGAAAATTGGGTGAAAAGAATTATAAGAAGGTAGGACCAGTTTTGGTATTTAATATTTATGATGGTAACTCTCCGTGCATTTTTTTGTAGACTTTACTTTTTAAATAAAGGTTTAACTACTGTATAAAATCAGAAATATATATAATCATCACAGTTTGTTGTGTTGTGTGATCTGTAAAAAAATAATAATTCCCTGTTTTTAAAATTGTATCTGCATTGCCAGTAATTATTAATTGTTTAAATTAACTTATCTATATTCATTAAGGTTTTCCTAACTCCTTATCCTGTCTGTTTTTGCATGTGTTAACAACTTCCCCTGCTCACTACTGAGGCTTTTCATGGATGCCCAAGGATGAGGTCACTTACATGTGCCTAAATGGATCTAACTGATGCTAAATCATCTAACATGGACAGAGAGCAGCAGAGGGAAGAGAACCAGAGGTGAAGTGTAAAAACAGTCATAACAGAAGGCAACAGTAGTTAAAAACAGCAACAGCACTTGAAAAATGATTTTTCAGGGTTCATAGCAAACTAAGGGTCTGGTTAAGTTGTCACATGAAGTCTTTAAATTAAACAAAGTGACCTAAAAGAAAAAAAAATAGGTTCAAAGCAGGTTTCCCTTCTTCTGTAGCACAGAAAACACAACAACATATTTGGGAAAGGAGAAGATATTTAATGTATAGTGTTACTTTTGTGATACATTTTGAATATGAACAGATTGGCAAAGTTGCGTAATGTTCTTTCTGTGGTATAATTGTATGAACATCTGTCGTCCTGCTAGAGCTACAAATCTACTGTGGAGCTTAATTTGGGTGTGATCAGGGTCCTGCTGCAGGGTAAGTGTCTTTTCCTGAGTTGTTTCAAAGTTTTCTCACAATCTTTCCTTAATCTCGTGATCCATTTTTAAACTAGGTCATGGAAAACAGCTAATGGAAATTCAGTCAGGGTTTTTTTCCATATAGATAGTTGCACAATTTTACCTTTATGATGATTTTAAACACCAGAGCACAAATTTGACTGAATCACAGATGAGACATGTCAAAATCTGCCATTAAGTACAGCATATGGACTTTTTCGAAGACAGACATGTTAACTTGAATTTTTGTCCTTAGCATGCAGGTTTTCTTTAAAACCTCCAGAAATGCAGAACTTCCTCTGAGTGGAGTACAGCCCTCATTTACAGGGCAGATCTTGACCAAATTCTGTCTTAGAATTATTTCATTTATCTAAATAGTCATATTCAATAAATTAGAATATGTGTTCTGATGGGGATTGTCAGAATAAAAGTAACTTTTGTAAATAACATCAACATACTATTAACACATTATTGTATTAAAATGTGTTTTATTGGTCTGATGTCATGTTTTCATTAGCTGTAAATGGAAAATCCTCATTATTACCATAAACAAAGGCTTGAAAACATTATTCAGAATGTAATTAATCAACATGATGTGTTTCACTTGGTGAAATGAGTTACTGAAAAAAAATCTACTTTTCAGTAATATTTAAATTTATTGAACATGACTGCATATGCAACAATAACCCACTACTTTAAGGTCTTGAAACAAAAAATGTACTTTCAGTGCTCACCAACCAAAGTGTGACCTCAGTGGAAAACTATTTTACATTACGCAAGTACTCGTACTCGTACTCGTCGTCTTCCGCTTTATCCTGGACCGGGTCGCGGGGGCAGCAGAATCAGCAGAGACGCCCAGACGTCCCTCTCCCCAGACACCTCCTCCATCTCCTCTCAGGGGAGCCCAAGGCCTTCCCAGGCCAACCGAGAGACATAGTCACTCCAGCGTGTCCTGGGCCGTCCCCTGGGCCTCCTCCCGGTGGGACGTGCCTGGAACATCTCCCGAGGAAGGCGTCCAGGAGGCATCCGATATAGATGCCCGAGCCACCTCAGCTGGCTCCTCTCGATGTTGAGGAGCAGCGGCTCTACTCCGAGCCCCTCCCGAATGGCCGCGCTCCTCACCCTATCTCTAAGGGAGTGCCCGGCAACCCTACGGAGGAAGCTTATTTCAGCCACTTGTATCCGGGATCTCGTTCTTTCGGTCATGACCCAAAGTTCATGGCCATAGATGAGGGTAGGAACATAGACCGACCGGTAAATCGAGAGCATCGCTTTTCGGCTCAGCTCTCTCTTCACCACAACGGACCGGCACAGCGCCCCTATTACTGCGGCAGCCGCACCGATCCGTCTGTCGATCTCCCGCTCCATTCTTCCCCTACTCGTGAACAAGACCCCGACACACTTAAACTCCTTCACTTGAGGCAGAAACTCCCCTCCAACCTGAAGAGGACAAGCCACCCTTTTCCGGTCGAGAACCATGGCCTCTGACTTGGAGAAGCTGATCCTCATCCCAGCCGCTTCACACTCGGCTGCAAACCGCCCCAGCGCATGCTGTATGTCTTGGCTAGAGGGGCCAGCAGGACCACATCATCTGCAAAAAGAAGAGACGAAATCCACTGGTCCCCAAACCAGACCCCTTCCGGCCCTTGGCTGCGCCTAGAAATCCTGTCCATAAAAGTTATGAACAGGACCGGTGACAAAGGGCAGCCCTGCCGGGGTCCAACATGCACCAGGAACAGGTCCGACTTAGTGCCGGCAATGCGAACCAAACTCCTGCTCCGCTTGCAGAGACCGGATGGCCCCTAGTAAAGGGCCCCCGATTCCATACTCCTGGAGCACCCCCCACAAGGCATCACGAGGGGCACAGTCAAATGCTTTCTCCAGGTCCACAAAACACATGTGGACCGGTTGGGCAAACTCCCATGGACCCTCGAGTACCCTGTAGAGGGTATAGAGCTGGTCCAGTGTTCCACGGCCAGGATGAAAACCACACTGCTCCTCCTGAAGCCGAGGTTCGACTATCAGCCTGACTCTCCTCTCCAATACCCTGGCGTAGGCCATACCAGGGAGGCTGAGGAGTATGATCCCCCTGTAGTTGGAGTACACCCTCCGGTCACCCTTCTTATGAAGGGGGACCACCACCCCAGTCTGCCAGTCTAGAGGCACTGTCCCCGACCTCCACGCAATGTTGAAGAGGCGTGTCAACCATGACAGCCCCACAACATCCAGAGATTTGAGGTATTCAGGGCGGATCTCATCCACCCCCGAAGCCCTGCCACCGCGGAGCTTTTTAACCACCTCGGTGACTTCAGCCTGGGTGATGAAAGAATCCGACCCCGAGTCCCCAGCCTCTGTTTCCACCAGGGAATACGTGATGGCAGGATTGAGGAGATCCTCGAAGTACTCCTTCGACCGCCCGATAATGTCCCCAGTCGAGGTCAGCAGCTCCCCACCCCCACAGTAAACAGTGTTGGCGAAGCACTGCTTCCCCCTCCTGAGGCGCCGGATGGTTTGCCAGAGTGACTTCGAGGCCAACCGGTAGTCCTTCTCCATGGCCTCACCGAACTCCTCCCAGGCCCGAGTTTTTGCCTCTGTCACCGCCCGGGCCATGGCACGCTTGGCCTCACGGTACCCGTCAGCCGCCTCAGGAGTCCCACAAGCCAACCACAGCTGATAGGACTCCTTCTTCAGCTTGACTGCGTCCCTTACTGCTGGTGTCCACCACCGGGTTCGGGGATTGCTGCCGCGACAGCCACCGCAGACCTTACGGCCGCAGCTACGGGCGGCAGCATCGGCAATAGATGCGGAGAACATGGTCCACTCGGACTCTATGTCTCCAACTTCCCTCGGAATCTGGTCAAAACTCTCCCGGAGGTGAGAGTTGAATACATCCCTGGCCAAGGGCTCCGCCAGACGTTCCCACCAGACCCTCACTATGCGCTTGGGCCTGCCAAGTCTGTCCGGCTTTCTCCTCCTCCAGTGGAACCAACTCACCACCAGATGGTGATCAGTGGACAGCTCAGCCCCTCTCTTCACCCAAGTTTCCAAAACATGCGGCCGAAGGTCTGATGATACGACAACAAAGTCGATCATTGACCTCCTGCCTAGGGTGTCCTGGTGCCAAGTGCACTGATGGACACTTATGTTTGAACATGGTGTTTATTATGGACAATCCGTGACTAGCACAGAAGTCCAATAACAAAACACCACTCTGATTCAGATCGGGGAGGGCATTCCTCCCGATCACGCCTCTCCAGGTGTCACTGTCGTTTCCCACGTGGGCGTTGAAGTCCCCCAGCAGAATAATGGAGTCCCCAGGAGGGGCACTATCCAGCACCCCCGACAGGGACGCCAAGAAGGCCGGGTACTCCGCACTACCAACTACCGCACAACCCGAAGGCGCAGGTAAGCCCCAACACGAGACGGCTGAGCTGGGGGGCAACAAGCAAACCTACCCCAGCCCGCCACCTCTCCCCGTGGGCCACTCCAGAGTAGAAGAGAGTCCAGCCCCTCTCGAAGAGATGGGTTCCAGAGCCCACGCTGTGCGTGGAGTGGAGCCCGACTATTTCTAGTCGATATCTCTTGACCTCCCGCACAAGCTCAGGCTCCCTAGAGCCAGCCTAAGCATCCGGGGATCGGGCCGTCGAGGTCTCCACCTTCGTCTGCCGCCCAATCCTCTTTGCACCGCAAGTAATTTAAATTTAACTTGATAGACCAACATAAAGTAGTGCATAACTGGAAGTGGAAGAAAACTTAAATACAGTTTTTGCCTTTTTTTTTGTAAATAACAGTCATGCGCGCCATCCATGTGCATCCAGCCATCTTTACTTTGATAGCCCTAAATAAGATCCAGTGCAATCACTGCCTTCAGAAGTATGCAAAACAAAAGCATCAATGAGAGAGGCAGTCTAGAGTCCCATGGTTACTCCAGAGGAGCTGCAGAGGTCTTCTGCTCAGGTGTAAGAATATGTCAACAGGACACCCCTTTATGCACAGAAACTTTATTTAAAAAAGTGGACAGATGAAATCCATTTTTAAAGAAAGTCACAAGAAGTCTTGTTTGCAGTTTGCAGGTGCCCTTAGGAAGTTTTTGGTCTACATCAAAATATGTGTGAGAAAACTAACTTTGCACATCACCCTAAACAAACCATGCCCATGAAGAAATTATGCTTTTTTCAGCAGGGACTGGGTGAAGTTGATAGAAGGATAGATGGAGCAAAAAAGTGGGCAGTTTTTCTTTTTTTTAAAACTTGGAATTTGATTTGACTTCACAATTATGTGCTACTTGTACAATTTTGTGCTACTGTAGTTAGTTTACCACACAACATCTAAATAAAATACATTTAGATTTGTGGTTGTAAGGTGATCCAGGGTGTAAAACTTTGCAAGGCACTGCTTTTGTCAGTTCATCTTACAACCTGTAAAAGGTTGCTCATGATTTCAGAAACCTTTGCAGGAAACTAGCAACAAGAAATGTTGCAAATATAGTGGGTCAACTAGTTGAAGCCAGTGGAATTGGGTGGGAAAAAAATCCAGATGGACTTGATCATATTAAAAGAAAGTAGCAAGAAAGTGTTTAAGTACGAAGTAAGAGTGGAGACAAGGAAGAATGCTTCAAAGGCCTCTTCTTTCTACTCGACTGCTGGTGTGACTGCCAGCATTGCATCTGTTCCTGAACACAGTAGTAAGTATGGAAGGTCCCCTGGCAGGGAGAATGTCAATCAGAGAGAGATACATGAATGGAAACTAAGTCATGAACTCTGTTTGCCCTCCTACGTAACTTTGACCTGTGCTTCTAAGGTTTACCCCACATATGAATGGGGTCCTTCGTCATCATTCATCAGATCCTCTCTGGCTTCCCTACTGTTTTTTTCTTCATTGCCCAGAAGTAAAGAACTCTTGTTGCAACATTCAAAAACTTTAAACTTATTAATAATCACTGAATAGTTCTGGTTAGCTGCGCAATGGCACGGTCGGTAGTACTGTTGTCTTGCAACAAGAAGGTCCTCGGTTCAGCTCCCGGCCAGGGGTCTTTCTGCATGGAGTTTGCATGTTCTTTCCGTGCATGCGTGGGTTCTCTCCGGGTATTCCGCCTTCCTCCCACAGTCCAAAAATATGACTGTTAGATTAATTGGTCTCTCTGAATTGCCCTTAGGTGTGAATGGGTGTGTGCATGGTTGTTTGTCCTGTGTGTTGCCCTGCGATGGACTGGCAACCTGTCCAGGGTGTACCCAGCCTCTTGTTCATAGACTGCTGGAGGTAGGCACCAGCTGCCCTGCGACCCATATGGAAGAAGTGGGTATAGAAAATGGATGGATGGTTCTAGTAACACAGCAGGCCACTTTCTAACTTTTGTGTTTTTCCTATAATCACCATTTCAGTCAGCATTCACTCTTGTGAGGTCCCGCAGCAGAAGAAGACGAAAGATGGAAAGGATTTTATGGGAAAATGTTGTTTTCCAAACTTTGACCTCAATTTTTTTTCTACTGTTTGTAAAATACCTTCTGTTGTGACCCTGTCATTTTTTCCATTCTACTTTCTGCTTCTAATTTTCCATGTGGAGATGTGTTTGGACAGACAATGGAATATGCCAGACCTAAGGGATGAATGGATCATGATAGATTCTTGCAAAATAACTTACAGAAAGACATCTCCTCTCTCCAGTATGATCTCATCATGTGTGACATATGAATTCCTGGGGGACAAGTTTGCTGTATTTGTTGAATCCCAGCGTACACTAAAGTTTAAGATTTTTAGTCGATATTTATTTTTCTTCTCCCTGATGTCAGAAATGTGGGATGTTAAAAAAAACTCAAGTCGATGTTTCATCACATGCCACCTGTCCGGAAACATACTGTTTTTCTATTCACACAGAGGGACAGTGCCAATGATTTCAGCTGCAAGGTTCTCTGACAGCCAACACTGAAAGGTAAATGGAAATAATACAAACGTTAAAATATTCTTGCCACTATCTCATGCCTTTCCATCTTGTATAATCAAATTAATTAGAAGAGATAAATTGTTAAGACTTGTATAAGAATGCCTGCTGTTAAAAAAATCTAAAGGATAATTCTGTATGTCTAACTTAAAGTGTTTTTTTCAGCTACTGACAAAGGCAGGTTGTCCTTGTAGTACTCAGAGAATGTCACACATAGGGTTTCTGCAAATACATTTTTGTCTTCTGTTTTTAACAGCAATAGTTCCCCAGTATCATTGACAAGAAATGGACTGAACTTAAATAGCGCCTTTCCAGTCATACAGACCACTCAAAGCGCTTTACACTAGAGCCACATTCACCCAATCGCACTCACTAACGCTCAGACATTCATACACCGATACACAGATCGGTAGGCAACTTGAGGTTAAGTGCCTTGCCCAGGGGCACATCGACATATGGCAGGAGGAAGCTGGAGTCGAACCCAGACCTTCTGATTGCAAGATGACTACTCTTCCTACTGAGTTACACAAGTAACACACAGAACAAAAAAAAAACTAACAACAAAAACACATATTCTGCTTCTACTGATCAGTGTTTAAAAGGGCCTTGGCATAAATTATAAATTACACTTCTTTGGCTATTTAGCATTTAACCAATGCAGTCTCCAGGAGCTTTAAGGCGTTTCATATTTTCTCTTAACTCTGTAGGAAAGTCTCCTCGTCTTTTCCGATTATTTATGTAGCTTTCAAAGAATGAGAAATGGGGAAAAGGCAATCGTCCAGTGAATATTATACTTGATCTTGAATCTCACTGAAGTCTGTGGTAAAAAACAACCCCTCCTGGGTGGTAGAAGCTTCAGTCTCTGTCTTATAGGGTTCATACACTGTCAGCGTGCTCCAGTATCAAACCACTGTCTCTCTCTCTCGAGGTGGGAACGTGTTGTGGGAACGTGCCAGTTACAGGGTTATCCATTTTATTGCAGGTGTTTGAGTTGTAGGCCGTGCTTCTTGATCTTGTACAAAAGGGTTACGGATGCCATGGGACTCCCATTCTTATGCACCACACGTGCATACTGGCAGCATTGTCTCAGAGACAAACAACAGCCAAAAGACTGGCAGTGTGCATGTTAATAAGAATGTAAGCTTGATGCTCTGGTGCTCTTAGATTTGTTTATGTTAAGCCAAAAGTGTATTTCGATGACTTGTCATCAGTTTATCAGCTTCTGTTTGAATTAAGTTATGCATTGATGGCAGTTAGCTAGCATTGCGGATCTGATTGCTAACGAGTTGCTGTGGTGGATAATGTGCATGTTGCCCTTGATGCACATCTGTATGGTGTGTGTTAATTTGTAAAGGAAGGTTTTAAGTTTACATAACTAGTCTGAAGCAATATGCTAGTTTTTATCTAGTTATAAACTGTACAGCTCTGGTGTATTCTTTATGTTTATGATGTAATTAAGTTTCTAATTAGTTTATATGATTATGCTTTGTCTACAGAAACCACACACATACCCTATCATACCCTAGTCAGAAACGTGGCACTAGAGAGACCAGCGACCATAGTCAAGTGTCTGCCAGGGGCCAGAACAGGCGACATCAAATCCTACCTGAAACTGCTGGCTAAGGATAAGCATAAATGCAGTAAGATTGTTATTCACGCTGGCGGTAATGACACCCGGTTACGTCAATCGGAGGTCACCAAAGTTAGTGTTGCTTCGGTGTGTAAGTTTGCCAAAACAATGTCAGACTCCGTAATTTTCTCTGGTCCCCTCCCCAATTTAACCAGTGACGACATGTTTAGCCGGATGCTGTCATTGAACCGCTGGCTGTCTGGGTGGTGTCCAGAAAACAATGTGGGTTACACTGATAACTGGCGAACATTTTGGGGAAAACCTGGTCTGATCCGGAGAGACGGTATCCATCCCACTTTGAATGGAGCAGCTCTTCTTTCTAGGAATCTGGATGGATTTATTAGTTCTCCAAAAACTCTGACAACCCAGCGTTCAGACCAGGAAGCAGGGTCGTAGTTTAACACTCCTCTCTGCAGCTTCTGTACTGCTACCCACCCATTACCCTATTAAGACAGTGTCTTGCCCACGGCCAAAATTGAATAGATTAAAAAATAATCTAAAAGGTGGAAATCAGGAAAATCTCATAAAAATAAACACAACTCAGACTAAAAAGAAAAATAAAACAATTAAATGTGGCCTACTGAACATAAGATCTCTCCCTTCAAAGACATTGCTAGTTAGTGACCTGATTTCTAACAATCAGATTGATTTATTTTGCCTCACAGAAACCTGGCTGCAGCAAGAGGATTGTGTTACTACAAATGAGTCAACTCCTACTAATTATTTAAATTTTCACATTCCTCGAAGTAGTGGGGGAGGAGGAGGAGTAGCAACTATCTTTCAGTCCCATTTATTGATTAGTCCCAGACCAATCAATAGCTACAACTCTTTTGAATATTTAATCCTTAGTTTTCCTCATCCAAATTGCAAAGCACTAAAACCAGTTCTGTTTGTTGTTTTGTACCATCCACCAGGCCCTTACTCTCAATTTTTACATCAGTTTTCAGAGCTTTTATCTGATTTAGTGTTTAACACAGATAAAGTTATTATAGTGGGGGATTTTAACATTCATGTTGACACTGAAAGTGATAGCCTAAATATAGCGTTTAATGGTATCTTAGACTCAAATGGCTTCGCTCAAAACATTAACAAACCTATCCACCTTTGTCTTCATTCTCTGGACCTTGTGCTGACATATGGCATTGAGTGTAAAGACATAATATTTTCTCATAACCCTGTCCTGTCTGACCATTTCTTATTAACCTTTGAGTTTAATTTAACCAAGTACTCCACACCTGAAAGAAAATTTCATTATAGTAGATCATTATCAGACGATGCTGTAACAACCTTTAAAGAATCTGTTCCACTTTTAATTTCCTCATTATCACTGAAAAGCACAGTGGAGGGCAATAATTCTGTTTCTGCCCCATCACAAATTGATTATTTTGTTCATAGTGTTTCTTCATCATTGCGTGATGCATTAGACAATGCAGCCCCCTTGAAAAAGAAGGTAATCATTCATAGGAGGCAGGCTCCTTGGTTTAATTTAGATCTGCGTACTTTAAAGCACAATGTTAGAAAATTGGAGAGAAACTGGCGCTCTACACAACTAGAGGATTCCTACTTAATCTGGAAAAATAGCCACTTCGCCAAGCCAGAACAGCTTATTTCTCATCATTAATAGAAGAGAACAAGAATAATCCTAGGTTTCTCTTTAGTACAGTTGCTAAACTTACACAGAGTCATAGCTCTGTTGAGCCATCCATTCCCTTAGCTCTTAGCAGTCATGACTTTATGGGATTCTTCTTAAATAAAATTGATTCTATTAAAAAGAAAATCTTTGACATACTCCCGAAGATGATTACTTCATCCTCAGCAAGTGAGACAACATTGGAAATAACTGTAGAACCTGATCTGTGTTTGGACTGTTTTGATCCTGTGGAGCTTCCTGAGTTATCAGAAATATTAGCTTCATCTAAACCTTCAGCTTGTATGTTAGACCCAATCCCAACAAGATTATTTAAGGAAGTGTTCCCTCTGATTACCAGCCCCATTTTAGATATGATTAATCTATCTTTAGTAAATGGATATGTCCCACAGGTTTTTAAGGTAGCTGTAATTAAACCTTTACTTAAGAAACCTTCGCTTGATCGAGATGAATTGAAAAATTACAGACCGATATCCAATCTTCCATTCTTATCTAAAATTCTTGAGAAAAAACCTCGGTGTTACTTTTGACCAGGACATGTCATTTAAATCCCATATTAAACAGGTTTCTAGGATTTCCTTCTTTCACCTCTGGAACATTGTCAAAATTAGAAATATCCTATCCAGGAGTGATGCTGAAAAACTAGTCCATGCGTTTGTTACTTCAAGGCTGGACTATTGTAATTCTTTACTATCAGGATGTCCACAAAATGCAGTTAAAAGCCTTCAGCTGATTCAAAATGCTGCAGCAAGAGTTCTGATGAAAATTAAAAAGAGAGATCATATTTCTCCTATTTTAGCTTTCCTTCATTGGCTCCCTGTTAAATCCAGAATATAATTTAAAATTATCCTCCTCACGTATAAACCCCTAATGATCTAGCTCCATCGTACATCAGAGATCTGATTGTTCCATATGTTCCTAACAGAGCACTTCGTTCTCAGACTGCAGCTTTACTGGTGGTTCCTAGAGTCTCTAGAAGTAGAATGGGAGGCAGATCCTTTAGTTATCAGGCTCCTCTCCTGTGGAACCAGCTCCCGGTTTTGGTCCGTGAGGCGGACACCCTGTCTACTTTTAAGGCTAGGCTTAAAACTTTCCTTTTTGATAAAGCTTATAATTAGAGTGGCTTAGTTTATCAGGGAGGGAGCCTTGGGGAGTCAGGTTTAGCCTAAACCGGCTCAGTTATGGTTGAGGTGCAAACACACCCTCCATTTCTGCTACCTGTATGACCCCTTCTCTTTTCCAATGTTTATAATCAGTCTAACAGAGAGAGGTATCCCAATCCTTGTGGTTTTTAGTATAACAATTACCATCAGTGGGACCCTTTGTGGGGTGCCTTGAAACGACATTGTTGTAAATAAGCGCCGTTTAACTAAATAATCTGAACTGAAACTTTCTGTGTAGTTATGCTGCTATAGGTTTAGGCTGCTGGAGGACATAATGACCACTTTCACCCTCTTCGCTACATTTTCTCCAATTTTGCATTATTTGCTGTTATTTCAGCTTTTAACTTTGTTCTCTCTCTTTTCTCTTCCTAGAAGCTACACCTGGTCAGACTCTGTGTCTACCTGTGACACCTGTCTGGAGAGGGGAATCGTCCGAGCTTCTGCTGGCAACAACTTAATCTTCACCCTCTACCGATGATCCACATGGCCCTGTCTTTTAGTGTTTAACCCTTTCTCTCTCCTAGACATGGCGATTGACTGAGCTTTTACTATAACTAACTCTATGTGCTCTCTTTCAGACTCTAACATTGAAAACTGGCTCAGAGTTGATCTGTTCTTTCTTTCTAGATGAAACGACTGAAGTAGCTACATCAATTAACATTTACTTTTCCTTCCCATAGAAAGTACTCCTGGATCAGTGCTTCTTTGTTCTCTTTGTGTCTCTACTCTGTTCTCTCTAACCCCCAGTCGGTCGTGGCAGATGGCCGCTCACACTGAGCCTGGTTCTGCTGGAGGTTTCTTCCTGTTAAAAGGTAGTTTTTCCTCTCCACTGTCGCTACATGCATGCTTAGTATGAGGGATTGCTGCAAAGTCAACCCCAGTGACTGTCCACTGTCTCTACATGCTCATCCGGGAGGAGTGAATGCTGCAAGTCACTGACTGGATGCAATCTGCTGGGTTTCCTTAGATAGAAAAACTTCTTATCCAATTTGAATAAATAACTAACTCTGACTGCACTGTTCAATGGTAAGGATTAATTGGAATGTATGTACCTGACTTTTGTGAAGTGCCTTGAGACGACATGTGTTGTGAATTGGCGCTATATAAATAAACTGAATTGAATTAAAGTTCAGATCATAATTTAATGTAAAATTAAAAACTTAACTTGTCATAAAAGTAATGATTCCACATTCTGAATTTGAAGTGAAGTGTGTAGAAGAATCAATATTATTCTGTTGCAACTCACAAAATACAGCAGGTGACACTATGCATGACCTGAAAGGCGGATCTTTAACATCTTGGGGGTCCCATTATGCTTCAAGCTTGCTGATGGCTACTAAAAGAAAAAGGTTTCCCTGCCACATTCATTCTTTGGACAAGTGTACCCATAGTATATAGGGTGTATATAAAGAGTCTTTAGCAGACCTGGCTTAAGTGTTCACAAAAGCATGTCAGGATAATAGCACAAACAAGTACTTTTAATTTGACACGGACAGTTGTTCTTGGACTGAATCGCAGCATGTGTTTGCAGAATGCTTTAACACCAGACAGGTTCCAAAGTGTTTGTCCCTGACCTCAAAAAAGCTAAAATACAGCTGTGATTTTACAACATTAAACCCCTCCTTTGTTGTTCTGCTTTATGCTCAAAAATCTAATGTGGCCATCTGTTTCAAGTATTAGAATATGAACAAAATACCTGAGATAAAAGCATAAACTCTCACATCTGTGCATCTGCCAATTAAGGAAAGTGTGTTTCCATTCACCGTTGGACATAAAAACCTTGCAACAGCAGAGCAAAAATTGGAAATAGCTCAAACGAATAAGAAGTTAAGCCTCAAGTGGTAATGCTGATTTAGTGAGCCAAATGAATCATAAAGCTTTGAATCAATTTGATGTGATTATTGCTCAACCTTTAGCTTCAGTAAAAAAAAAACAACTTGCAATTCCCACAATGAAACCTTTTGGGGTAAACTTCTGGCATCCTAAAGGAAACTGTATTTTCAGACAAAACTGTTATGAAAGGATAATTTTCAGGTTTTCTAATCTAACGAAAGGCATACTGAAGACATCATCAGAACAGAGTTCTGTGTTTCAGTCTGGAGACATTAAATCAGATTACTCACTTATTTCTATATACTTCTAAGACCTATTAAAGTGCACATTGTTTTTATTTTTCGGGGGTGACAACCAGTAACACAATTTAGTTTTAATTGTTTGAAAATTCACTGGCAAATTATAACAAAATGTTGAAGTATGGTGGGTGTCTATTTTGTGCTTCTCTGTGCCTGTAACGAAATTTTATTATTTTAAATATAAAAAAGAGTAAACCATATTTTTCCAAAAAAGATAAATGGCTTGTATTTCCATTTAACATTTAGTACTCTAAAAAACTTAAAGTTTAGTTGTTGTTTTTTTGATTACTGGTCTCTGATGGGGAAAAAACAATTACCAGAAAATGTAAAGAAGAAATTAGGTGTCATGTTCTAAATACCAGCTCATTTCCCCTGTGATATGGTATACACTTACACCTGCCCTTTATCTTCTTATTTCAGTAAAATTTGCTTCAAAAGCTTGACTCACACAATTAGTTTATGGGAAACTGAATGAGTCACCAAATGCTGCCAATAACTTGAAATTATATTTTATGTGTCTGTCTATTGTTGTTGTTGTGTTGTTGTAAAATACCACCTCTGAAGAGACAGATACGTGACTTCAAGTGGGATCAATGGTGGGCCAGGAAGAGCATTCCCAGGATTAGATCCAGTCTGCTGTGCATGAAGGACGGTTATTGTATTATGGTGCTCTAGCTGCTGGGACTCATCCAGTTTCCCTCAGCTTTCCTCCTTGTCTCTTTTCCTCTGACATCCTGAACAGGCGGCCAAAAAGGGTCTGCAAAGTGCTGACTCTCAGCACAGCAGGAGAAAAGAGAGACAGATTCTGTGAGGAAATCATTTCACTCTCAGGGTTAAATCCAAAAGATTTTTATTACATTACACACCAAAGGGCCTTAGTTGCGTAGATGAGTAGTACACTACTTCATGAAGCAGTATCAGATAATGGTGAAGCAAGAAAAAATGAGGAAAGAAATAATTACACAACAAACTTGATCAAAGTGCTTTTACTTTCATGTTTCAAAAAGGCTTTTCAAGAACTGGTTATGATCCTATAAAACTATTGTTCCATTTAGGGATACAAGGCTCTTATGTTTGAAGTCATGATCCCTGCATGAACCGCATTTTGCAATAAGTGGAGCTTTTTATTTTTCAGAAAGAAAACTGAGATTTCCGTATGGATTTTCCAAGCTTAAATCAATCCAACACGAACCCAAATGACCTCAGTCTTTGCAGTGATTTATCCCGCCATGCTGCCTAAAGGATGTCCCAAGTCGTTGGACGGAGCAAAGACCAAATCTTACATAACTGCAAATAATTTAGCAGACGCAGTCACACCCCGTTGCTAAAACAATCTTTTCCCACTTTCAAAGGCAGACTTTCTCAAATTCAAAGGAGATTTTAATAAATTTACTGTATATACCTTTACTTTATTCTTGCTCTTGGGAATGTACATCTGTCTGCATGGTGTTTTCACTGGCCATGATGAATCAATCATCCACAGAATGGAGTACTAAACCTTCTTACAGAGTCTCACAGCCTCTGAAATGTCTGGTTCCTGGCACTCAACACCTGGTTGAGCATTCAGATGCGGGCTGAGACCCAAATGGGTGCCCTGAATTTTTCTCCAACACCACATCTGCCAGGAACAGTGGACGCCAAACCCTGGAAAATACTTTTTTTAATGCTGACACTATTTCAGTCCAAGTAGGAGAATGGCAGCTTGTGAATGATCACACTTTAATCAAGGATTATATTTAGTATGAATCAAGCTAACATCTACTTTCCTATATCTACTACTTAAAAGTATTAAAAAAAAACACACAAACAGAAACAGAAACATTTAGGAGGAAACAATAGGAGGAATTTAGAGCCACCTTGGAATAAGTCAGCCTCTCCCACTGGAACCAAAGCAATAGAAACAACAAAAGAGTGCCTACTGTGGTCCGGAAATCTAATCATTGGTTCACTCACAGAGTTGACAGCATCACTCAAGTTCTGTGGCTCCAACGGTCCTGTTTCTGAAATTGTCTGATGGGTACATTTTAGCACAGCTTATGTTCTCATTTAAAGTTCACTCAAACTGAAAGGCTGTTTATTCTGGTGTAGGATATCTTGGTGGTTTCTCATTTTAAGCAAAACAAAAAAGTTGCAGGAATTTTACACAAAAATAGACAATTTTTGCTAAGTGAAACACTTATCCGTTACCAAATCTGAACAGGGTGATCAGTCCTTGTTCTGACTTGGCTGGGCAAGGCTTCTGGCTAATTTTGGATTATTTAATGTTTTAGTCCAGCGGGTGTCCAAGGTTTTGGCCACGTTCAAAATTTGCCAAGTTCAAAGTATGGATCATAGGTTGTTTTGTCACTGGATGTTTGTGGTCCCACATTTTATCCATCCATTTTTTATACCCGCTTTTTCCGTACAGGGCGTGGGGGGACTGTGGCCTTTCTCCAGCGGTCTTTCTCCAACAGTCATGTTTTTGGACTGTGGGAGGAAGCTGGAGTACCCGCAGTCAAACCCAGGACATTCTCGCTGCAAGGCAACAGTTCTACCAACTTTGCCACCATGCAGCCCATCCCACTTTCCAATAACTTTGAATGAAAGCAAAAACTAAAATAAAAACGGAAAAAATATTACTAATAAAATACAAGATCTTTGAATTGTGCACAAGAAAAAATCTCAGTGATAATCTCCCCCTAGAAACTTACAAATTGTGTCCGTCTGTGTAAGATGCCTGTGCTGGAGGGTCAATTTTGTACTATCCTTGAATTGAAATCAGGGGCCCCAGAAAAACATTTCAGGGACTGCAAGTGGCCACAAGGCCTGTCTTAGTCCCCCTCAAAACTCTGCTGCCTTGGGAGCCAGCGACTTTCATTGGAAAGATTCATAAGGCTGATAAGCCAATCAGAGGAAGATTATGGGAAACATGCATTCATGCAAAGCTGATTTATTTTTTTTGCTTGTTTGTTGTTTTTTTTTCATCAAACTCTTTGAACTTAGGAAGACACCAAGAATATAAACCAACTATCCTCGATAAAACTATATACAGATGAATGCCTGTCAGTATGTTAAGGGGACAAGACTAAGCATAAAACTTAAGGCTCATAAAAGCTTTTTTATATATATTAAAGACTCAAAATGCCATCTGCAAGCAAGAGATCTTGTTATGACTAATCTAAAACGTCAGTCAAGGATATTTTGATGGGAATTTGGAGCAAAGCAGTTCCTGTGAATGAAAGGTCACATGTATGTGTTGATGCTTAGTATATATGTTTAGATATTTTTATAAATTAAATAACCATTTAATGCAGAAAAAATAAATACAATCTTGTTGGGCCAGTTCCATAACTAATGTCTTGACAGTGAAAAAAAGGGATGCAAAACAAACCCTCATGCCGGTATCATTGCATGCCTGCCTATCCCACAGATATTTAGCAGCACCAGAAATCGAGCTTGTGTTTCAAATGATCTCTGTGTGTTGTGGGTTTGAAGAAAGCTCAACCAAATCTGGGCAACTGAGAGGAAATAAATACTTGATATTTGCCCAGCATTTTCCAGTGCTCATTCCAGAGGTTGGATATTCTTCATTCTGTTAAAATACAATCTTTTGTACAAATAAGCTTCAGCAAAAAGAGTGGGCCATATTTAGTCTGGCAGTCCTCTTATAAGCTAGTAAACCTTTGTTTTCAAAGCGTAGCAGTAGTTCACATTTGGGTGATTGCACTTGCTGAATTCTTAGTTCAAATCAGTCTGGTCTTAGAAAGGAGAAACAAAAGAACTAGTTTAGTTACGATTGACCAACCACTGTCTGTTAGTGTATAACAAACCACTGAAATTGAACCCATTAACAAAATCTCAACAGCATTCTGCTGGAAATGTGTCAGAAAACAAAAGACTGGAAATAGCAAAAAAAAAAAAAGTGTATATAAAGTTAAAATTAACCATTGTCGAACAATTAATACCAGGTAATGGGTTGGATGTTCGCTATGAGTCATAGCTATAAGTGCTGTTTGTTTTAGCAAATATGAGCTTGGAAACACTGCCATCTGCTGGATAAAAGGAAAAGCGCACCAAGAAAGGCCTCTAGTTTCTTCATACAATATTACACGTCAGTTTGAGTGAACTTTATCAACTACGGTTTCTTTATGACAGGCAATTTTTATGATACATTTTTTGACTGAATTCAAGCAAAGTTATCTTGGTCAAACTTTAGGAAAACAAATCGTAGGAATGTTTAGAAAAGGACTACTGGCCATCAGGTAGCAACCCAGAAACCACAAAAGAATTAAAAAAACGTCTTCCTCTGCACTGAATAAACAAGCTCCATTTTATGCGTAAAAACTCATTGTTAAGCATGCCCCCAACATAGAACTTTGTTCTCAGACTAGCTTCTGAGGTAGAATGAGGGGCAGTGATTTCTGTCATCTACCTTCGGAACTAACTCAGGTTTTTTTTGATTGGGCAGACACACGGTCTACTTTTAAAGTTTACTCTTGAAACTTTGATTTCTTTAAAAGCTCATAGCTAGTGTCTTAGATTCTCCTGAACACTCCAACTATTTTATATTACTATATCACTTGAAATTATTGCTCATAATGTTGATTCCCATCTGTTTTTCCCATTGAAAGTCCCCCGGTGTCATTGCATCTGTGGTCAACCATGCCTTTCCTACACAAATCAATGGAAGCAGGTTTGGTGCCATTAACTTTGTGTACCCTTTCCCATAGGAGTACTCCTGGACCAGTGCTTCTTCGGTAACTCCTCCTTCCCATCTTCTCCACCTTGAGGCAGCAGATACTGCTCAGACATACCCTGGCTCTTCTAGAGGTTTAATCCTGTTAGAAGTGGGCGGTTTCTCTCCGTTGCCACTTGCTTACTCAGGATGAACAACTTAATTGGCTCAATGCAATTGGCCTGACTTCCTTTGATTTTTTTTTTTTTTTTTTTTTACCAACTGGCATTATACAAATTACCCTAATTTGACTGTAATGCATTTGGGATTGAAGTGAGGCAAAGGTAAATTAGTGCCATTCAAATCAAAAACAGAGCTGAATCACAGATGATGAAAAATTAGAATTATATAAAAAGAACTCTGAAGTAGCCAACTCTCCTAAAGTCTATAAACCTACCCACATTAGGTAATTTGTGCATCTCTTAGACAATGGAGAATCCACAGCTAAACAGCCCCATCTTTAAAACCAAGGCAAGTTACCATTATCTCCTTAATGCAGCCCGTGTTTCTGGCATTGAGATGGAAATATAACCAACTTTCACTTAAACATAGTGGCAAACCAATCTACTCCAGCAAGAGCACGCAAATTGCCTAAACCACTACGATTAAAGTATCAGATTAACATATAAAGATGACCTCAGTCTCAGATTTCAGTATGAACGAACATTTGTCCAGTTAAATGTTGGGCCAACTACTACAATGTCTAGTGCACAACTTATAAATTACCCGTAACCAGAATAGATATTCATAAAAAACAAAAACTAAGTCAAGCTTGTACAATTGAAATATTATTTATTATATTACATGAAACACATGGACAGCAGTTACATTGTCTGATCCTAGTGTCACTTAATTGGGCAGAGATTCACTTTTAAGTATGCACTCCCGTGGTACCAGTTACATGGGCGTAAATAACAAAAGACAGCTTCTATGTCAAAAGGTGGCCAATTTTTGTGCGCTTTGTCAAGAGTCTGGTGGTTTGCCTTTGCAGAATTCATGGGTGTTTGCTTAGATTTTCACATTTCTTTCCTTAAGGGAAATATGGTTTGCAAAAACACTTTAAAGGGTTTACTTTTTTTATTTATTAACAGACCATCTTTGAGTTTAAGCTTTAAGTGCTGTTTCACAAAAAAAAAAAAAAATATTTCCATCTATTTGATACAGGTTTTGATGAAAGGTGCGGTGGAGGAACGATTAGCCATTCTTTTTTTTTTACTTTTTGGCAATGTGCAGACGATCCTGCACGTTCTCCCAGTTGATTACATTCCAGATAGCCTTCACATAGTCAGGACGCACATTCTTGTACTGGAGATAGTAGGCATGCTCCCATACGTCAATGCCAAGGAGAGGGATGAGACCTAAGGGATACATTTTTTTTTTTTTTAATTACATGACAGCAGTACACCAGAGATGGATGGTCCCGTCTCATTAACTTGAATCCCATTTTAAACTAACCTGTTGTCCCCTGCAGCGGATCCTGGTTAGCACAAGCAGCAATGTGAAGTCGTCCGCTCTCCTTGTCGTAACCAAGCCATCCCCAGCCTGAGCCTTGTACTGCTACCGTAACAGCTGCCATCTTGTCCTTCATCTTCTGGAACGAGCCAAAGTCTCGCTTGATGGCCTCCATCAGCTCCCCTGCAAAACATCAAACAGATGGTTTTTACTTTAAAACAATAGCAGCCAAAATCAGAAAAAAGAACTTGCATTAAAAAAAATTCACTTGCAGACTATAAAGTGGATTGTTAGCAACAAGTGGAAGACTGTCTCTGTGGAAAAGGGTATTTGCAAATAGTGCTCTGTAGCACTGACCTGAAGGTAAAAAAATATAAACAGTTTGTGTCCAGGAAGTGTACGGTCTGCAGAGATGTTAGCTGCCATTTTCCTGACCCTGGACGTGTGCAAGTCCCGGATGGAGGATTAAGTTTTTAAGCTACCCAAGAAGTGTAATGCATTTCCACACATTGTCAGTTAGCACATGTGGTTTCCCCCAGCTAATCTAGGACAGAGAGATAATAAAATAACAAAAAAAATGCAACCAGTCAAACGAGCAACTTGATAACAAGTTTCTGACCCCTTGGTGTATTCACATTCAATGACCACTATTATTTTAGGTTGGGAACAATAAATAATCTTAAAGTAGGAAAATTAAACGGAAATCAATAAATTTGTGTTTTTGACCTACCTTGGGGCTCACCCCCTCCGTTCGGCGAGAGATTTGTCCAAAAGATGGTGTGATTGATGTGTCCTCCTCCATTAAACTTCAAAGCTGACTGAAGGGCAACTTGTGCCGTCACATCTCCTAAAAATATGTCATAAACACAAATTGATAAATGTCAAAATTTAAGACACATACAGCTTACAGACAGAGGTTTGGGGGAAACATAAAAATGAACCCATGATAAGGATGTCCAAACCATCCCAATTATAAATCTTTTAGAAGTATATATGAAATCCTGGAGAGTTCTTTCAAACTAATTCAGGTGATTGATTGTACCTTTTGCAAGAGCCTCTTGATATTTCTCCTCTGTAACATTAAGGTTGTTAACATATGTGGCATGATGCTTGCTGTGGTGCAGCTGCATTATCTCTGCACTGATGTGAGGCTCCAGGGCTCCATAGTCGTATATAAGGTCAGGAAGTGTGTGCTTCTGCCTAGACGCAGCTATCTGATTAATGCTCTGGCTGAGACTGGCAGCACACCTGGAAAGAAAACAAAGTAAAGTGAATCAGTTGTTGATGGCATATAAACCTATAGGGAACATTTCTACTTTTTTCACTTTACAACTGCATACTTCAAAGTATTTTATAGTGATTTTACGTGACAGAGCAATACAATAAAGTACATAATTGAGAGGTGGGAGGAAAATGAGCCATGGTTTTATTGTATTTTAAATAAATCAAAAATAAAGAGTTATGTGCATATGAATTCAGTCCACCTAACTCCGTTACCCTAAAATAAAATTGAGAGCAACTAGATGCCAAGATCCAGAAATCACCTATTTAGTAAAATGAGTGTAAAAAGTGTGTAATTTAATCTTAGTAGAAATCCAGCTGTTCTCGGTGTGTCGATGTTTAGGCAATACAATCATGAAGACCAAGAAATACAAAAGACAAGTCAAGGATAAAGTTATAGAGAAATTTAAACCGGGATTAGGCTTTGAAACATTTTTTGAAGCTTTCAGTTGGTTATCTGAAAATGGAAACCTTACAGAGACATGGTAGTCCACCTAAACTGACAGGACAGGTATGGAGAGCATTAATTCGAGAAACCACCAAAGAACAATGATAGGTGTGGAGGAGCTTCAGAGATCCAGAGCTTAGGTGGGAGAATCTGTTGTCACTATTAGTAGTGAACTCCATAAATCTGGCCTTTATGGAAGAGTGCCCAGCAGAAAGCCTGTTCAGTTTGCCGCAAGCAGTACATTAAACGCAGCAAAGATGTGATGGCAGGTGCTCTAGTCATATTTGTTTGCGGTTGGTAAATGTAAAAAAAAAAAAAAAAACATAACTGGGTTAAAAAACAATTTCACACACTGTGGACTAAAAAAATGACATATAGATTAAAATGTTAGGATTCAAAAGATCTTACGGCCTGGTGTTGACTTAGCCTTTGTTAAATTGGATAGACTTCAGCCAAATTGGGTCTATGGCTTCGGCTAATCTAAGTTAACATCTGACGAGCTAACTGTTAGCACTCCACATACAACTGTTTCAAGTTGGGGCTTGACTGCCGCTAGCAAGACTGAGCTGTCCTCGTTCTCTATGCAGTTTGAGCTGTGTTATTCCCAGATAGTTTTAAGCAAAAAACTGCCTTACCTGCGCATTTTTCCAACTCTACAAAGCATTCTTCTCCTAGCTCTCTGCAAGCATGTAGCAAACTGGGAGTAATTGTAACTGCCCTTGAAATGTGTAACTTCAAGTTGACAGCCCAGTGGACGAAACCATAATCAGCAGGTAGGGGGGGTTCATGAAATGCGTAGGACTTATATTAGTCAGTAGGGACACCAAATTCCATAAACTAGAAACATGATACGAACTACACACTAGAATTGCGATTTTTTAAATATTCCGACCATGTCCCATTTTAACTATTTTGAAATATCTCGGGTTGCATTTCTATGGCCTTGATTCATTGTATTCACGTGAGCGCAGTCTCGGGTTTTTTTTTTTTGTAATAGTTTTAAACTTAGCAGACGCCTGAATTTGTTGTGCTGCATTTACATTTTGAAATGACATATAAAGTTTTAGTAAACAAACTAAAATTGTATAAAATAAACATTAAAAACACATACAAGACAGTGTGAATTGGAACTGTCCGTTCTCTACGTCAAAGGTGATATCTGAGATCGTCTATGTCATTCATGCTGGATTGTTCATTAATAGTTAAGTCAATTATGAAAGATTTTCTTCTAAAAAAATATCCCTCTTGTTTATGAGACTAGAGAGTACTCCATGTGCATTTTGTTAAAAATCTAAAACTGAACGCGATATTGTTACATTTCTGACTGTTGTTCAGACTGTTGACACCATGAATGGTTTGCAGTTAAAACAGGTGGTGCTTTTCTGTAATACAAAATTATTAAGTTTAGAGTCTTTTTGGCGAAATAAAAATAGGGAATTTCTATGTAATAATTTTGAGGCTATCGTGTGGTGCTCAGGAAAAATGTAAAACAGAAATAAAAATTGTGAAATAGAATCTACAAACCAGTCTGTGAAGAAAAGTAGAAACAGCAGTCGGGTTGCAACAATTTTGCATGCGACTCAGAAGAACTCAACAAAAAATTTGGAGTGAGATATCTTCCTTTGTAATCCCTCTTTGGTATTGCTCCGCAGCAACCGGAGTGCAACACAGCCGCAGCTCGTTCAGAGCCATTCTGTTCTGCCCTCGGTGAAGAAGATGAAACTCGGGACAACGAAGCGTCACTGAAACTTCTGAATTTCCTTTGCGAAACTTAACGCGTTTCTAACATTTGGATCTGTACTGAATTAGTAAAGCAGAGTGTTCCCGAAAACATCGAAAGGAACGGGCCTGGTGAGTGTTTTGATAGCTCTAGGCCTGGCCACCGCAGCCAAGAGCCCGCTAGTTTCAGGAAAAGAAGCGTAAGGGAGGGAGTCATTTCCTTCAGCGCCATTTTGTGATAACAAGGAGTCGAATCGGAGCCAAAAAATAAACGTAACTCGAGTGACTAATAAAATACACTAAAGCGTGGCACTAGCGGTGTTTTAGATGTTTGATGTCCAGCGGGTTGATAAATGTTTTTAGTTGTCAGTAGTTAACCTTGGTTAGCTTCTTCCCTGTGTGTCGCTGCTAACAACTGCTGGCTCCCACACTATCGAACATTTGGCTCCACAGCGCTTAGTAACTGGTCATGTTCACTTTTAGTAGGTCGGATAGTTAAACCGTGCTGCACCATCTGTCCTCCATTAAATACTCATTATATTTCACTTTGTGCGCTGTAATTTTGCGTGTCTGTCAAACATGGCACATTTTCACTGTGTTGCCAACAACCAGCCATTGGCATCTAAAAAGATGATGCAGTGACTTGAAGCAGCGGTTGCTGATCGGTTTTCTCTTATTTCTTCATTTCTAGCTCACAATGACCAACGAGGAACCGCTTCCCAAAAAGGTTAGTTTTTGTTCTGCCTATCTGTTACGAGGATGTCTGTAGATCCTCTCATGTCTAAAATGTTAACGGAGTTATTTGACCTGTTTTTCTCTTCTCACAGGTTCGCCTGAGTGAATCTGACATGAAGACCTTGACCAGAGAAGAGCTATGTACAAGGTAAATGTTCACTCAGTTATAGGTGCAAACTGATATTTGTTTTCATTTCCTATAGTCTTTTATTAATTACTAAGTTTGCTTTGTCTTTTCTAGGTGGAAGCAACATGATGCATATGTCCAGGTCCTAGAAGCAAAATACGCAGAGCTCTGTTGTAAGTACATTTCATGTTAGCCCATTGTATCACTATTTTTGCCAGTAAAAATAAGCCCATTGATGCATGTGTTTCCCCTCTTGTAGCCAATGATGTGCCAGGACTGAAGGAGTCAGAGGAAAAGCTCAAGCAGCAGCAGCAGGAGTCTGCACGCAGAGAGAACATCTTGGTGATGCGACTCGCCACCAAGGAGCAGGAAATGCAAGAATGCACCGTATGTATTAGTTTAACATTATTATTGATTCTGTTTTATATTTTACAATTATGTAGTTTTGCAGCAAATAGTTCTGAAATTAAAACTGTGATACCTTGAACAACACTGTTATTGCCCCTTAAACAATAGCTGATCTAATAGTTTTTCAGTGAATCAGTGCCGATGCACTTTCATTAGTAATACTCATTTAATAGCTAACAATACAGAACACATCTCAGAAGACTAATTCATAAAATATCAGAATCATTATTCTTTTTGAGTTCGAGAACTGGTGGTTCAGAAAAGGAACAGATATTTTACTCATGACTCCAAGGATTTAAAATATGAATTAGTTTCCTCAGCCAAAGTATGTGAGCAAACATCTGCAGTTCCAGGCTGCCATGTTGGTCTTTTACTGTTCTTTCTATGGGATCACAAGTTAGATTAATTTTGAGATCTAGATAGAGCTCAAAACTGGTGTCCATATTTTTAATAATATGGACAAGAAAGTTTTAAATTTAATTGAAAGAGATAAAATGGGTTTGTGTTGGAAAATTTTCCCTTTTATTTTTAGAATTTCACAGTTTACTGAATTGGAATGTCGGCATGTGCAGTATTACTTTGACCGAGAACTACTTGGCAGCCTTATTATGTGGATTGTTCTATTTTGAGTGTAATGCATAAATGCTTTCCATAACTGTAATACACTGCTCAAAAACAATAAAGGGAACACTCAAAATAACACATCCTAGATCTGAATGAATTAAATATTCTCATTGAATACTTTGTTCTGTACAAAGTTGAATGTGCTGACTACAAAATCACACAAAAATCATCAATGGAAATCAAATTTATTAACCAATGGAGGCCTGGATTTGGAGTCACACACAAAATTAAAGTGGAAAAACACACTACAGGCTGATCCAACTTTGATGTAATGTCCTTAAAACAAGTCAAAATGAGGCTCAGTATTGTGTGTGGCCTCCACATGCCTGTATGACCTCCCTACAACGACTGGGCATGCTCCTGATGAGACGGTGGATGGTCTCCTGAGGGATCTCCTCCCAGACCTGGACTAAAGCATCCGCCAACTCCTGGACAGTCTGTGGTGCAACGTGACGTTGGTGGATGGAGCGAGACATGATGTCCCAGATTTGCTCAATCGGATTCAGGTCTGGGGAACGGGCGGGCCAGTCCATGGCTTCAATGTCTTCATCTTGCAGGAACTACTGACACACTCCAGCCACATGAGGTCTAGCATTGTCCTGCATTAGGAGGAACCCAGGGCCAACCACATCAGCATATGGTCTCACAAGGGGTCTGAGGATCTCATCTCGGTACCTAATGGCAGTCAGGCTACCTCTGGCGAGCACATGGAGGGCCATGCAACCCTCCAAAGAAATGCCACCCCACACCACTACTGACCCACTGCCAAACCGGTCATGCTGAAGAATGTTGCAGGCAGCAGATCGCTCTCCATGGTGTCTCCAGACTCTGTAATGTCTGTCACATGTGCTCAGTGTGAACCTGCTTTCATCTGTGAAGAGAACAGGGCGCCAGTGGTGAATTTGCCAATCCTGGTGTTATCTGGCAAATGCCAAGCGTCCTGCACGGTGTTGGGCTGTGAGCACAACCCCCATTTGTGGAACGTCGGGCCCTCATAGTATCCTCATGAAGTCGGTTTCTAACCGTTGTGCAGACACATGCACATTTGTGGCCTGCTGGAGGTCATTTTGCAGGGCTCTGGCAGTGCTCCTCCTGTTCCTACTTGCACAAAGGCGGAGGTAGCGGTCCTGCTGCTGGGTTGTTGCCCTCCTACAGCCTCCTACACGTCTCCTGGTGTACTGGCCTGTCTCCTCGTAGCGCCTCCAGGCTCTGGACACTACGCTGACAGACACAGCAAACCTTCTTGCCACAGCTCGCATTGATGTGCCATCCTGGATGAGCTGCACTACCTGAGCCACTTTTGTGGGTTGTAGAGTCCGTCTCATGCTACCACGAGTGTGAAAGCACCACCAACATTCAAAAGTGACCAAAACATCAGCCAGAAAGCATAGTACTGAGAAGTGGTCTGTGGTCCCCACCTGCAGAACCACTCCTTTATTGAGTGTGTCTTGCTAATCGCCAAAGATTTCCCCCTGTTGTCTGTTCCATTTACACAACAGCAGTGAAATTGATTGTCAATCAGTGTTGCTTCCTAAGTGGACAGTTTGATTTCACAGAAGTTTGATATACTTGGATTTATATTGTGTTGTTTAAGTGTTCCCTTTATTTTGTGAGCAGCGTATATTTGGGTGGTTGGATGCGATGTCATCAGCCTTGACGTCTGCACCTAAAAGAGATTATGGTGGATGAGGTGCTAAAGCGCATTAGGGGGGTTGGAACATTTTAACAAAACAGAAGAGCAAGGAAAGTGTGGGTTTGCAGCAATCAATATCGTCATCTCTGTTCAAAATAAATATCGCAATTGTATGCTTTCCGGTCTTAATTTTTATGTACGTTCTAGAGTAGACTGCTGTTGCCAAATTAAATGAAAGAAGTTTTGTGGTTGTACTTTGTGACTAAGATGTATTTGTCACATTCTCCAGACCCAGATTCAGTACCTCAAGCAAGTCCAGCAGCCGAGCGTGGCCCAGCTGCGGTCGTCCATGGTGGATCCAGCCATCAACTTGTTTTTCCTCAAAATGAAGGCTGAACTGGAACAGACTAAAGACAAACTGGAGCAGGCCCAAAATGAACTGAGTGCCTGGAAATTTACACCTGATAGGTAAAGACAATCAAAATAACTCCCCCCTTCAAACCAAAAGTCAAGACTTCCTCACGCCCCCCACCCTCACTCTCACTGCAGGCATGCAGGAACAATGGTGGGGCGGAAGGCTGACAAAATGCTGTACTCGTCACAAGACTCAGACTTTACAGAAAGCCAGTCACTGCAAAAACAAAACTGCTTTTGTTCTCTTGTACTGTGCCAGCTACATATCACATAATCTAAAGAGAAAAGACAGAATGGTCAGGTGACACTTGTGTTTCAGCTCTATTCCCTCACCGTCCAAGGGCCCGAAGGAGTCCGGACTGTTCCGAAGAGGTGGTCGCTCACTGCCCGCACCGGATGATCCCTTCCCAACCCCTCAGCTCAAACCAGACAGTTCACATATAAAATAAGGGGCATATGGGGGAGGTCGTGTCAGGCGGGGAGCATCCCTAGCCTAAAACATCAATTGAACATTTTAAAGAAAACTTTCATACTTGGTTTTGTAAAGACATTTTAACAGTGGATCACATCACACAAATACCTGCTAGCCTTTCTGTGAAATGTAAAGACTTTTGGACAGTCTAGACACATTCCATTCATGTGAGGAAAGTTACTAGAATAAAAAGTAAGACTTTTGGGGCAAGAGACATTAGAACTGATATAAGACTGTGAGCGGAGCCAGATCCTCGGTCCACAAAGGGACTATGGTTCAGGCGCGAGGGTCCATTCGCCCATGTCTTTGAACATGGGCCTTCACACGGTAGAGTTTATTTAAATGTTTTATTTTGTGAATTGTTTCTTTTCCTTGCCTTTTTAATTTGATCTCTCATTTCTCTAAAGCAAACACTTACAGCAGTGTGTGTTGAAACCAAGAGGCACGATTGGTCCTCATCATTTACTCTGGTGTAAAAGTTGACAGATTTTACAGATAGCTGGACTTCTTTACAGAAACACACTGCTGTAGGTGTCCTGAGTCCTGTTACCCAACTGTGAGTGCAAATGTTCATGTTATCAATTGATGAGGATGTATTGTTTTGTATTGTGTATATTTGCGATTGACCAAATCATTTCTTCCACAGCTTAGAAAATAACTGTTTTCCCAAATATGTTGCTCAGGTATTTAACTTGTGATCACGGAGTGAAGCTAAAAGCTATTTGAATTCTTTAACTATAAAGCAGGACATGAAGTAGAGCTGCACCATGATTTTTCAATCACAACCAGCATTGCAGTTTTAATGTCTATAACATCGCAATTACAAAGAGCTACTTAGATGCAGTATATGATAGAGAAATATATTTTAGGTGCCATGTATTTAAACTCCGTTGGATTGACTTTTACTGCCTTATATGTCCAGGCCTGATATAGCTTTTAGTCACTTAAATGCCACAACACGACGATAGTGGTGGGCTCATCATCATGATGGGGAAAGAAATGTGGATTATTCAGTCAGCATCAATATTGCACTATTCAGCAGTGGTTGCATGTTCTTGTTTTGCTAATATCTTGCAGCTCATGGTTAAAGTTGGCAGTTTATTTTTGATGACTTGGAAAAAAATAATAATGTAAGAAAAATGTAGTAAATGCAATCAAGTAGTGAATATAAAATACAGAGTTCCAGATTAATTATAGTTAAGAATTACAAGTTTTTGGTAATTCATTTTAATTTTAAGCGTTATGACTGGATTCAGTTGCAGCTGTCTTTATTATTTTAACTCTTGGGGACAGTACCATAGGCATATGTGTTAAAGCTTTTGCACTAATATCTTAATTGAACCATCACCAGTTTTGCCTTCTATATTAGGGTATTTTAAACATACAGCCACAATAACTGCAGCTATAACATTCTCTGCCTTCTCTTTGATCTGTTGAAAAGTTGGACAAATGGCATCTTAAGCTGGTTGATTGTGTAAAAGTTTTCATTTTTTTGTCTTTAACGTGAATACTCCAAAGAATCTGTGCATCTATTTCCTGTGCACATTTTCTGTTTGGTACTGATTTTATTTAGGTTGAAGGTTTTTTTGTGTGGATGTAATGCTCTGTGACATTGCTCTAATTAATCCTAAAACATAGTTAAGAGTTATGTGGATAAAGGGTAAAACGTTTAAAAGCCACTGTGATCGTACTTGCCTTGTACAATGTTCATCTTTCATCCATGTGCATCATGGTAAGTTGAGGTAGATTAAAACAGCTTTTTTTTAATTGTCAAAATGTTTTGAAAGTATTTGGGTCAGGCAGTTTCTTTTAGACTTTGAAACAACTTCAGTTTAACAAAAAGGTTTGCATATATTTGTATTTATCAAGCCTTTTCAAAAAAGTCCTTATTGATGTTTATAAAATTTCAAAGCAGGCGGGCTTAATGAAAGGCTAGGTTAGGTCATATGGTTAGTGCGAGACTGAAGAGTTTCTGTTGGCTTGTGATATCCTGGGGGATGGATCCAGGCAGTGGGAACAGGTCATTAGCCTGCCTTTTGCATTTGTCTGCTTGTTCACTGTGTGATGTGAGACTTGTTTCCCTTGCAGCCAAACAGGGAAGAAACTAATGGCCAAATGCCGGATGCTGATTCAGGAAAACCAGGAGTTGGGCCGGCAGCTATCCCAGGGACGCATCGCCCAGCTGGAGGCTGAGCTGGCCCTGCAGAAGAAGTACAGCGAAGAACTCAAGAGCAGTCAAGACGGTAAGAGGAAACATCTCCATTTCTTTTTGTCTTCTGTATTAGTATTACATTTGAAGCAATTTTTAAAATATTTTCCGTTCTTGTATTTTCATTTCCAGAGCTAAATGACTTCATCATCCAGCTAGACGAGGAGGTGGAAGGGATGCAGAGCACCATCCTTGTCCTGCAGCAACAGTTGAAAGATTCCCGTCAGCAGCTTGCTCAGTCTCAGGGCGCTTCGGCTGGAGCAGGCCCTAGTAGGACTTCAGCCACTGCCTCCAGCTCATCTGTCGAACCCTCCACTCAGCCAGAACAGACCAGTGCTCCATCTGAACAAGGAGGCAAAGACTACGGGAGGGTCTCCAATGGTCCAAGAAATAGCAACTCATCCCAAAGGAGTGAGACCACAACGCCTAGCTTGTACAGAGAGGTAAGCAGCGCCGAAGAAGACTTTCCAATGTCCCCTGTGGTGTCCAGCCCCGGTGACACTGAGACCAAACTCCCCAACCACTCGGAGGAGGCAACAGGAAGTCAGACTACTTCCAGTAGAGTTGGAGGACCTGCCGGTTTCAGGAGCCAGTTGAGTGCGGGGTACGAGAGTGTGGACTCTCCAACAGGCAGCGAGACATCATTGACTCAACACTCAAATGACACAGACTCCACCACCGATCCCAACGAGGACAAGGCTGCCCTGGTGACCAAGGGCACCAGGACTGCAGTGTCACGTCATGCCCAGAACGGCCTGGACTCCAACACAAGTGATGGTGGAGTTTTGTAATGTACTTTAATGCGTTCTGTATTTTTTTATACAGTATAAAAAGAAGGCAGCAAATACATAGTCTGTAACACAGCACCGTTGTCCAAGAAGTTTTGTTTTCACCCTTTGCCTGTCGTGATGCCTTTGTCACATTTGTGTTGCTTACTGGGGATATAAACAGGATTGATGTTAGATTTGAATTGCGTGGATGTATGATTTAAAACTAGTACATTTCACTGTTTATTTGAGCACGGCTATGCTGTTTAAGCTGTTGACACTGAAATCAGGCCGTCTGGTGTTGTAACGTATCAAGTCAGTAAAATCACTAAATGCCACTAGGTTCACAATATTCAAGGTCATTTTTAGATGTTGGCCTGTGGGGTTTTTTGTTTTAGAACAGTTTTTATTTTCATTGGCAAAAAAAAAAAAAATCAGTTTTGACAATTCTGTTAAAATGTTAGTAGTTCATATGCGATGTCCATATTATTCTTCAGCCCTTTTCATGTACTGACCAAAATACAAATAAAGATTTTTAATACTATAGAGTGAAACCAATTATTAACAATCAGTAGCAAAGCTCTAACTTTGCAAAAGCACAATTAGATGTGTTGAGGAAAGTAAATGAGAACATTGAATTATGTGAGTTGAGAAAAATATACATATAAAAGAAACAATTTTTTCCCCCTTTTTTAAAATTAAAATAATCGGAAAGGTAGCAGTTTAAGACTTGAATCTTTTCAACATTTTGTATAAATAGAATAAATATGAGGCAAAAAAAGTGGCCTCATTTTATTGCCACAATGCAAATTAATTATTTTGATATAAAAACAATTGGAAGCAGTTATTTCAGGTTGCCTGCTATTAAATCGTTAATATTTAAATTCTGTTAAAACTAGATTTATTTATTTTTTAGTATTTATTTATGGTTCCTGTACTACAGTTCACTGTGAAATAATTTTAATCTATCACTGGCTATTAGACCATAAGAATTGATTGGTTAACCTGCACAGCAGCTCAGTTATGTGGTGGTAGCTCCGCCCACTAATTATGTATAAAACTGATGGATAAACTTAAACCGTGTTGTAGTATTCTAACTTAGAATTATTAGTGAAACAAATATAAATTACTTTTGACAAAAAATATTTTTGTGGACAAAATATTTATTTAGTATTTAATAAATCATCTAGATTTTTGTTTTCCATTTTAATTAGTCAAGGACACATTTAAGTAATAATTTTATTATTTATCTAATAAATTATGGACCTTTTTGGAATGCTGCTCGTCCTCCCGAACACACAGTGGCGCTGTTGTCCCCATGTGTTTCATTTGCACTCCTCCCATTTAAACGTCCACGCAGTGTCAACAGATCTGAACGTCAGTGGACAGACAGGGATAGAGAGAAGCCAGGACTTCAGCTTCAAACCAGAGCCTTTCAGGATGAACACCGAACCAGTTGTTATCGTTTCCGCCGCCCGGACTCCAATAGGTAAACCCAGAACACCTTAAAGTGCCAGAACCAATTATTAAAACAGGACTTTCATACATTGTTACTATGCATTTGTAACATTTTAGTCTATAACTGTTGTCTAATTAATTGTGCTAATGACTGACTCATTTATGTAGATTTTCATTTTTATTTAATGCATATTTATACGCCGAATGATACATGAATAAAGTCATAGGTTGTTAACGTTTTTAATTAACTAAAGTGGTTTTCTCCTCCACTTAAACGCAGAGTTCCTGGTAAGCTTTGATTGGTTGGCTCATATCTGTGGAGTATTCTTTAGCTGCTGATTGGCTGTTAGCTGTAGTGGTATGGCAAACGAGG
The DNA here is from genome assembly GCA_036173005.1 of Crenichthys baileyi. Classification (NCBI taxonomy): domain Eukaryota; kingdom Metazoa; phylum Chordata; class Actinopteri; order Cyprinodontiformes; family Goodeidae; genus Crenichthys; species Crenichthys baileyi. The sequence continues at coordinate 176,391 of JAHHUM010001253.1, forward strand.
CTGCTACTATTGGCTACCAAATACATGACGTGTGACGACAAATAGTTCGTCCTTTTCTCTGATCTGTGATTTATTAACTTTTCCCCATTTAAGTATTTTTGGCCATTTATTGTTAGATAAAAGTGACTTATAGAATCAGAATCTAAAAAATAATTGCTAGATCTGCCTGAAAACACATTCGAGCTCTTAATGCAAATATATTGAATAAGCCATAAACATGGTATTGTGTTTGCATTGGGTAATTATTTACTGATAAATCAACAATTATTTACACAAGTAATGGAGCTTGGAGGCAGGGCAGCACCAATAATCTTCCTGTCTGAAACGTTTACTTAGAATAAAATATCAAAAAAAAAAACATACATACCAGTTTAGGTAAATGCTGTTTTATTAAATTAAATAATGCTTTACTTTTATATTAGACAATTGGTCTGACTTGATATGATTTAAATATTCTGTTTTCAGGATGTATTAGTAGCACACAATCTCTTATTTTCAGTTTACATTTACATAATTTTTAGCTTTTCTGTAACTAACTAATGCAAATGAACAGGGTAAAAAAAAATTATAAAATAGCAATTAAATAAATTCTTTTAAATGCTTAATAAAAACATTGCTTAAGATTTTAATCTTAAGAGGGTAGACGTTTGCTTTGGTCTTGGCCTCTCTTGGAGTAGACTTAGCCTGGAGTCTGCTTCAGCCTCTGGGACCAGCTAATATGGATTTATACTACACATAGAACCCAATAAGAAAGTACACTGCTGCAGGACCATATAAACGTCCTACATCCCTTTAACAGATCTTCACTTCAAAAATGTAATGAATTGCTTTGATACCTGAGACATTATAGGTCAGAACATTTACATCTATATATCAAAGGCTCTAATGTTTTGTGTAATTCAAAGTTTTGGGATGAATTTTAAAAAGTGTGGTAAATCAGATATTCACATACAGGGGTTGGACAATGAAACTGAAACACCTGTCATTTTAGTGTGGGAGGTTTCATGGCTAAATTGGACCAGCCTGGTAGCCAGTCTTCATTGATTGCACATTGCACCAGTAAGAGCAGAGTGTGAAGGTTCAATTAGCAGGGTAAGAGCACAGTTTTTGCTCAAATATTGAAATGCATACAACATTATGGGTGACATACCAGAGTTCAAAAGAGGACAAATTGTTGTTGCACGTCTTGCTGGCGCATCTTGTGACCAAGACAGCAAGTCTTTGTGATGTATCAAGAGCCACGTATCCAGGGTAATGTCAGCATACCACCAAGAAGGACGAACCACATCCAACAGGATTAACTGTGGACGCAAGAGGAAGCTGTCTGAAAGGGATGTTCGGGTGCGAACCCGGATTGTATCCAAAAAACATAAACCACGGCTGCCCAAATCGCGGCAGAATTAAATGTGCACCTCAACTCTCCTGTTTCCACCAGAACTGTCCGTTGGGAGCTCCACAGGGTCAATATACACGGCCGGGCTGCTATACCCAAACCTTTGGTCACTCATGCCAATGCAAACGTTGGTTTCAATGGTGCAAGGAGCGCAAATCTTGGGCTGTGGACAATGTGAAACATGTATTGTTCTCTGATGAGTCCACCTTTACTGTTTTCCCCACATCCGGGAGAGTTACGGTGTGGAGAAGCCCCAAAGAAGCGTACCACCCAGACTGTTGCATGCCCAGAGTGAAGCATGGGGGTGGATCAGTGATGGTTTGGGCTGCCATATCATGGCATTCCCTTGGCCCAATACTTGTGCTAGATGGGCGCGTCACTGCCAAGGACTACCGAACCATTCTTGAGGACCATGTGCATCCAATGGTTCAAGCATTGTATCCTGAAGGTGGTGCCGTGTATCAGGATGACAATGCACCAATACACACAGCAAGACTGGTGAAAGATTGGTTTGATGAACATGAAAGTGGAGTTGAACATCTCCCATGGCCTGCACAGTCACCAGATCTAAATATTATTGAGCCACTTTGGGGTGTTTTGGAGGAGCGAGTCAGGAAACGTTTTCCTCCACCAGTATCACGTAGTGACCTGGCCACTATCCTGCAAGAAGAATGGCTTAAAATACCTCTGACCACTGTGCAGGACTTGTATATGTCATTCCCAAGACGAATTGACGCTGTATTGGCCGCAAAAGGAGGCCCTACACCATACTAATAAATTATTGTGGTCTAAAACCAGGTGTTTCAGTTTCATTGTCCAACCCCTGTATATAATCAATGCGTTTCCGAGATTTTATGCATTTTTAGGTGAGTCTGATGAGAGACTGAAGAGAAATAAAAAAAACTACTCAGACCTGTAATGTAGCAGTCTTAAAAGGTCAAAACTCTTCCGAGAATGATGATCATCTTTTTTTATGGGCCATTTTTTTTGAAGATCCTAACGGATACAACATGAACCGATGTCAGAAACAGTAACACAGAAACAATTTCAGAGAACATTTTCTCTCTAAGAGTTTGATACAAGATGTGGCAGTCTGAAAACATTTGATCACATTGTAAAACTGAAAATAGATTTATACATCCCACTTGTAATAACTTGTCATTTTAATGCAGGCTGCTTGAGTGGCGCTCTGTCCACACTCACTCTGCGTGACCTGTGCTCACCAGTGATAAAGGATGTTCTGAAGCGGGCTGAGGTGAAACCAGAAGAGGTCTCTGAGGTTATCATTGGACATGTCCTCACTGCAGGTAAAAGTTTGACAAACCTTTAAGAAATTCTTGGGTCACGTTTTCCACATTATTTACTGCTTCCTACATGTATATAAGTCCTCTAAAACACTCTTTCAGGTCAAGGGCAGAACCCAGCTCGTCAGGCCAGCGTTGCGGCTGGTATCCCATACCTTGTCCCTGCATGGAGCTGCCAGATGGTGTGTGGCTCTGGGCTTAAAGCTGTGTGTCTGGGAGCACAGTCCATCCAGGCTGGAGAGTCCACTGTGGTAGTAGCAGGGGGCATGGAGAGCATGAGCAGGGTTGGTAACGAGAAAATTATTGTAGAAGGATATGAGTATACAGTGCCTTGCAAAGTATTCATATCCATTTGAACGTTTTAAGATTTTGTCTCATTACAACAACAAACTTTAGCATGTCTTTTGGAGTTTTAAGGGATAGACTAACACAAAATCATAAATAATTGTAACAGGGAAACATGCATGGGTATCTAAAAAAAAATCACAGATAAAAAAAACGGAAAAATGTGCTATCCTCTTTTTTCCAACTTTGTATTCAGTCTTCTTCAGTCAATGCTTTTTTTGGAACCACCTTTCGCTGCTGTGCCAGGCGCACGTTTTTGGGTTTAGGTTTTTTCAAGTTTTGCACATCTAGAGTCAGATATTTTTCCAAAAAAGCTCCAGTTCAGGCTATTTGGTTGGAATGTGTATGAACATCAAGTTTCAAGTCTTGCCGTAGATTTTTCATTGGATTTTGGTCTGGATTTTGACTGGGCTAAACCATTCTACTGTAGATTTATGTTTAGGGTCATTGTCCTGCTGGTAGATGAAGGTTTCCCTTAGTCTCAAGTCTTTCTTAGCATCCAACAGGGGTTCTCCCAGTATTTAGCCTCATCCATCATCTCCTCAACTCTGACCAGCTTTCGTGTCCCTGCTGAAGAAAAGCAGAGCATGAAGCTGGCACCACCATGCTTCAAGGTGATAATGTTTGCATGCTTAGTTTTCCGCCACACAGCGTTTTGCATGTGTGTGGAAACAGTTGAACTTTGGTGTTATCTGACCAGAGTACCATCTGCCACATGTTTGCTGTGTCCCCTGCATGGCTTGATTCCCCTTTATGCACTTTTCTGTGTTCATCTCACATAAAATAACAACAAAATACATTTTTTATATTTTTGATTGTAACGTGATGAAATTTGTAAAAGATTAGGGGTTTGAATACTTTTGCAAGGCCATCACTTAGAGAATAAAAGCGATTGCTTCTTTTGTCTGTACTCAGGCCCCTCACACTATGCAAATGAGAGCAGGAGTGAAGATGGGCGACGTCTCACTGCAGGACTCTATGGTTGCGGATGGCCTGACAGATGCCTTCCACAACTATCACATGGGAATCACAGGTCTTAATCTATGCAATAGTTTAACAACTCAGCCAGTTTTGTGTACTCTAGCGTATTGATATTTATCGTTGATCATCGATCTTTTTCAGCTGAGAATGTTGCAAAGCAGTGGGGAATCAGCCGAGAGCAGCAGGACCTTTTTGCAGTCAATTCTCAAAGCAAAACAGAGTCCGCACAGAAAGCAGGACATTTTGATCAGGAGATTGTCCCCATCACGGTGGCGTCTAGAAAAGGTACAGGACTTTAGTTGCTTGGTGACTAGTTTGCCACTCTGTCGTTAAATGTCAAATGCTGCTCTCTCCAGGTCCTGTTGAGGTGAAGATGGACGAGTTTCCTCGACATGGAAGCAACATTGCGAGCTTGTCCAAACTTAAACCATGCTTCGTTAAGGACAGCAGTGGCACCGTCACTGCTGGAAACGCTTCAGGTTCCAGAGTTACTTATGAACCATAAACAGAGAATGGGTCTTTGTATACAGAGAAATATAAAGCTGTTTTAATGCTGTTTTTACAGGAATAAATGATGGAGCGGCAGCTACTGTTTTAATGAGCCAATCAGAGGCTGCGAGACGCGGCATAAAACCCATGGCCAAAATTGTTTCATGGGCTCAGGTAGGCCTTGACCCTTCAGTCATGGGAACCGGGCCAATACCAGCTATCAGGAAAGCGGTGAGATATCAGCAGAATGTTAAATGTATCATATTGAAAAGATTGTATTTTTTTTATCCAACTTCCATTTTCTAAATACACTGCTCAAAAACATTAAATCATATCAAATCTCAACTGGAAAAATAATCATGCTGGATAGCTACTGATATGGAATGAGTTACGTGTTAGGATCAAAATGATGACACATCATTTGATGAAAATGAAAGTTATGAACACACAGAGGGCTTATTCCAAAGTCATGGAGAAATTTAAACTGGAAAACCGATCCGGCAGGCTGGTCCAATTTGCTGAAAGGTCATTGCAGCAACTCAAAATGGTACTCAGTAGTTTGTATGACCCCCATGTGCTTGTATGTATGCTGACATCAGAGCGTGCTCCTTATGAGATGAATCATGGTGTCTGGGGTATCTCCTCCCAGATCCTGACCAGGGCATCACTTACAGGGGTTGGACAATGAAACTGAAACACCTGTCATTGTAGTGTGGGAGGTTCATGGCTAAAGTGGACCAGCCTGGTGGCCAGTCTTCATTGATTGCACAGTTACGGTGTGGAGAAGCCCCAAAGAAGCGTACCACCCAGACTGTTGCATGCCCAGAGTGAAGCATGGGGGTGGATCAGTGATGGTTTGGGCTGCCATATCATGGCATTCCCTTGGCCCAATACTTGTGCTAGATGGGCGCGTCACTGCCAAGGACTACCGAACCATTCTTGAGGACCATGTGCATCCAATGGTTCAAACATTGTATCCTGAAGGCGGTGCCGTGTATCAGGATGACAATGCACCAATACACACAGCAAGACTGGTGAAAGATTGGTTTGATGAACATGAAAGTGGAGTTGAACATCTCCCATGGCCTGCACAGTCACCAGATCTAAATATTATTGAGCCACTTTGGGGTGTTTTGGAGGAGCGAGTCAGGAAACGTTTTCCTCCACCAGTATCACGTAGTGACCTGGCCACTATCCTGCAAGAAGAATGGCTTAAAATACCTCTGACCACTGTGCAGGACTTGTATATGTCATTCCCAAGACGAATTGACGCTGTATTGGCCGCAAAAGGAGGCCCTACACCATACTAATAAATTATTGGGGTCTAAAACCAGGTGTTTCAGTTTCATTGTCCAACCCCTGTAGCTCCTTGACAGTCTGAAGTACAACCTGGTGGGTTCAGATGGACCTAAATGTGATGCCCCAGAAATGTTCTATTGAACGTAGGTCAGGGGACAGTGGAGGCCTGTCGATTGTATCAATTCCTTCATCCTCCAGCAACTGCCTGCATACTCTTGCCACGAGGCCAAGCATTATCACGCACCAGAAGAAATCTGGACCCACTTCACCTTTTGAAGGGTCTATCAGTGGGTCTATGGATTTCATCCTGATACCTAATGGCAGTCAGTGTACCATTGTCTATCCTGTACAGGTCTGTGCTACCCTCCATGGATATGCCTAACCCAGACCAACGCTGACCCACCACCAAACTCATCAGCCTGAACAATGCAGCAGGCGGTATAACCTTCACCGCAGCTTCTCCAGACCCTTTCTGTCTGTCACATGAACTCAGAGTGAACCTGCTCTCATCTGTGAAAAGAACAGTGCACCAATTCCTGTTTTCTCTGGCAAATGCCAGTCGAGGTCCATGGTGCCGGGCTGTGAGCACAGGCCCCTGCTGGAGGATGTCGGGCCCCTTAGGCCACATTCATGAAGTCTGTTTCTAATGGTTTAGCCAGAGACATCCACGCCAGTGGCCCTCTAGATGTCACTTTGCATAGGTCTGGCAGTAATCATCCTGTTCCTCCTTGCACAAAGAAGCAGATACTGGTCATCTAATGGTTGAAGGACCTCTGACGGCCCTGTCCAACTCTCCTACAGCCACTGCCTGTCTCCTGGTATGCTGGGAGACACAGCAAAGCTTCAGCCAATGTCACGTATTAATTTACCATCCTGGTGGAGTTGGACTGCCTGTGCAACCTCTGTAGAGCCCAAGTATCACCTCATGCTGCCTGGAGTGACACTGACCCTGGTCAAATGCAAAACTACTGAAAAGCAGTAAAACAAAAATGAGGAGAGGAAAAAAAGTCTGCAGCCTCGAACTGCAAAACCATTCCTGTTTTTGGGGTCGTCTCATTGTTGCCCCTTTAATGCACCTGTTGTAAATTAATGTAACACCAAAACTGACACAGATTTAAAAAAAAAAACCCTATTCTACTTAACTGACCTGATCAATATTCCAGAAGTTTACATCATACTCTTATGATACTCTGATTAAAAAGTGTTCCTTTAATAGTTTTTATCAGTGCATATTATTCCCCTTTAGGTGGAGAAAGCAGGCTGGCAGCTGGATCAGGTTGATTTATTTGAGATCAATGAAGCATTCGCTGCACAGTCCCTTGCTGTAATTAAGGAGCTCGGCCTAACTGAAGACAAGGTAACGGGCTAAAGCTTTATGTCCCAAAGGTTTGATACACATTTGAAATGAATCCTAGTAATCAGCATTCAGAATAAATTTCATAATACTGTATAGTGTGTCGACTTGAAAAAGCAAGCATCAAAACCAGATAAGTGAAGTTTGAATTGTTTGGGTTTAAAATGAGTTTAAATGAATCGATGCACCAGATTAGTCGGAAATTTTTACAACCTGCACAGCTTTTTCACCCTCATTATGAGAAAATAAAAATTTAGAGCTGCAAAACTTACATGACCATTCACCAAAATGTATTCAACACAAGTTTTATAAATACTATGTGAACCTTGTTTTACATTGAGCCATCATTTTATTTGTATATTTGGGTTCTAGAAAGAATTTGCGGTACTATACTTTGGCTTCAGAAAGAAAAAACAAAAATCTGACTTCTGCAAAGAAAGAATGAACATATTTTTCATAAAAAAAAATAGCTGTTTGTGGCTTAATGATTGAAAAAGTGATTCATGTATAATCTGTTGTAAAAAAATCAAGGCAGACACTGCATAAATATACACAAGTGCAACTCTAGTCTGCAATATGATTGTTTAAGGTATCAAACATAGTTTGAGGAATATATCAGTGCTGTTCTTACTGAGAAGATAGAAAACTTTAGTGGTTTTATTTAACCACTTGCTACTGGTACCAGTTACAAGTATATAACAAATTTAAAACCGTAAAGCTTGTCAGTAACCTACGCTGCCGCAAGCTTAAATGCAAAATACATCTAGCTTGCTTACAACAATAAAATGGCCACTTTCTGTTCAGGTTGTTTTGCAAATGTATGTGCATGAGATGTTTATTTTAAATCAGTTCAAGTTTTGTAAATAGCTGTTCATCGTGCATCCTTAAAACGATTATGTCGGCCTAGAGCTGGGTGTAGGCACCAGCCTGGTAATGGCCCAAAAAGCAACACTGATTCCCACGGTTTGGGTTGGTAATTCTCTCAGGGTCATAAAACAAATGTGGGGTCTTGACACTGTTTTCAGAATTAAACTATAGATGTTAGAAGGGGTAAAAAAAAAACAGCTCTTTTAAATCGATCAAAAGAATAATATTGGCTGTTTGTACCCCAGTTAAGTTTGGTAGGAATGCTTGTATGCTCAAATAGTTGGGATCTTCTGTTTTTAGCCCTAGTGCTGAGTCATGTAACTACTTGCGTGCTTGTTCTCAACCACAAACACGTTTTCTCTTCCTGGTTTGTGGCAGATAAAAAACCTATAAAATCCATCTCAGACTTTAAAACTTTACAATAGCACAGAAACTTAATTGTCCATGAAATAAAGCCACCTTTTTAGACTTGCTCTGGCATCTGGTTATTGTTTTCTTCTGTAAATTCACTATGATGGACAAGAAGTTGGCTGAGGTACTACTGAATCCACATAATTGTTTTATTCCTAGGTGAATGTGAGCGGTGGGGCCATTTCTCTGGGCCATCCTATTGGCATGTCTGGCTGCAGAGTCCTGGTGACACTACTGCACGCACTGAACAGGACTGGAGGAAGAAAGGGCGTTGCATCCCTCTGTATTGGAGGAGGGATGGGTGTCGCCATGTGTGTAGAGAGGGTTTGAGATGCCAACCCCATTCTGCTTAATAGATTGCACCTGATTTATTTTTGCTAATGAGTAAGGGATTATGAAATCTGTTTACACTGTTGGATGACATGTAAAAAATGGTGTTCTGCAGTATGAAGTACTGCAAAAAAGCCATTATCACTGAATTTAAATGTCTCAGCTTTTGGTGTTCGACTTAAAGATCTTAAACATTTATTCTGTCAAGTTTTCTTAAACTAATATGCAGGCAGTAGCTGTCAAGACAGCTTTACTTTACTACCGAAACAACTGAAATGCCAACTTGTGAAACGTAATTTGTTACTTGGTGTACTGCTTTTAACGATAGTACTGTCTTGCAATGTTTAATTTTTAAGAAATGTTTTAAGCATTTATTTTTAGAAAGGGTTACATTTCTCAACATTCCAATATCTGCTTGTGGGATGAAACAGTCTTTCCTCAAAGTTGTGCAGATAACTAACTCGTGTCAGGGTGCCATAGTTAGTTGCCTTCTCTAATCTAGAGCTTCCTGTAAACTTTTAACGCTTTACCGTAGTCCAGAAAGTTACGTGCTGATAATAATAAATAAATCAGTCATTTACAACCACTGAAGCTTTATTTGTGTCCAAAAACAGTAACTAACAGTTCCTTTGGAAGCGGGAAAAATGTGAAGAGGCAAAGTGCATGACCTACACTAGCACAGCACACATGAAGAGCTCAGTAATTTATAAATACAGATGTTGAACCTACAGGGACCAGTGAAGATTTCAACCTTGCAGAGATCCACTTTCTACAGCATCTCTGTAGGACATTCCTCCCTCTTTTGGCTCTGGGAACAGTTTAATGAGGTCGTCAATACGCAGGATGGTGATCGCAGCCTCGGTAGCAAACTTGAGGCTTTTAGTCTTGACCATAGTGGGTTCATAGACTCCAGCCTGACGGTTGTCTCTGGGTTTGCCGTTCACCAAGTCCAGACCGATCCTATAAAACAGATAAAGAAGTTTAACATGGAACTTCAAAAATAAAAAAATGAATTTTACAGAAGCTTGAGATCTGATTTTATAATCGATTATATATATATAAATGATTATATAATTGCGATATAATTGCTGGAATTAAAACATTGATTATGATTAACCCACGTTTTCTCAACTCTTCGTTTGTCATGATGTCCCCATCATTTTCAGTCAACTTTAGCATCTTAGCCACAAAAAGATACATCAATTATTGGAATCAAGGCCAGAGAAAGTCTATCCAAAAGGCTAAATATATTATTGGCATGAAAAATTGTCAAACTTTACATTTAAACTATAACTCCCAATGAAATTTTGCATGCAGGCTCTCCATTGATATATGATGGCTGCAAAATATTCATGAGCATTCTTATATTCAGAGAGATGATATTTTTATGTCCAATTTTCATACTTTTCCAGATTTAACTTTCTAGAAATCACATTGGTTTTAGAACATTTTAGGTATAAATATATAACGTGTATATTTGTAAAGTGATCATATGGATTTTGCAGAAATTGAGGGATGACGGATATAACTTTTAGACAATGGGATAGGAAATAAAATCTTAAACGAAAATGTTTTTGCTTTCTTTTTCTTATTCAAAACCATTCTTGCAAAAGACTTCGGGGTCAGTTTTTCAAACTGCATATGGACCCTGCATTCAGCCAAATTCAGTTCTGCAACCAATATACAAACACTAAACTCACCATTTGAGATTCGTGCGCTCAGGGTTAACCTGAGCCTCATTATGGAAAGCCCTTAGTTTGGCCACCAGGTCAGTGGAGTCCTGCGCTGCGTTCACAGCCAGAGTCTTGGGTATGATGAGAAGAGACCGTGCAAACTCAGCAATGGCTAGCTGCTCTCTGGAACCCTGAGGAAAGAAAATAATGGATTTGTAATTAACTGTGGTTTATACTTTGAAGAGGTAAGTGCTTGAGGTTTTATAAACCCACCATGCTGGTAGCATAGTTTTCCAGGTAAATTGACAGAGCTGCCTCAACAGCGCCTCCTCCTGGCACGACGGACTTTGACTCCAGGACCCTCTTGACCACACAGAGAGCGTCGTGCAGCGAACGCTCCATCTCGTCGCACATAAAGTCATTAGCTCCACGCAGAATGATGGAGGCTGATGTGCGGGTTTTTGTACTAAAGGGGTAAGAGCAGCATAATTACTAGAAGAAGCATCTGTGCCTTCCCAGCTGAAAACTACGAGCAGCCTCTCCTCCCTCAAGTAGCTGAGTACTTGAATTTAACCAATTCTCTAAACGGAGCATTAGGACTGCAACCTTTATAGCATGACAAGCTACACCACAAACTTAATGTACCAATTGGGTATAAAGTTGTCAAAGATTGCCACACAAGTATAAAAAATACTTCAGATGAAGATAAAGGTTTAACTTTTGAACTAATAAGTGCTGTTTTACATCAAACCTAACAGCTATGCATTGTTACAGTTCTTACTTCTTGATGAGAATGAGCTCGTCATCACAGACTCTGTCCTGCACAACCTCCTCCGCTTGACCAAGCATAGTGGCTTCGAATGTTTCCTCTCCTTCCAGATTGGAGAGGGAGGGGCAGACAGTGGCTGAAAATGCACAAAAAAGTAAAATTAAATGCAAATATTTTTTATTTAAAGTAAGTATTTAATGACATCAAGACATACAGAACCATTACATTCCTACCTCCTGTTGCCTTTGCGATGCGTTTAAGGTCCCTCTTGAGAACCCGTCTAACTGCCATGGCTCCACTATCCACAAAGTACTTCAGACACATGTCATCAATCCCACCAGTGGTCAGCACCACATTTGCTCCTGCTGCCAAAATTTTCTGGATCCTCTCTTTGGTGATGTCAGATTCTCTAAAAACCAACCAATCATTTTTTATATAAGAAATCAAGATCCAAATATATTCTTTAGTGCCTTGCTTTTATATTTTCTTTTAACCGCCATCTGAAGCCAAATCCAAATTTCCACATATGTGGGCAATAAAGACCAACTTATTAACTACAGGGAATTTAAGGCAATGCAGAAACAGGAACGCAGTACGGTACAATTCAACAGTCCCCAAACATAAAACTTTCATCCTACTATTATAAACTGTGATGAAATCAGAGAAGTGTGCTTAAATTGTGTCCAGCTCAAAGTAGTGGCCCTGCAGTTTAGAAAGAAGCTGCTGCCTCGACTCCTGGCTGCTCATGTTTTCTCCCACGCGTATCACTGTGTGAACTATTGGACCAGTACCACAGCAAATTAAAATGGGATTATTCTTAAAGATGAGGGAAAGCAGGCAGAGACATAATCCATAACCTACCGCTGTCTGATCTGGTCGAGTTTCTCCGGGTCGTTGATGAGGACCTGGACCCCCATCTTCATCTTGGTCTTTTGCAAGCTGAAGTCCAGACAGGCTATCTTAGCATTCACAACACGCTTCACCATTTCTGTAGGTGTACAAAATAATGCATTCAAAGAAGGAATATTTTTATGTTCTGATCACAGCTTCTGATTGGCTGTCTGGCTAAAGGAAAAATCACAGTTTACATCCCACTGTGACTTTGTTCCTTTTAAAACCAGTTTACTGTCTCCCACGCGTATCACTGCGTACATCACTTAAAGAGACATAGCAGCAAAAAAAAAATGGGAGTTTCATCAGGGCCAGTAGTGAATAGCACCCAAACTAATGTGACTGCATATATTCTAGAAATGTCAGTAAGATGCATACCTTGTGAACCAACTGTACAGTTCAGTGCATATCCATTGACCAGGAAACTTTCTTTCTGGCTGCGGCCGTGAGCTTTCAACACATTCACAGAGTTGATGGGGTATTTAGCCACTCCTTTGCCATCAACAAACTTTACAGCTATGGCAGCATCCACCACCATGTTAGCAAAGAAGTCTGAATCACTAAGGGTCCAAAGTTAAGGCATATATACGAAACTGAAATGCTTTCTACATTCAGAGAAGACCATCACAACATCTTTTTTTATATGATGCTAAAATCAGATAAATATTTAGGATACACTCCAATGATTTTGGAAGACATGGAGGTCTTGGCTGCATTGATTAGACACTCCCTTCCCAGATCATCTGTCCCAATAGTCAGATTTTCGTTTATGTAACGCACAGCCTCTCTGGAAGATCAAAAATAAGCGGTTTTAAAGATGATCCTAGTCTGCCGTCACTGAAGTCTCATTTTTGATATCCTTGTCTTACTTGCACGCCAAACGATATCCGCCGATGACAGACGTGGGGTGAATCTTCTGCTTCACCAGCTCATCTGCACTTTTAAGCAGTTCCGCAGCAAGAATTACCTTTATTGCAGAAACACAAAGAGAAACAGAAAATTTGTTTTTTGAAAAATATTAATTTTAAGCTTTAACTTCCGTTCTGTACGCACAAATTAAATTGAAGTGGTAGACATAAAGCTGCCGAAAAATTTATTGTAAACCTCAAAATTCCATTAAGCTCG
>JAHHUM010001253.1:189631-316425 GCA_036173005.1 Crenichthys baileyi
GAGGTCCGTACACCTCGCTCCTGTTCCAAGGCGGGAAAAATCCCAGATCCCCTTTGTCCCCAGTAGAAAACTGTTAGTTTTAACCTTTTAGTTAAAATTTAAGAAGTCCTTATTATCATTAACCCTTTTTTTATTTTCTCTATTTCTGCTTTTTTTTCTATTTTGCAATTTAATCTATAGGCCTTTGGTTATACTTATCAAACTATTAAGCAAATTATTATTGATTAAATTATGCTGATTCATTGTTTCTCACCGTCTCTGGAAGAACAAAAAATTGGTTCTTTTGGATTCCAGTGCTGAGTCTCCAAGAACACCGAGTCAGCAGTCCTCCACCCCTTAACACTAAAAGGGTTTGAGGCAGGGAAGCTCTTCCCAGGTTGATCAGACACTCCTGCCGATGCCCTCGGAAGAACCCAGTCAAGGAATCCCATCCTCGTCGCCATTTGTTGTTGTAAAAAAATCCGTTTTTACCAAGACAGAGACCGATGATTGTCACTCAGAATCAGCTTTATTATAATCTTGCAAGAGAGAAGGATTTTTTACAGCATTGGAGATGCGCTCAGTAGTGCTGCCAAATCATTCTGACTAGACAAAGCAACGGTTCTCCTTATAAGCTACATCAGTTTTCAAGGTAACTCTCATGAGACCCAGAGAGAGGAGGTCCCAGGCATAATCTTAACAGTGTGGCATACATATTATCTCACACAGGTGCAAGGAGAAGGCTGAGAAACCATTACTCTAAGACTGTATAAAAGAAGAGTGGAACAACACTAAGGGGTTCTAATACTTTTGTCAGTTTCTGTAGAGTATCAAAGAGCAAATCAAGCCAGGCACTAAAATTTCCATAACAGGATTCTAAAATATAACATGTTAAAAGTTATTTTACAATTTTCAGTTTTCTACATAATTGCATATGTGTTCATTCACTGTTTTGATGCCTTCATTGGGAATCTACGTACAATATAAATGGTCATAAACATAAAGAAAACCATTAAATGAGAAAGGCGTTCTAAAGCTTTTGACTAGAAGTGTGTATATATATCTATATATATATACTACCGGTCAAAAGTTTTAGATTCACCTTCTTACTTAATGGGCTTCTTTATTTTCATGACTATTTACATTGTAGATTCTCACCAAAGGCAACAAAACTGAATGAACACACATGGAATTATATAGTGAACAAAAATTGTAAAATAATTCTAAAAAATTTTTTTATTTTAGATTCCTTAAATTAGCCACCCTTTGCTCTGTTTACTGCTCTGCACACTTAGCATTCTCTCCATGAGCTTCATGAAATGGTTTTCCAGTCTTGAAAGGGCCAAAGTTTAATATTTCAGTCATCACAGCAAAGGGCGGCTACTTTAACAAATCTAAAATAAAAAACGTTTGTTTGCTACATAATTCCATATGTGTTCATTCACAGTTTTGATGCCTTCAGTAAGAATCTAAGTACAATGTAAATAGTCATAAACACAAAGAAGCCATTAAATGAGAAAGCGTTTCTAAAACCTTTGACTGGTAGTGTTTATGTATATTTATGAATGACTTTTTCATATTTTTCTAAATGTTTATTTGTGAAAGCATTTACAGTGTGTAAACAATTAAATTATTTTATACTATATAGCTGGTAAATTATTTCACTCTTATTCATGGTTATTCATTATTGTTTTTATTATTTATTTATTTATCCTTCCTAATATTACCTAGAGGTGCACCTATACCCTGTCCTGCTGGTAGAAAAAATATTTAATTTCCCCCTAGGGGGGTGATAAAGTTTATCTTATCTCTATATTAATAATTACATAATTGTTTTTAAAGTTTGTGTTCATTTACACAACTGTTTAGGAGGTGGATCCCTGCTCAAACAAGCCGGTAGTGTTTTATTAATTTACCGTTGTTTATTGTACAGAGAATATCTCTAGGTAAAGAAAAAAAAAAGTAAAAATTATGAATGAGGAAAACTAATAAACTACCAAAAGGAAACAAAAAAATATAACCAACACCAATAAATCAATGCAGTGGTATCAAAGTTTATACATATAATAAAGAACGAAGGTTTGTTTTGAGAAATTGGGAATGAGGTCAAATCAGCTTTAAATTTGTTAAGAACAGCAGTTGCTATGTGTTCAAATAACCAGTTCAGAATGCAAATCAGAAGGGAAATAAAATATTAGTTTAATAAAATATTTAAAAAATATTATTTACCAAGATAGAAATCAATAACCTTTAAGACAATTGATGAATTCTTTTGTATTAACAAGCCATCACAGTGACTGACTTTGACCGAGTGACGGACTACTAACATGGCAGCTTAAAGTGGATGTACTCAAAATTTGGCTGAGACACAGACATGATGACGTCACATTTGAAATGAAAGAAGAAAATGAAGAAAATAGTTTATTTAAAAACTCGATTAAGTGACACATGTACAGGGGTTGGACAATGAAACTGAAACACCTGGTTTTAGACCATTACCTGATTATCAGTAATTAATGCCAAACAGCTCTCAGTTTATGTCAGTTATTGTTTTATGAATACCTGCCAGGTGAGGTGTGGTTTTATAGAACAATAGATGAAGAAGTGATTTCAATTCTCAAACAAGCCCTGTACACATTCAGAATAAACAACTTCTCTTCAAAATGCAATAATTTCTTAACAAAATGCTACAGCTTCAACTTAAAATACTTCAGTCAACAAACTCGTTAACTAGACTAGTAAAATTCGACTAAACTACTTAGTAAAAATAAAAAAACTAAAAATAAACTATGAAAAAAAGAAAAGAACAGAACTGAAAATAATAAATTGATGTAGTGATATCACAGTTAAGTGTGTATATGTACAGGGGTTGGACAATGAAACTGAAACACCTGGTTTTAGACCACAATAATTTATTAATATGGCGTAGGGCCTCCTTTTGTGGCCAATACAGCGTCAATTCGTCTTGGGAATGACATATACAAGTCCTGAACAGTGGTCAGAGGGATTTTAAGCCATTCTTCTTGCAGGATAGTGGCCAGGTCACTACGTGAAACTGGTGGAGGAAAACGTTTCCTGACTCGCTCCTCCAAAACACCCCAAAGTGGCTCAATAATATTTAGATCTGGTGACTGTGCAGGCCATGGGAGATGTTCAACTTCACTTTCATGTTCATCAAACCAATCTTTCACCAGTCTTGCTGTGTGTATTGGTGCATTGTCATCCTGATACACGGCACCACCTTCAGGATACAATGCTTGAACCATTGGATGCACATGGTCCTCAAGAATGGTTCGGTAGTCCTTGGCAGTGACGGGCCCTTCTAGCACAAGAATTGGGCCAAGGGAATGCCATGATATGGCAGCCCAAACCATCACTGATCCACCCCCATGCTTCACTCTGGGCATGCAACAGTCTGGGTGGTACGCTTCTTTGGGGCTTCTCCACACCGTAACTCTCCCGGATGTGGGGAAAACAGTAAAGTTGGACTCATCAGAGAACAATACATGTTTCACATTGTCCACAGCCCAAGATTTGCGCTCCTTGCACCATTGAAACCGGCGTTTGGCATTGGCATGAGTGACCAAAAGTTTGGCTATAGCAGCACGGCCGTGTATATTGACCCTGTGGAGCTCCCGATGGACAGTTCTGGTGGAAACAGGAGAATTGAGGTGCACATTTAATTCTGCCGTGATTTGGGCAGCCGTGGTTTTATGTTTTTTGGATACAATCCGGGTTAGCACCCGAACATCCCTTTCAGACAGCTTCCTCTTGCGTCCACAGTTAATCCTGTTGGATGTGGTTCGTACTTCTTGGTGGTATGCTGACATTACCCAGGATACCGTGGCTCTTGATACATTACAAAGACTTGCTGTCTTGGTCACAGATGTGCCAGCAAGACGTGCACCAACAATTTGTCCTCTTTTGAACTCTGGTATGTCACCCATAATGTTGTGTGCATTTCAATATTTTGAGCAAAACTGTGCTCTTACCCTGCTAATTGAACCTTCACACTCTGCTCTTACTGGTGCAATGTGCAATCAATGAAGACTGGCTACCAGGCTGGTCCAATTTAGCCATGAAACCTCCCACACTACAATGACAGGTGTTTCAGTTTCATTGTCCAACCCCTCTACCTTTAAGTACCATTGATACAAACAGTAATGTGCTTATGAGTCCTGGTGGTAGCAGAGTGGGCCATGCTGTAAACATAGCAGAACCAATGGTGGCTGCTGTTTTAGCATTAGAGCTTTAGTTTTTTAACATTAGGGATAACGGAGACAATTTAAATCATTTATAAAGACTAAACAGATCATTTTTTATACAGGTTAGTGAGAAGGAGATTGGAAAATGTGAATAAAACGACAAAAACACTAATTGAAATAAAGTTTAAAGCCCAAAGCAAATTTTGGAGCATTAAGGCCTAGAGGCTTGTTAACACTGAAGCAGTTTAGACACCACAAACAAAGCAACACAATGAACTAAACAATATTTAAATTGTTTTATCGTACTTAAATTTTCTCTGCCTAGATTCCCCAAGAAAAGTTGGCCAGTGGGATCAAGAGATTCATGTGCGTGTTCCCCAACCATACAACCTATGAGGGCTGCAGGTAATGAGAAAGAACTCGGTTCCAAAAGGAGTTTTGTAGCTCTGTGATGTCACAGAGATTCCAGCTGTAAAACTCCTCCTTCCTGGGAGCTTGCATGAGTTAGTTCAGTCGTTGCCTGGTATTTTTCACCATTCCTATGCAATGAAGTCTAAGTCTTTGAGGTGGAGGGCCTTCTTGCCATCCTGAATGAGTCATTGATGCGATCTTGGAATAATTTTGGTTGTTTGACTACTCCTGGGAAGGTTCACCACTGTTCCATGTTTTCTCCATTTGTGGGTGATGTTTCTCACTGTAGTTTGCTGGAGTCACAAAGTCTTAGAAATTGATTTGTAACCCTTCCCAGAATGATTGATGTAATTGACTTTATCTTTTTATTTTATTTTATTTTATTAGATTGGGGCATAATGTGTTGCTTTTTAGATATTTTAGCCTACTGTATGTTGTTTGACAGGTTCTATATAGGTGATTCCTTGATTGTACAGATTGTGTGGCAGTCAGATCTGGGTGTGGCTAATTAAACTAAACTGATAAAAAATGGTTTATTATAATTATTTCATGATTTAACAAGTGAAGCGATTAATTTTCCATTTAGGATCAGGTTGGTTTGGTTGTTTTTCCTGTGATAAATTAAATTATTTGAAAACTGCTTTTAGAAATTGCACAGGTTATTTCATCTGATATTTTTTAAATTAGTTTAATGCACTGAGACATTTAAGTTTGACAAAAATGCAAAAACAGAAGAATTTGTAACAGGAAAACTACTTGCAGAACTGTATTTGCCATACACATGCTTTAGTTTTATGAGCTACATAAAATCTTAAAGAAATATTTTCACTCTTTTGGTAACATTCTTCCTTTATTTATATATTTTTATAGTATACTTATCGCTTGAATGGATGTTGATCAATTTATACTGACATGCTCATTAGTACCAAATCAAGCTTTTTACCATTTTCTTGTACATGTTACAAAACATTGGTATAAGAAAGCAA
The DNA here is from genome assembly GCA_036173005.1 of Crenichthys baileyi. Lineage (NCBI taxonomy): Eukaryota > Metazoa > Chordata > Actinopteri > Cyprinodontiformes > Goodeidae > Crenichthys > Crenichthys baileyi. Next base: position 195,213 of record JAHHUM010001253.1, read on the forward strand.
CATAATTAAGAAGTGTCTCATCCTATCCAGAAGGTGGCAACACTCTACGGCAACATTCTACGAAAACAAAGAAAACACTGCCAGATCAAGAAAGAAATTAATCAATCAATCACAATAACATAATTGGGTTGGGAAAGAACAAAGGTGGGTTCATGCAACAATTACATTGTTTCAGATTTCCAGTCTGTGACACTCAACCTAAAAGTATCTCTGTTAACCTGTGAAGGGGGTAACAAAGATGGGATATCTGAGACGTTTAATTTGCATATTGCATTGTCAGTATCACAAAAGCCTTTTGCTCATATTCAACAAGTTTCTCCTCTCCCAAGGTATTTATCCCAGCTTTTTCTCCTGCAGAGCTGTGAAAGCTGCACTCTGACAATCAAGCATATCAAATTAAACAAGAACATCTGATTTAATTTTCTAATTTAAATGGGAACATATATAACACCACTAATTTACATATAAAGTGCATTATTAAATTTAAAGATACATGATATAGCCAAATACAAATATACTTCCATAAATTTTGTTGTCAATTTCAATGTACTTTCATGTAATGTAAACTTTATTTACAATTTAACGACCACAGTTAGGACACCAAGTCTGTTGTTAACTGGTAAGCCAGAGCCAGTTTAATATGTTGCTTGAGCTCTTTAGTAGATTAAGCTGTTTAGTTAGGTTTAGGATAAGTAATTTGGTGACCTATAGTATTGCATTGACGGTCTCTAAAACCGGAGCAGTCAAACCTAAGCAGTGTTTTTATATCATATTTCGACCAGCAGATGGCAGCATATCTTTAGTTTCCTGCAGTAGTTAGAAAACTGGATCATAAGCAGATGAAGATTAAAGTCTGCGATATAAAATACTTTTTTTATTCAGACATCTAAAATAATAATGAATTTATATTCATATTAGCTTACATAAATCACCTACATTAAATAAAGCTGTGAAGTTGGATGTTTAATTTATTATAAGTGAATAATTAAGTTCATTCAAAATAAATTCAACACCCATTACCAGTTGCTATGTGAAATGCTCTCTACACCCTTAACATTAAATGCAATTGAAAAAGGGATGGAAGATTTCTGCATCTCACTTATTCTTTTAAATTAGTTTGAATATATGCACAATTTCTGATCACATAATTAAACAATGTTGGCATTTTAAGTATTATGGAATATTTGATCAAAAAAAGAGTTTGTTTTGTGGGAGGGGGGCAGGGGGTGATGGGGTGCTGTGCAAACACTTGCTGACCCCTGCGCCTCGCAGAAGGAGGATGAGGCAAAAATTTAATTATAAAGGGTGAAGCAAAGACAGGCTCCCGCAGCCTCAGGGACCGGCAGAAGAGGATAGTTCAAATTAGAGCAGTATTGTCCGTCCAGGTCCACCTTTAACCCCCCCCAGGAGATTTAATTGTGCAAATCACACCAATGTCTTGTGCATCTGAGAAAGGCAAGAGCTAATCTGAAGCATCCACCCTCTCTCTGCCTTGGTAACCTTTGCAATTTATTGCACAAATAAGAAGCGTGTGTTCTCTTGAAAAAACTTCCTCACAACAAGCCACTACTCAATTGAAGTTAATTCTGCAGCAGGGGTTCTGGGTTCACATTTCGCTAAAGCTTTCTAAAGTTCCCTCTGATGGGGTCACTGTAGGGTTGAAGGGATCTGTAACTGTGCATCAACCAACTGCAGATCAGTTACAATGTAATGGCAAAGGAATGTTACTACTAATGCTGAGCTTTGTCTTTAATTAGAATCCATGTAGGGCTGTGATGCCATTTTAGTTTGGAAAAGTCAACTGTGCATTTTGTTAAAAAGTGCCTTAAACCTAATTTGTTTTAAGGATTTTTCATTTGTCTTTTCGAGTAATATTTCTCTGTTTTACAATGTCTTGCAAAGTATACAAACCCCTCAATTTATTTTTTGTTTAGCTGCATACCCACAAACGTCAATATATTTTATGTGATAGACGTACACTAGTATTGCATATTTGCGGAAATATGAAAAGGAAAATAGTCCTTGGTTTTCATTCATACCAGTTAGAAAGGAGTGGCATACATACGTATTGAACCCCTTTTAATCCAATACACCTAATTACATTTCAGTGCAACAATTTGGCTTCAGAAGTCACCTACTTAGTAAATAAATATTAATATTAATTGGAATGTATGTACCTGACTTTTGTGAAGTGCCTTGAGACGACGTGTGTTGTGAATTGGCGCTATATAAATAAACTGAATTGAATTGAATTAAATAGAGATTATTTTAGTGTAATTTAAACTACGTATAAGTACAGAACATTGAATTTTAGATAGCACTGTTGTTTCCATGGAAATTTGAGAGAGTATGGCACAACTGCAAACCTACCAAGACACGGCTGTTAATCCAAACAGACGGGCTGGTCAAGGAGATCATTAATCAGAAACAGCCAAGAGGCCATTGGTCACTCTGGATGAGCTGCAGAAATCCACGGTTCAGGTGGAAGAATCTATTAAAAGAACCACGATTAGTCTTAAACTCCACAGAGTGGCCTTAATAGAAGAGTAGCAAGAACAAAAAGGATACAGAGGACACTACAAAGATTCGAGACCTTAGCAGAGGTTCATGTTCCAGCAGGACAACAAGCCTACACATACTGCTAGAGCTCCATTGTAAGGGTGAAGATCAGAGCATAATGCTGTGTTAGAATGATCCAGTCAAAGACCATTCCTAAATCCAATTGAAAACTACTGCAAGACTTAAAGATTGATGTCTATAAAATGTGGTTCTACCAAGTAATGAATCGGTGGCTGAATATACGTGAACACCACAATTTTAAGATTTTTATTTGTGAACTAAAATTGAAAGCCACTTATTTTCCTTCCACTTTACAATTCTGTGCTAATTTGTGTTGGTCTATCATATAAATCCCAATAAAATACATAGAAATTAAAAGTTGTTATGCGATAAAAACATTAAAGTTCAAGAGGCTTTAACACTTTCAGAATGTACAGTATGTGTTCAAATTTAAATTATATAGCAGCTTAACTTTTACACTTTTTACAGTCAGACACCAAACACACACACACATTCATAGAGTATATGTTATTCCTTGTTCCCTGCAGAGTGTGCATGTTGAGGGCCCCGGTGTTATTGATCCTGATTGGGCCTCACAGGAGGAGATTCCGACCCACCATTGACCCACACTTCTGCATGTTTCCATTTCTCTCTCAGATGATCAGAGGCGGATGTCTCCCCTCTGCCTGCCGACTGGCCATACTTGCGTGCGTTTCCTGATTGTCAGTTGGCGAAAGGTAGGGTTAGGGGGAGGAAAGGGGAAAATGAAGTTAGTGAGAATTTCGTAAAATCCCTAGCAGGTCTTGCCTGACGTTTTTCTGGCTTGGTGACTGTCAAAACATTCCCCATATGCACCCATACCCCTCCTCTGCTTTTCCTCAGAAAGCCTGTGGCTCACAGGCTGCTCTCCTCTTCAAAGTGAAACTTCTCGGCCATGTGGCCTGCGTTTAATGTTTGTTTTGACGGCCGCCTTGTTCCTATGAACTCTTCATAGGGATCCTTTTTCTCTTCATCGCTACCTATGAAGCACTTAAAAAGTGTCATGGCGAGAAAGGAGTAAAAGACCATTATGAAAAGTATGTAGAAGTAAGCATTGTCATAAGTCTCCCTTGAGGTAGAGGTGGAAAACGCTGGATTATTTTTGGAAAGAGGACTCACGGTGGTGTTGGAAAAAGTCCTGTTTATTCCCGCATCACGCATGTCGAGATTCGTGTCATGGAGAATTTGCCTGCATCGGTTAAGCAGAGCAAGCAGGAGGGTCCGGTTCATAATCTTCATATTGAAATGAAAAGAAAATCTTCAAAGAAGCTAAATAACACTAAAACATACCGAGGGAAATGGACATCGGCAACTGAAAATGGACAGCAAACGGTAGGGGTGCACAGGAGGGAGGCACTCACCGCTTTAGGAAAGGCATGCTGTGAGCCACTCACTCTTTAAGTGGCTTGATAAGGTGGCATTTCAGAGATAAAGCCCACCTATTTTCTGTCCTGTTGCATGCAAAATATGATAAAAGCACACACAGAAACATTTTGTTTAGTAAGACAGAAACTAATACTAGCCAGTTACCTCTCAACAAATATTCTGACCCTGAATATCTCTCCATTATTACTTTTTTTATTTTGAATCTTTATATTTTTTCGCCCATCGTCTTTGTTCTTCTTCCTTTCACTTTTAATTTGGAGGTTGAAAGCTGCAGAGATGCTTGGATTGTTGTCAGCTCTGGTCAAGCAGTCTACTCATTTCAAAGAGTGTTGGGGTCAGAGGTTAAGTTGTCTCCAGTGTGTAGCTGCTTGACTGACACTTTGGTCCAAAGCAGCCCCTTTGGCTCTTTTGGATTTTTTTTTTTTACTCTTACAAGTTGACAGCACTTGTAAAAGAAAGAAACAAGCCTTTTCAGGGTAAAGAATATAGTGAAATTTAATCCCACCTTGATCTCATCTTGCTCAACAAGTAAACTGATCCTAAACAGATGCAAACAAACAAGCTGAAATGTAAATAAAAAAATACATTAGAAACACACTGTAGCACACAAAAAACACACAAATGCTCTGTTTAGGGCTGTGCCATGAATGACACGAACAGCTGCACACCTGATTCCTAAAATTCGGGGGGAAAGCGAGAGAAAAAAAACAGTGGGGACTGATAAAAATGCACTTGTGATTTGTTTAACCTTCTGGGCACTCTACCCACTGGGTGAGCAGTGTTTTTCATCTCTGTCTGGCAGTTGGAGCCCAAAGCCGTCTGAGCTCTGTGCAGCCATGTCAGTGACTGATGTCCCTATGTGTCTGAGGGCTGCCAAGCTTCTATAATTTACAGCCGCTCTGCTTTAGTCATTACAGGGTGTGAAGGAGCCACCGGGGAGCAGGAATTTGTCCGAAAGGAGTGTTTATGAAAGAGGATATATTTATGATTGAGTGGTGACGGAGTGTGTGTGTGTGTGTGTGTGTGTGTGTGTGTGTGTGTGTGTGTGTGGGTGTGTGTCTGGGTGGGTGTGTGTGTGGCAGAAGATCATGAGACTAAAGTCCCTTTAAAACACCTAGAACCACTCGCACAAAATATGACAGGAAGTCCAGCAGATGTCCCTCTGTGTTTAAATGTTTTTTTTTTCCCTTTGATTTAGTTTGTTTTCTGTCTCATAATAAATCACAATAGGTAATAAAACTTTTCATGTAGGCATCTTCACCGGGCTTAAACACTTTAGGCAGTAAAACCTATACATGAAACGATAATTATGACTTTTTATATATTTATATATTCAGAATTTGCTTTCAAATTCCCAAATTTAATACATATCCTATTGAATTTTTTTTCAGTCTCGGTTGTTCTAAATTAGTTTGGTCAAATAATTTAAAGTAAACCAATACAAGCAAATTGAGGCTAAAATAAAACAAATCAGTTGCAGTATTTTACTATGAAGATTAGCTGTGGATTACATACCTTAAAACTGTCATATTTGCTGTAATACCAACACTAAAAAACATCATTCTTTCATAATTCTTTTTTGATATTTTGCTAAACATTTTTATAGAGTAGACTTTAATTGACCAAAATAAAAAAAGTGTTAATACTTTGAATAAAAAAGGCTGCATTAAATGTTTTAAACACTGAAGGAAGGAGCTTGTACAATATTTGTGTGAAAAAAAAGTTTGCTGTTTGGAAATATTTAATATTTGACTTAAATTTAAACAAAAACTAATTTCTGTCACAAAATCTTTTTTGTGTATGGTTTAATGATACTTGTGCTATTACTTGGCTAATGCCAGTCAAAATATGTTTAATTGTCTATAATATGTGTAAACCCATGATTAACAATATGTAATCATTAACAATATGAAATATGTATACAAGCACTGTTTACTGGGTAATTACTTTAATGCAAACAAGTGACAAATAAGGTATTAGACCTAATTAGGTTTGTAAATAAAATGTATGTACAAAATGTTATTTACTAATGTCCTTCAATTAACAGTGTACGGTAAATCTTTCAATTCTTTTTTCGATTTTGAAATGACATATATCATGAAATACGAAAAATAAAATATACTGGTTGCAATAACCTGGTTGCATAAGTGTGCACACCCTTAGGCAAAACATTGTTGAAACACCTTTTATTTCAATTTAGCATTCAGTCCTCCTGTGTAAACAAATAAAATTAATTATAGTGGTTCTAAATCACCTAAAATAAGGTTTAGCTCTTCCAGAAGAAATTTTCTGACATTTGCCTCCTTTAGCTAAAGCCATCAAAATATCATTTTGTAAAAGCTAGAAGAGCACAAGCAAAATTATGTTTTTGTTGCTATATTTCCACCCTAACAGATGTATTTGTGTATTCTGAGAAAATATTTTATATAATATATCATGGTCTAACTTTGTTTATTTCACAAAAACCCTGTGTCTTTCAGGATAGCAAACTAATCAGGGTAAGAATGACACAGTAATGCAGAGAACGTTTGGTTTTTGTTTTTATTTATATTTTGCTTTGTTTTGGACAGCTCAAGAAATGTCGACTGGAGAATAACACCGTGAAAATAACTTTGATAAAATTTGAGGTTACCGCTTTTAGGAATTCAACCAAAAGTTTTAATTCCTATCCCACCAACAAATAAAAATAGTTCAAAATGTAAACTTTCTGCATTTTGTACATTGTTTATTATAAATAGTAATAGTGCTATACTTTACACAAAACTTGGTACAATAACAAAAATATCACACAATTGTAAATAAAAAAAAAAACATACAAAATAAAGGGAATAATTAACTTTGTGTAAGACTTAAGGACAGCGGAACACTTGAAGAAAATGTACTGTAAAAAAAACAACTGAGCAACATTTAATAAATAAGGAAGGCAACTAAAAATTGGCAGGTTCTTGGTAACAACTAAATAAACATGCAAAGCAACAACAAAAATGAACAGTCAAGCTGACTATTGTATTCACTGGTTTAGAATTTTATTTATATATATTTTTTGGCAAAAGACTGTATGACTACATTCACTACTATCCATTGCTTGATAAGTTCCCCTGACTGATAAATGCGCACACCCAAAATTTTATACCACTGAAAAGAGAGAGCAGTTCATCAAGGATATAACAGGAAACCCTCAAACTGTGTTCATTTACAGCACATGAGGTATAAATGTATTGCACTTTTTTTGGGTTGCACCGACGTCACTTAGCTTCAGCTCATGCTTTCTTGCTGGATTTCCAAAAGCAGCCACATTTTGATGTCCAACTTCATATGCATGAGTCTCGTCAATATACAGTAAGAAATTGTGATGATCCAGTTTAACCCTTCAATCACAAAAGGCAACAGAGGCCCCTAGGGGTGGAAAAGTCCAAATTACATCTCTGCCATATTTTAAGATTCAAATACAAAGTCCTGAAGATACAGTTCATACCTACTACCCCACCTCCTTTTTTTCCTGAATCACACAAAAAACTGTGCTTGGTCCTTGGAGCATGGCGTGATGGGCATTGGTGGAGGGCTGTGCATACAATCCTCATTTATTACAATCCAGCTGCTTCATTTCCATCACACCATTCAAAGTGTCTCTGCTTCTGATGAAGTAAAACCAAGTAAACCCTTTCACCTCCCCCACTACTGGTCTTGCTGTCCCCAGGACTGGAGAAGTTGGCAAAGGCAGTGGGTGGCAGTGCTCTCCGGGTAGGAATGTCAGCATATCCATATGAGCTTCCTGCCTAGTCCATGTTGAATCTTCATATAATGAAAGGCACCTATGATGGATAGAAAAAAATATTAAAGCTTTTCAGCAAAATGTCCCCATGTAATCAAATAGCTGAAAGAAAAAATATAGAGTTTAAACATATGTTAAAGCAGGAAAGATTTTTTTTAATCCAGAAGGTTGTGGGTTTGATCAAGTTTTATTTTGGATCTCTGGCACTGCTTCACTGATCAATAACAATTCCGAATCTGACCTCTATAGGAACACATGGTTCTAATCCTGGCCTGCCAAGGGCTATAATCGCCCTCCTGTTAAAGAGCCAACTCACCATGCTTCCATACGCACATAGCTGTGCTCATGTACAGACACGTACACATTTAACTAGAACCCCCCCACCTTCCCCACCCGGCTAACATGTGGTTTTCTCCCAGGACCCTGACTATATTAATGACATCAAGATGTTGCCACTGATGGGCAGGTCAACATGTGGTAATGTACCTTAGATCAGCCCTCCAACCCACACAATCCACCCTCCCTCTTGTCAAACATACTTTGGCAATGTGGCTAATTTTCTTTGGGCAGCTATCCTTGTTACACAGGGGTCATTACATGGGTAGGTGAGCTGCACTGTGGATTTGATAGGCAAGCTCATCACACAGGGTCATGAAAGAACTGTTAGCAAAAATGTGTGTATTGAGATAGAGACTGGGCCACCATAATGATGGTAATATAAACTGAAGTAACCCGGCCCCTGGGGATCCCTAAACACCAATGTAATTCCAGTGCAGCACATGAAGATTTGAGACGCTCGCTAATCAGAGGGGACTTTGCAATTACCTGCAGGTTCAAAAATTTAGACTAAATCAACAGCCAGAGGATGGCATTGCAGAATGATGTTTCCTCTCAATGACAATCAGTAAGAATGAAACAGTTTCTAAAAACAAAGGTTTGCTACCTTGCTCTGACTGTACTGTCCATACTGGTAGCTAGGGTGGTGGTCCACAGCATATCCTGGGGAGGTGTAGGAAGGTGGGCAGTAAGACTGTGTGCTTGGTAGGGCGGGCATGCTGCTCAGGCTTGGAAGGGCCTCCAAGCGCTGAGAGCCATGACAGCTAGCAGCCATGGCTCCATTAGGCTCAAGGCCTCCTGTGAGAGGGGAGAGGGCAAAGTCACTCTGGGACTGATGCGGCACTCCACTCGGGTTCAGCAAGCCCATAACCTAATGGGAGACACAGAAGCATCAGATCGTTAGAACAGATGCAAATTTACATGAAAACGACATCAATGAAGTTTCTTGCATTCAGAATTACATATATTCAATTTTCAACAATTTTTGTTTGATTTGTACTCTTATGAAAGAGTGTAGAAATCGATGCTACTATTGGCAGCAATATTTTCCATTATACACTTATGGGTTAAGTATAGAGTGTCTTTTTGTTCCCTGTAAGAATTAGCAATCTCCTTAGACATGTTCTCTTTATCCTGACGGAGAAGCTGACATTGGCTTAGGAGTTGCATCTTTGTTCTCCCTAATCACATTCTGTCAGGATTTTATATATGAAAAAAGACATTTGCATACAGTGCCTTGCAAAAACACTCAGACCCCCTGACTTTCAACATGTTGTCACGATACAACCTCAAACTTTAAAGTATTTTATTATGACTTTATGTGATATACAGCACAAAGTAGTGCATCTTCTCTTCTGTAGGAATCCAGCTTTAATTGTTTAGAAATGCATAGCAGATTGAGGTTATAAAACAATATCCCAAGAACTGAACATCTCATAGAGCACTGTTCAATGCATTATATGGAAAAAGAAAGAGTATCACACAACTGCAAAACTACCAAGACATGACCATCCACCTACACAGACAGGTGGGGAAATGAGAGCACTGATTAGAGAGTCTACAGAGGTTCCCAGCTTAAATGTGAGAATCTGTTGCCAGGACAAGTATGAGTTGTGCACCCTGCAAACCTTGCTTTAATGGAAGAGGAGCAGGGAGAACACCATGGTGAAAAGAAAGCCCTAAAACGTCAAGTTAAAACATTGTCTCAAGTCATGAATTTGACACAACAAACAAGAGGAAGAAATGTTCTGGTCAGATGTCACCAAAATCAAACTTTTAGGCCTAAATGAAAAACACAATGAGCTAAAGAAAACTAACAGTGGTGGTGGCAGCATCATGCTGTGGGAATGCTTTGTTTCAACTGAGATGAAAAAGCTGGTCAGAGTTGAATAAAAGATGGATGAACAATCCTGGACAAACACTTTTAGAGACTCCAAAGGACTTGAGACTTGGGGTAAAGGTTTGCCCTCCAGCAGGATAATGACATTATATTTACAGCTTGTGCTACAATGGAAAGGGTTAGATCAAATGCACATTTATGTGTTAAAATGTCCCAGTCAAAGTCCAGACCTGAATCTAACTGAAAATCTGTGGCAAAAGACTTACACGTTTTGTTGACAGAGACTATCTATTCAATCTGAATGAGCTAAATGACACTAAAAGGAGTTGTATTGACTCTGGGGGCTGAATAGTCACACTGTTCTGATTTTTGTTTCTGATTTTTGTTTCTAAAAAAATGCCCAAACCAGGTTTCATTTTCTTCAATAACATGCACAAAAACGTGTTGTTGTATTGTGACAAAATGTGAAAAGGTGAATAAATACTTATGTCACTGTTTATCTTAATTTTCTTTTTGCCAAACAGAAGTCAAACAAAAATCCACCTGAAATTTGTCCAAAGCCACCGTAAGAATTTATTAAAATGTATGAGGGTGATACCTTGTAACCTAAATTTACAGAAAGCAAAGCTCCTTTGTATGCATACATAAAAATGCCTTGTATCACATTACCTTTTATGTCTATCTCCAAAATCACCATGTCCTCATAAAGGAGGCCAAAGGGTACATGGGAAGCAGGAGTAATGTGTGTTTGTGTGCTAAAGCTTCCTGTATGTGGATGTACATGCATGTGCGGCATATCTTTCTTTTTGTTGTTCTGATGTCAGGGCTGCCGGGGTATCAATGATCCACTGCGAACAGCTGCAAAAGGGTTTGCGTGAGAAGCAAAGTTGTGAAAAAGTCTAAAAAAATGCAATCCGTGTTGAAGAAAATGGAGCAAAACCCAAACATCTTTTTGCTGAATATATGATTGAGAATGACATGAAAACATAAGCTTTACGAACTCATTTTTATCAGAAAATGTACATGTGCAAAGACAAAAGTAAACTTATATGTCTTCAATGTATGTAATTCATGGTGATCACTGCAAAAACAACTAAGCATACCACATAAACATAATTTATCTAAAATAAAAAAGGACATATGAGATAAATACGTTTTGCTAAGCAGATAAATAATTCATAAATAATAAGCCATCAAACTCATGATGATCTATAGTAGTATTATAATATTAGATCAATTGATTTCTCCTCACAGAATATAACATACCTTAAAGTACTTATAGTTTACTGGTATGTACATGCATTTGTCCAGGGTGTGTCTGACCTGCACGCTCAGAACTACATGCGCTTTTTCGAGCAACTGAAACAGCAGCAGTTCCCCGATTGTCTGTTTTAAAGTTGTTCCGGGGATTAGGTCTCAGGGGGGTGCAAATCCTGGCTGCTCGCTTCCTTGGTGAGAAAGGATTGCTTAGGTATGCACCAGATCAGAGCTGCGATGCCAGAGATAAAGAAAGCCCTTGGTCTGTCTGCTTGTTCTCGGTGCAGGGCTAACTGCTCAGATGAGAATATTGCTAAACTAAAGCAAACCTCATGTAAAGCAGGACTGTGCTGTGCTGGGATATGACCATATCTGGAGTTAGTGTAAATCCTCTCATGTATACAGGATAATTTGTAGAATAGAGCAGCCTTTAGAGACAAATCTGGACTTCAGATAACACAAGGGAGGTCATTTCTACAAAGATTGTGCACAAAATCCATAAAGCTGTGGCAATCTCACAAAAACTGAAACTCTAAACTTTTTCCAAGTGCAAGGAGGTCCTTTGCTATCAATGTTAATGAATGTATTTCTCATTTCCTCTCTCTTATTAAGTTAAAATCTGAAAATTAATTAAATCATCATATGAAATAGAGAAAACTGTTTTGCAATATACATTCGAACAGCTGCAATGAATACATAAATTAAAACAAATTAGCCAACAAAGTGATTCATTTGCATAAATTACACAGTTTGTTATGAGTGGCTAGATTACTTCATTCCAATCAATTACGACACTGGAACATTCAGTGATTGCATTACCAGACTGAGAAAACCCTTAAAGGAGAGTGGTGCAATTTGACAGATGAGATTTCCATTCTGTACAAGTTGTCTGCAAAGGTTAATGCTGAAACCATGAACAGGGCCAGAGCACCTTTGGCCTCTTTAGGAGCTGGAGTAGCTCTTTAACCCGGTAGGTATTTGAACTACCACAACCAGTTACAGGAGGCAGTTTCCACCTTGCTGAACACCTAAGCTTCAACAAGGTAAAAATCTGATGTACAGGCTATATGTTATTAGGGTTGTCAGTTTACAAGAATTTGCACTTGTATTTTGCTTCCTGTCATGTTAACTCTCATTTTTCATTCATTAAAAGCAGGTAATGTTTTACGAGTATATATAGTTAGTTATTGAGGAGAAAAATATAATTGGAGCTTACACATGAAAGCAGTCAATTATACTTCCTTCAGACCATTCTCCCCAAACAATGTTTACATCCTCAGGCATCAACAACAAAAAGCAAAAAACCTGCCTGACATAGTTTTCAATTTTTTTATCAGTGCCTGACAGAAGTCGGAGATCCTCTCTCATGGGAATTAGTGCCCAGCATGCAAAGCATTAGGGCTAGCCACCCTTTGTGGCAGCTAAAAGCTCGTTTTACGCCTGTTAGTCCATCTTCTGGGTGCGTAGGGTGCCACTGATGGACACTGATGACTGTGTAATCGACCATAATTGTCTTTTCAGTTTTGATTTGTGTCATCGTCTGACATCCACACATCCTTCCCCATGTCCGCTCCCTTTCTGCCTCTCCAGTGATGGACATTTGCCACATTTTAAATTCATCAAACTTTCCATCAGGATAAAGAAAAAAATGGAAAGCTACAGAGTTCCTCATCCTGACAAGGTTTCATCAGTGTCGCGACAGTGACACCTCCTACTGCAGGTCACACAGAAGTATGTGTTTGTGTGCTATTATTTAAACATATGGTACACCTTGTGAAGCCCTCTGTGTACTGATATGCTAAATGTACGGTGGCGTGTGAGTATTACCAGCCAAGTTTAAAGAATGTGACGAGCCTGCGCCACAAAAATGTAAACATGTGAGTGCACTTATTTGTGTATGTCAGTTTAGGATGCAAAGACTAATGCACCTTTCAGGTCATAGCTCCGCATTATACACACAGCAACAACGCCCTCCTCTTACAGTGCATCTTACAACTGGGTCTTTCGAGAACACGGGCTATGTGCTTTGAAAACATGCAGCGCAGATTACAGAACCAAACAGGCCTGATTTATATCCCGAAGGTGAGTTCTGTGTTACAGTCCTGTTGCATGTGGGTAAAATTAATTTAGAGCTTTAAATACAAGCAAAGTTGTTGTGCACCATCCTCAGCATGTTATCTGCATCTGATTCTGCTGATTAACATACAGTGCCTTGCAAAAGTATTTGCCCCTCTTGAACTGGTCAACCTCTTGCCACATTTCAGGCTTCAAACATAAAGAAAAAAAATTCTATTTTTCTGTGAAGAATCAACAACAAGTGGGACACAATCGTGAAGTGGAATGAAATTTATTGGATGTGTCAAACTTGTTTAACAAATAAAAAACTGAAAAGTGTGGCGTGCAATATTATTCGGCCCCTTTACTTTCAGTGCAGCAAACTCACTCCAGAAGTTCAGTGAGGATCTCTGAATGATCCAATGTTGTCCCAAATGACTGATGATGATAAATAGAATCCACCTGTGTGTAATCAAGTCTCCGTATAAATGCACCTGCTCTGTGATAGTCTCAGGGTTCTGTTCAAAGCGCAGAGAGCATCATGAAGACCAAGGAACACACCAGGCAGGTCCAAGATACTGTTGTGGAGAAGTTTAAAGCCGGATTTGGATACAAAAAGATTTCCCAAGCTTTAAACATCCCAAGGAGCAATGTGCAAGCTATCATATTGAAATGGAAGGAGTATCAGACCACTGCAAATCTACCAAGACCCGGCCGTCCCTCTAAACTCTCATCTCGAACAAGGAGAAGACTGATCAGAGATGCAGCCAAGAGGCCCATGATCACTCTGGATGAACTGCAGAGATCTACAGCTGAGGTGGGAGAGTCCATAGGACAACAATCAATCGTACACTGCACAAATCTGGCCTTTATGGAAGAGTGGCAAGAAAAAAGCCATTTCTCAAAGATATCCATAAAAACTCTCATTTAAAGTTTGCCACAAGCCACCTGGGAGACACGCCAAACATGTGGAAGAAGGTGCTCTGGTCAGATGAAACCAAAATCGAACTGTTTGGCCACAATGCAAAACAATATGTTTGGTGTAAAAGCAACACAGCTCATCACCCTGAACACACTATCCCCACTGTCAAACATGGTGGTGGCAGCATCATGGTCTGGGCCTGCTTTTCATCAGCAGGGACAGGGAAGATGGTCAAAATTGATGGGAAGGTGGATGGGGTCAAATACAGGACCATTCTGGAAGAAAACCTGTTGGAGTCTGCCAGAGACCTGAGAATGGGACGGAGATTTATCTTCCAACAAGACAATGATCCAAAACATAAAGCCAAATCTACAATGGAATGGTTCACAAATAAACGTATCCAGGTGTTGGAATGGCCAAGTCAAAGTCCAGACCTGAATCCAATCGAGAATCTGTGGAAAGAGCTGAAGACTGCTGTTCACGAACGCTCTCCATCCAACCTCACTGAGCTCGAGCTGTTTTGCAAGGAAGAATGGGCAAGAATTTCAGTCTCTCGATGTGCAAAACTGATAGAGACATACCCCAAGTGACTTGCAGCTGTAATTGCAGCAAAGGGTGGCGCTACAAAGTATTAACGCAAGGGGGCCGAATAATATTGCACGAACCACTTTTCAGTTTTTTATTTGTTCAAAAAGTTTGACACATCCAATAAAGTTCATTCCACTTCACGATTGTGTCCCACTTGTTGTTGATTCTTCACAAAAAAAATTTAATTTTATATCTTTATGTTTGAAGGCTGAAATATGGCAAGAGGTTGATCAGTTCAAGGGGGCCGAATACTTTCGCAAGGCACTGTATGATTTGACACTTCTGCTTTGTGTGATTGCTAAAGAATCCTGTATTACCCCTCATAGTTCATAGTGGTTACGGGTTTATAACTACCTCTTGAAGATATAATATTGGTGGTTCAATGTCAACCCCTCATTCCATGTCTGGCTTTTCAGTTCATCTCAGGCTATAAAGAACACCATAGCTCTTGGAAATAAAGTATTATCTGAAAGGGGATTAAGACATGACAGAGCTGCAATTGAGAGCATGTAAACAGACTTCACCTCAGCATGGTACTCCAACTGCAACATGGCAGACAAGATGGCTCTGCAAAGGATTGTAAGGGGAGCTATGAAGCTCACTGCATTGTTCCTACCCTCTTTCCAGGATCTTTTTAAGAGCAGGTAGAAGGCATTGAACTGCTGCCATCAGACAACGAGAACCATCAAACCTGCCACAAACTGTTAAAATGTTAAACTGGTGTTAAGATTATGCTCTATATTCTGGCACTTATATTCTTTGTTTATATTTTTTACATTTTTGTGGCTTATGTTTTCAATTTTTACACTTATCTACTAAATCATCCTAGAGAAACACTATATTGTTTCATTGTGTACACTTTGCCTAACAATGACATGACAATATAAATGATTTGAATGGATTCGATGTAACTGACCTGTGGTGAGATGGTGTTGCTGATGCTGGGGTTAACAGTGTTGGCATGTCCTGTCGGTGACACAAAGCTCTCTGAGTATCCTGAGAAGTTGTGTCTTCCAGAAGAAAGGCAATATCCTGAGCCTCCTTCCTGGGAAGCTGTGGATGAGCTGAGCGCGCTCTGGTGCATGGAGGTGGGTGGCAGAGGCTGAGGCCGATGAACCGTACTTGGCTGATCGGAGGCTGCTGAGAATATAACAGGAATTAATTATACTGTTGATTTTTGTTTATGAGATTTGTTATTAGTTACAACAGTTTAGACATTAAAACAAATGTGTGTTTACATAGGCCCACCTTGGGGTATAGAGGTTGGAGGGTAAGGGCTGTCTGACAGCTGATAAGGCTGCAGGCCTGGCATAGCTGATGGTGGGAAACCACCTGGTATTAGGTGATTAAAAGCCATTAGTTGATTGGCTCCTGCTTGTTTCCTCCACCGAGCTCTTCTGTTGCTGAACCACACCTGAGAGAAAAATTTCACTGAACATGAGAGAAATTCCTTCGTTGGCAAATTTGTAGATGCTTCACCAATTCTTAATATGTTCAGTGCCTTAGAAAAATCTTCATAACCCATAAACTTTTGGTCTTCTTACAGTCATGCACTTTCTTGTGGTTTATTGGTATTTTATATGATAGACCAGCACAAGTAGCACCTAATTGTGAAGTAGAAGAAAATGGATAGATGGTGTTAAATTTTTCTATGAATAAAAATCTGAAAGTTTGGACATACATTTGAATTTAGACCCATTTTAACCTGATACCACTAAAAATCAAGGGCAACCAATGGCTTTCAGGGGACATCTAATTCTTAAAAACAACCAACCAGTGTTTAATTGAATCTCAATATAAATACAGCTGATCAACAAAGACCTCAGAGGTTTGTTAGAGGACATTAGTGAACAAACAACATCAGAAAGGCCAAGGAACACAGCAGATTGATCACAAATGAAGTTTAAACCAGCATTAGTTTATAAAACAATATCCTAAGCTTTGAACATGTCATGAAGCATTGTTCAATCCACCATCCAAAAATAGAGGATGGCTGGATAAGGAGATCATTAATCAGAAAAGCAACCAAGAGGCCCACGGGAGCTGCAGAGATCCATTTCCCAGATGGACAAAACTGTTGCCAGGGGAACTATATTTTTCATGTAATCTTCAAATCTGGCCAAGCAGAAAGCCATTGTTTCAATGCTGCCAGTGGAGGTACTGTTTCTGGTTTGCCACAAGACATCTAGCGGACACAGCACACATATAGAAAAAGGTACTCTGGTCAGATGAGACGAAAATGAAACTTTTTGCCCCACCTGCATATCACCTGCATACCCTTCACATACCATCCCCACTGTGAAGCATGGTGGTGGCAGGATTCAGCTGTGGGGAGGCTTTTCTCCAGCAGGAACAGTGAAGCTGGTGAGAGTTGATTGCAATAGGCATGAAGCTAAATGCAGAAAAATACTGTAAGAAAACCTGTCAGAGGCTGCAGAAACCTAAGACGGGGGTTGGAGGTTCATCTTTCAGGAGACAATGAATCTAAATATACAGCGCTACAATAGAATGCTTTGCGCATTATAATTTGTTAAAATGGCCAGTCAAAGTCACGACTTGAAAGCTGATGTTACACAGAGGATCTGCATCCAGTCTGCCTGAGCCTGTTATTTACCAAGAACATGCAAAAATATCAGTCTCTAGGTTTGCTTAGAACATTTATAATTTTTCTTCCACTTCAAAATAATGCAATACTGTTGGTCTATCATATAAAATCACACATTATTCTTTGTAGTTTATTTTTGGAATGGGGCAGAATATGGAAATCCAGAAATAAATAGATCAGTAAGCACTGTAAGTGTGCTGTGTTCCAGGTCATCTGTGCGGGGCCTATCTGTCCCTTCGCAGGGACCAGTGCTGATACAGATCTTAACATCTGTTGTTTGCAGTAAAACCACATCTTTCATATAAGGAGTTAATATAACACCAGAGTTCTGTTATGGCTTTTAAAGACTATATCAAGAAGCTATCTAAATCGAGGATCTATTTGCAGATCCTAACATGGCAAAATGTTGACAAAATAGAAGGCTGTCTTTGTATATAGAGGCTGCTGCGAGTGTCTCCATGTGCAGCAACATAGCTGGGGGGATTCGGGGGTGTTTCGGGGATAGAACACATGTCAAATGGCTGCAAAGAATGTGTAGCAACATCCTAAGACAACTTAACACCTGCATGTCTCAGACTGAGTGACAGATCAATGTGCTGTCAAGATTTAGACTTGTATGTGTGCTAGTGTTTCTAACCTGAACGCGAGCTTCTGTCAGTTTGGCCCTCTGAGCCAGTTCCTCTCGGGTGTAAATGTCTGGGTAGTGCGTGCGTTCAAAGGCCCTCTCCAGCTCCTCCAGCTGCTCCGCGGTGAAGGTCGTCCGACTGCGGCGCTGCTTCCTCTTTAAAGGTAGGCCTGGCTCCGAATCCACATCAGAAGCCTCGTCTGAGTGGCTTGCTGGAATTGAACAAATTAAGCACACCATTAGTTTATGATTCTGAGAACCTGCACACACAAGATAAGTCATTGCAGTTGATATTTGCACAATTGCCAGATCTTAGACAAGATATTATGCTGGCTGCAGATGTAGTGATCAGAACACCCTGATTTGGCCTTTTACTCACAAGAACTTCTTTCCTCCAAGGCCCTTCAAAATATCCTTGACAGACCTTTTAAGTGAATCCCGAGCAAAATACTTGATGTCATGCCCATCACATCCTGAATGTTAAAAATGCATGAATGTTTTCACCATCCCGAGCTGTTGAACTCAATCTTACACAATCTTCTTCTGAAGAAGAAGATTGTGTTACACAATCTTCTTCTGAAGAAGAAGATTGTGTAACCTTATATTGCTGATTTAGAAGCTCTGTGTTTCTAAATCAGACTAGATAAAGAAACTCTGTGTTTCTCAATCAGTTACAAGTTTTTTTTAAAAGAATGATTGCATCTTAGAAACATTAAATGCAAATTTCAGTCTGATATATTGTATTACATCAACAAGGCAAGTTTGTTTAAATGTTTTGTGTGGTTCCTCCACACTCAAGCCTCACTCAGTTTTTAAGATAATTATTTTTTCTTTGTATCCAACCTCAGTTCAGGTAATGGTTTGAATGTTTAATTCATATTCAGAAAGCATTCCCTTTTCCCTATTAATGTAAAATACAGAATTAGTGTTGCTTGGATTTTTTGATCATGTTTTTTTCTGTTTTACTTAAATAAAGGATTTGGAAATATATTTCAGTGTGATTAATAATAAATGAAATCCTTGATAACATGTATCTAATCTGATTTTAAAGCTGGCACATTTATAAAACAAAAATCCTAGTTATGAGAAATATGAAAAATCTCCTTTTCTTTCTTAAATTTGTGATAAATATTGATTAAAAAAGAATTCATCGATCAAACAGAACTATTTCATAGCTTAGGTTTTAGAGTCTGACTGAGACTGTTTCTATTTATGTACATTTAATAGTTTAATCAAACATATCAGCTGCTACACAGCACATTTCATAGAGCCACTTTAAATTGTGTCCTCCTGATTTCTTAAACTCCTCAGTGGTTCCCAGGGGATCAAAAGCAAAAGCCTGCTTGAACATGGATTAAAGAGGACAAGATCCCTCTGGGGCATCTATCGCCTGGGACACTGTGTCTCTACTTGTGTTAGCCATGCTGTGTGGTAGGCTGGTATTCAGAAGCACATGGAAGGCAGCCCTATGCAGGTGTTTCTTAAGCTGCTTTTTCAGGACTGGAGGAACTGTCTGGGCTAACAGGGAAGGAGCCATAGCTTTGTAATTCAGCAGAAGAGGGGAATCAGTGAACATGGGAAACTATATAGAGAAAAGATAATTTATGCATTTGTGTGGAGCCTCACTTTTATTAAAGAAATAATGAAGTCCTCAAAACTAGCATGACAAGCTTCTACTGTCCATCACCAACAATCTTATCGCTTATCATTTTCTCCATCAAAAACATGCATCTGCTGTGTCTGGATTTTGTGTTTTCAGTCAGTGGATATGGCCTCTAATGATGTATCATAAACAGAGAGAGTTAAAATCCACTCCTAAATCAACCCCAACGAGAGTTTATCTGTTCACTGCACCTTTTCCATAAAATGAACAGACAGTGAAGAAATAAGACGCTCAAAAGCAAAAAGGCAGGTGTATGCAAGAGAAAGGCTAGTGTGTCTCAGATGCCTCACTCTTCTTTATCCCTGTAGATTTATAGGCTTTAATTAAAAAAGTGCCAAGTCAGACATTGAGTGGGGGGGCGTGATCTCCCATTGCCTTCAGAGCCTCTGCAAGGAAGGCAGGAAATGTTTGCACCGGTTGCCAGTGTGTGTCTGACCAGGCATTACACATGGATTAGGCCTCTGGGAAAGCTGCAACTCATTGGCCCGCTGGCCATAAAAAGACCCTGACTCCGAGACAAGCTCATTATTAGATCTGAACCAGATCGAGGCGCCACGCTAACACGCAGACTCACTGAGGATCCTCTTGGAATGAGTTGTATGAGTTTTGAATTTATTTAACAAATTTTATCATTTAAAAAGAAAAAAATCTTCTGTACTGTTTAGAGAAGGAAAGCTTAGAACACTTGGATGGCAACAGTTGTCCATTTGCTCTGTTAACTACAGTGTTACGCCCGCCCATTTATTTTTGCCATTTCCTCTTTTTCTCTTCCTGTTTTTATTATTTGTAGCTCTAGAGAAAACACTCCATCTTAGACTCTCCCTTAATGGCAGATGACAGTGATGCTTTTGTCATCCTCTGCTTGCTCTTTGTCTCTTTCTGTTTTCTTCTTCACCCACTTTTTCCCTTTATTTTTGGGGAGTGATGTGGCCAAGCCTTTGTATCGCAGTGGGGAAAAGCCTGTGGCAGGGCTCTATTGGACCGATTACCACGCTCCATCTGTAGGAGCCATCAGGGACGCCCGGGCCCTCATTCAGGGGCCTGTCACCTGCCCAGCAGGGGAGCTGGGGCGGGTGAAGGGTAAGTTGGGGGCTGGAGTAGGGGAATAAGGAGTAGGAGGAGGAAAAAAGGAGCACAAAAGGGTCCAGAGAAGGGCCACTGAGGCTGTGAAGGGGCACAGCAGGGGAGCACCCCTATATCCCCTCCTTCCATGGCCTGAGGGGCACAAAGCTGGGGGATGGGAAGTCAAAAGGGTTGACATGGAGAGGAGAAGGAAAGCTGAAGGCACCTGAAGAAGATTCCTGGGGGTGGAGTGTGGAGGGTACACAGCTATGGTGAATGAGGGGGAGGCAGTGATTGTTAAAAAATGGGACCTGTCTTTTTCACCTCAGCCATTCACATCACTTGTCTCTTTCCCTGGATTCACCCATCGCTATACATCCACATCTCTGACACTTTCAAACACTGTTCTAACACTGCCTTGGAATGATTTAAGCCACGCTGATGCAGGAGCAGGCTTGTTCCCACACATTTCGCACAACAATGACAAGAGGTGATACTGGGCATATAAAGGGAAGCATTGGCGTCATTGCTTTAACGCCCAAATCAAATTTTATGCAGCAGATAAAGCAACAGGGGACCTGGGAATATTCTATCCCTGTCTGTTACCAGAGGAGATTTTAAGATCCCAGACAGGATAAGAGCCTTTAGGCAGTCAGGTTTCTCCAACACACCAGCTAATACTTTGAATACTGTAACCCAAAGACCTAAGAAAAATTACATTTTACAGTACAGTTGGAAACCGGTTTAACTGATACATCATACATTGAAAATTAGTTGTAAATTTAGGAAATTATTCATCGGAATGTTACAGTTTAAACTCTGGAGTAACCCAAGGCTCACTTTTATGGCTTTACTCTTTTTATCTTTATATGCTGCCATTAGGGGTGTAGGTGAAGTGACATTCATTTACACAGTAATGCTGAAAACACACAGATCTTTTTTTCTGTATCCCCTTATTACAGAAGACCAATTGATGCATTTTTAAACTATATTTTAGATATAAATTAATTGATGACCCAGAACTTTCTTCAGCTCTATCAGAACAAAACTAAATATTTAGCATAATCCTCAGAGGCAGAAGGTTCCAGAGCAATTGAGCTCTGGCAATGAACTCTTCATAACGAGAGAAAATAATTGCTTTTGTCATACTGGGCATACTGTTCATGTCCTGTGGAAAAGGTCTTCGGTTAGTATCCAAAGTGAGAATTGAAACTTACAGTGAGGTGTCCTTTTCCTGATATTACCCTTATCTATGGAACAACTTTCCTGAAGACCTAAGGGTAGTTGAGACTGCTGATTTTTTTTAAATAGCAAACTACTTGTACAAACCAATTTATTTAGACAGGCTTTAAGTTAAAGTTTAATCATTGTTTAAAATTTATTTATATTCCTTTATTGACATTATTATTCCATTAAGATTTCTTTATGTAACAATTGTAGAACATTTTATCCAATCTTTTTGATTATATTGTATTTGCAATTATTTTTACTTTTTATTACACATATTTACGATCTTTGTATTCCTACATTTAAAATTCCTACGTTTTATATTTATAGTTATAAGTTTTTTTTCTTAATGGATTTTTGTAATTATTTGCAATGTTTCCTAACTACATGATTGTGTTTTCTCAGTTCATCATGTTCTATAATTGCTCTTTCGTTTTTTTATTTTTTGTTTGTTTGTTTACTTAGTTTGATCATTTCTAGTGGGTTACACCTAGCTGTATAAAAAGTATTATACAAATAAAGTCTGAGTGACTGGTTGATTGATTAGTAACTGTTCCATACTGATGTGTGTTTTTAATTTTCCCTTGTAGAACTTTTTTATTTACTATTTTGCACTTTAACAGATCATGGGACTTTATGCTTAAATGCCATTTTAAAGCATTACCCTGACAAGGACTGCAGATGAAAATCAGCCTATTTGGCTACATCAGGCACATTGATATGATGGACTGACAAGCTCATGTTAACGAATATGCATTGTTCTCTTTAAACAAACACTAAAATCAAATATGTTTCTTTACTGAAGAGAGAGAGGTGGAAAGAGACAGAATGATGAGAACCTGGTGAAGTCCCAGTTCTAATAGCTTCATCAGTAGCAGGAGAGCTTCAAATATGCACATAAAAAAATCCCCCCAAAAAATTCCAGAGCGGATTGCTGAAGTGAAGACAAAGGTTGATCTTGTTTACAGCACAGACTCGTCCTGGCAGACATCCCACCCTCCCTCATCCGTCAGGAGACGTTAATATAAGTAGATATGCAAAGCTACGCACAACCACATCTTTGTTCGCTTGTGCAAAGAAATTCACACCCATGGCTTGAAATGGTAAGTAAAAGAAATGGAAAGTGTGACAAAGCATAAGAAATTAAGAATCGCATTTGGAAAGAGAACCCAACACATATGGGCCAGTTTATGGCCTTGTCTTAGTAAGGGCTGGCTTGCCCATCCTCCTGGGGCTTTTAATAGAGAAGGTAATTGAGCTGGTGACATGTGTTCGCAATGCAAAACAAAGGGCATAAGAGACAAATGAACTCGCTATTTGCCCAGGGAAGTAGATCTGGCCTTTTCAGGCCAGGGGAGTGCAGTGTGAGTAGGCCACTGAATAAAATAGCTGGGCGCTGCATAGAGCCAAAGCGAGCAGATGCACACGGGGGCGAAAGAATGGTAAACTGACAGCTTTTGGACTCAGCTGGGGTTAACAGTTTAAGGGGAAAAATGGGAGTGAGTGGGCTTCTCACTTGACTTGCTAAAGAGCCCCTAGAAACCTGCAGCTGCCTGGGAAAGGGGGGGGGGAGTATAGAAATAAAAAGCGAGTGAGATGATGATGTGATGGACACAAAACAAAATTAAGTGAAAGAGCGCAGGAGGTTGGCACTTAACGGACAAAGAAGGAGCTGGCGATATGAAGCTGAAAGATGTATCTCTGTCTAACACCACAGCAGTGACAAGAAGCCACGAATGGCCCTGCGTGGCTATTATATGTGCCCAGTGTGCGATGGTTATTTTTCCGTTCCACTGCGGTGAACTTACGTGACAGTTTCACGGTGGCATTTACACCCTCCGTGTGGAGACAAAGCAACTTGCAGAGCCCATACTGGGCTGCAAGCAAAAAAGGCTAGTCCATCGCACGTTTCAGTCAAACTGAGACTAACTAGCAAAGATGACCAAACCAAGCAGCCTATTTCAAGAAAAGACTATTGTGTTTTAAAAACATCTAGGAAGGTGTTTTGAAATATTTAACTATAAAGTAGCACAGGGCCTTGCTTTGAAAACCCATACACAAGTTCTTCAGTTAATATCTTTTCCAAACATTATCCTAACCTCCAGTTCCTGGGGCCTAATAGTTGTAACAGTCAAGTGACCCTAATTTGGCCCCTGACCTTTTTGCAGCAACTGCACAGCACTGCAGTGAAAACAGCCTTACAGATAGCTCTTTAACAAAACTCCAGGAACACCCAGCAGAAAACAAATATCATCACTGCCTTGCTCACTTTTGTGTTCAACTACTCAAACCCAGTGTAATTTTTTTCTATGTATTGTATCTTCAATTGGTGCAAATGCAGGGTTCTGGCACACCAAACCTAAATAAAAAAAGCCATCAGTCAATCAGTAACAGAGTTCTGCTGGCATGTCCATAATGTGCAATGTGCAAGACGAAAGAGCTCCACAAAAACTGATCCTAAACAAAGTTAAGTGACTGACAACACTGTCTGGCTTTACTCAATTAACCATCCCATTGTGTCCCTCTTTGCAAAGTCCCCATGCCCCCGACCCTTTTCTCCTCACACCCCTTTATCCACCCCATCACAGAGTTTTGCTTGGCTAATACTTGGATGAAATAGAAAGCTCTTTTTTCTGTTGGGGCTCCTCTTCTTGACCTTCTATTGCTCGCTACTTCTCTTTTCAGTGACTTTGCAGTGTCTCTGGGGTTAGTCAGGGAGAATGCAAGGAGTACATCAGCGCCAAGGGGCTGGCTTGGGGCAGGACCCCGGCCCATTACTTCAAAGTTGGCCTGCATTCATTAATTGTCCTTTGAATTAATATTGGGGGGATCACAATGTGGGTGCCAACAGAGAAAGAGGCTTTAATGAAGCATGGAGTCTGTATTCAGTTGCAGATCAGCCAGTGTGGATTTTTTCTTGAGTCTTGAGAATCATGCCAATGGAGAAGGAGAAAGTTTTGACTGCTTATATTACCTTTTAAAAGTATTCATTCACTTTATATTTGTGTTCACATTTTGAGATATCCCATCCACAAACTTTAATGTATTTTACTGGTATTTTATGTGATAGACTGACACAAGTAGGTAGTAATTGTGAAGTGAAAACAAATACCATTTTCCATTTTTCTCCAGATAAAAATGATTAAAGTAGGGCATGCGTTTGTATTTAGCAACCTATACTCAGATACTCTTACGTAAAATCCAGCATAACCAATTGCCCTAATAAGTAAATAGAGTCCACCTGTGTGCAATTAAATGTAAGTATTCATTTAATCTCAGTACAGTTCTGTGAGGCCTCAGAGGTTTTTTGGAGAACATTAGTAAAAAAAAAAACAGTACCATGAAGGGCAATGAATACACCAGAATAACTCTAGAGGAGCTGCAAAGATTCACATCTCAGGTGGGGAAAGTCTGTTGACAAGGCATATGTAAGTCCCACACTGCATAAATCTGGCCTTTGCTGAAACGTGCAGTTTGCCAAGAGTCATGTAGAGAACACAACAAACAGGTGGAAGATGAGCTGGTCAGATGAGAATAAAATGGAACGTTTTGGCTTACAAGACATATGGTATATGTTGTAGAAAACTACCACTGCACATCACTCAAAAGACACCAACTGAGTTTGAGGTATTTCGCAAAGAACAGGCAAAAAAGTATTTAGATGTGCAAAGCTGGTAGAGACATACCCTAAAAGATTTTGTAATTAACTTAGGCAGGCTGAATACCAATACTCTCCACACTTTAAAGATCTTTAAACCATACAACATTTTCCTTCCACTTCACAGTTCTTATGCTACTACCTCTCTGTCTAAATTTCTGAATTATGCTTTTATTCCTCAGCAGCCTAGCACAATAAACAAGCAATATAAATACTAATACCGGAAAAAGGAGCATAAAGTCCTCATATACAGTTCTGCATTATCCAGCCCTCAGAGGAAAAAGGAAATGTGGCAACAGCAGACATTCCTATGGCTGAGTTAGGGCATTCAGTCACACAATCTAAAAAAATCTGAAAATATATATCTCTCTGTTTACATTTAAAGGATATTACCACTAATAATAATAATATTACACTACTTTAAAAACATATTTGCTCTGTGTGAAAGTGATTTATCTGCAATCAAATCTTGAGTCAGCTTAAAGATAGAATAGATGTGGAAAGTTTTTGATATATTTTGTCTCTGCTGGTTCTTGAACTAAAGATTACACACACATTTTAAATAGCGTCAAAACTCGACATACGCTGAAGCGCAGACATTAACTCTCCGGTCCTTCTCACTTTCACATAATATCCCTCATCCTAAACCCATGCCAAGATCCCAGGGAGCCTGTATAGCCCCAGTTTATTTACACAAACAAAGTCCCACTCAGCTCCTGTGACAAAAGCAGCTAAATCTTTCATGTTTTGTCAGCACTTGATTCCTCCTGTCCCTCTGGCTATTTGCCTGCCCCTGCACAATGGAGGCAGGAGAATGGCAGCAGATTGTTGGAATGCACCTCAATGAGACCAATTATTACATGTTGACTGCGTTCACCATGGCACATTTGAAAGAACTGGGCTCATTCACTCTGGCTCGGCAGGACTCCCTTTTAAAGAAAAGTTATCCTTTTGACTGTTTGTATTTCTGAGCTTTCTTTTTTTATCCGCCTTCTTCTTTCTGTCTTTCATCCCCCCCTCCATCCTGTCATAAAAGATCTTGAAAGAGTGGCTGTCTTTCATGACTTTGGTTACTTTAATTAGTTAAATGAGGCTAAAGGCTAATGTGCTAACACTAATAAATGGAGGATGCCATCAATTAAATCAATCACCTTAATAGCATTAACAACAATTTTGACACTAATGCATGACTAAATAATAAAATTCAAATTAAATGAAAGCAAATTCATTCCTCATCAATAAAACAAATAAACAGAAAATAATTTCTTAAATTCTGAGAAAGAATATTTGCTATTCAAGCTTAAAAATATATAATTGTGCACATTACTGCAAAAACGCCTCTTCCCACAATGTTCCAGCAACTTTCTGATGCCATGGTGTACTTTATCCAAAAAACCCTAGCTCTCCTTTTCCCAGACAAATAAATCTAAATGAGTCAGCTTTGATCTTAGCACTTAATGGAAAGCCAACAATAGTTGTAAAGGAGAAAGGGGCAGAGAGCAACAGGCCTCTACCCACCACAACAATGGCCTCTGCAAACACCTACTTAATCAATATTTGGCCAGAAGACCCTCTCTCAGTCCCCAAACCACCCTTTTCACATTCTAATGAAGTGCTATAAAAGAGAAAAAACAACTACTGCTTTCCACAAAGAGACACAAGAATGAAAAAAGGACTGATCTGGATTAGGGAAAGTTCTTAAATTTAGGATGTTACTCAATAAACTTAGGGTTTAAAAAAAACTAATGATTAAATACAAAAATGCTCAATTGTGCACACATTTTTTTATATAAGGCACATTCCTGAGATTTAAAGTAGGCATTCTAACTATGATTACTCTATTTTATTCAGAATAATCAACTCCTCTATTTTACCAAGTCAGTGGATTTGTCCCGCTACGGCTATGGCCTATAGAAGGGGTGGAAACTGTCCCAACCAGACCCCCGTATTAAATGTGGGCGCCCAGGGCCAAAAGGAAAAGGGGGCGGACTTCAGTCCGAGATGAAAGTGGAGAGAAATAAAGGGTTTGGATTTAATCTAGTGAGGAGAACAGTTTCCATGTGCTCGCTTGCTGAAGGCGTCAAGAGCGCTGCGCAAAAACAAAAAGAGCTGCGTAAAAATGACGAAGCCGTTCAGTTCGGTTTAGATCTAATTTGAGTTTTTCCTCTACTAATTAGGTCTAAACTGTTTTTTTTCTTAGATTACTTTAAACAAATGCACAGCAATGTATTTAAAGCGCAAATATGCTGACAGTAACACCATCTCAAAAGAACACGCTATTAATAATTAACTATATAGCGTGTTTTATGTTCGGGTTTCTTTTTGAACAAACCTGCTGCGTCCCCAACAGGTTATAAATCAACAGGTGTTTATCTAACAATCTTGGCTTTAAAAATAAAGCAAACCGTTAACAGTGACAGAAGGCTCGAAATTGGCATTTCTTTGTGCAATCAGGGCGCACTGGCTCCCTGAATAATTCATCACTCATTCCGAGTTCATAATGTTTCCTCTCACCCTCTTTTTGTAGGGGTAGTTTTTTGTCTCTCTCTTTTCTCCCCTCATTATTTGAAAAAAGGCCTGGTATCTTTTTGTACGACGCCGCGCTGCTTGCTGGAGTTTGGCTTTTGTGCGCGTAAAACTGAGGTGTGAGACTCAATGGAGTCTCCGCGCTTTGTTCGATGAAGTTCATCCTCAAGTGTCCGATTAAGTACAAGAAAAAAAGACGTTCTCAGGCTTGGAAGTTAGACAAATGTTGGATTTTTTTAAAGCTTGTCTATATAGATTTTGTTGTTTGTATTTGGCCTCAGTGTATGCGTAAACCGCTTAAAACCTTAAATTCTACACTTTTATAAAGACGTCTAAACTAAATAATCAAAACAAAGTACTATTGTTATTATTATTATTATTATTACCTAATGTGCATCCTCTCGTTGAGAACCTAATAATGCTAGCTTTATTGAAACCAGATCTCCATAGTCTTCTGTTTTGTTTTCAATATTTTAGTTCACTTGTGAGAATGTTAAAGGTTGGACTTACATCTGTCTCCCAGGATGCCGTCGATGCTGTGTTTTGTCCGGGGTTCGCTCTCCTCTAGCGTCCTCTTCACCATCTCATCATCCTCCTCCTCGTCCTCACCAACTCCTCCAAACTTAGAACGCATGATGCGGCTGATGGCGCTCACTGCGAAACAGTAAAGAGAGGGACAACGTAGTAAAGTTTTCATAAAGGTATAGTCCAAAACACTTACAAAAAGCTCGAAATGTCAGCGTTTTGTTATTTGTTGGTAATTAATCTTTAGGTCTACCTGAGGGGACGTTGTTCCTGTCGCAGATTCCATCTTTCAGTAGTTTGTCCCTGATTTCCCAGCTGAACATGCCGGGATTTTCTCTTTTGTACTCCTCGATCTTCTTGTCCACTTCAGGAGAAGCACTTTGCTTTATGGAGATAAATAGGACAAGTCATGTTATATAAAGTTTTAATAAATGGCCTGGAAGAAAGCACAAAGTCACGTAACGCGGCAAATTTACAGTTACACGTCATTACCCTCCACAGAGCTCTGATGGAAACCTGATACTCTATCAATATTTGTATAGTTTAAAAAAACTTAAAATGACAGCAGAACAGGTTTACCTTGCCGTGTTTCATAAAAATATGGATAAAACAGTAGGTATATTAGGTTTTTTAGCTTGAGTTTCCGTGGGACCTATATTTTCATGTTATTTCAAGAGAAAGAAATTAATAGAATAAATTAAAGGTTTAGACAGATTTAGTTATTATGTTTTTCAACAGCAGATATCAATCTGTTTTATATAACGCCTAATAATGGTTGGAAATATTAGCAGAAATGTATTTGTTAAAAAGGATTTACAACTATTCTGACGTATGTCTAACAAAATTAGAAAACGAGGATGAACATAAATAAAAGTTAATTTGTATATTCCCATTTTATCACAATGTGATTGAAAGTTATTTTATATGAAAATCAGGAACAACGATAAAAGTTTACAACGAGGACAAGAATTATATTAAAAGAATAATAGAAAATGTGCTCAATTAAAAAGAGGTAATGATAAAAACAAAAACAATGACCGTTTCAGAAGTTCTTAGTTTTTCAGGGAGTTGGTACCAGAGCTCAGAGCATAAGAACTAAATGCCCTTGTTTATCTCTTTGTTTATACGATCAGGTTATTTCTTTGGATAGAAAAGACAACTCTCTGTGCGTCTTACCTTTGGTTTGCTGCCTCCGATGGCTCCCGGCCTGATGGACCCCGTCTCCTGGTACCGGCAGAGGATCTTGGAGACGCAGCCGTGGGACACCCTCAGCTGCCGGGAGATTACGCACGGCCGGACCCCGTGGTGTGCCATCTCCACGATTTTGTGGCGGATGTGGTTGGGGAGAGGTCTGCCGTTTATGAAGACTCCTCCGAGCTGGTTGACCCGACCCTGTCCTAACGGAGTGGAAACTGGAAAGGGAGCGCTTTTATTCAGCCGAATACTGCATGTTCCCAATAACGCATAATCTAACACTTCATATAGTAGGGTAAGGTTTTAAAATAGTATATATTGATATACAAAAATGACCAGGCTGTGTACTGCAAAGTTTAAAAAAAAACTGCTTTTACAAAAATAAATTCATTTCTGGTTTACTAAGAAATGTCTATTTGCATCACAAAACCTTGAATAAAAAGTTTGGTATAAATTGAATAATAAATGTAATCTATAATTTGAAATCTTTTTTTTTTCTCGAAAAATATGGCGCTGTTTATTTTTGGGAGGGGATTTTTGGTTTCACAAGATTACATTTTGTTTTACATCATAATTTTCCAAATGCAAAATACAAAAAAAAACGAGTTTAACAAACTTTGCAGAAGTTTTTCTCAAGTTCTTGTCATGTCCACCCGCAACTGGTGGTGACCTCTTACCTTCCAGCGAGTATCCTCCCCGTGTGTAGTTCTGGTGAGGAGTCGGTCTCATCATTCTGGGTAAACCTCCTGCCAGCGCCGTCATATTTCCTTCGATCTCTGTCACTTGGAGCAAAGCTGCCTCTGATGCTTTTAATCCAGAGAGAAATTACCTCTTGTCAGTTTTGTTTCATTTACCATTTAGCGCCGTCTGGATTCCTGAGTAACAGGTTGCCACAGATGGAGAGGAAAAGTGAATCCAGGCCGAAGGGATGTTCCCAGCGGTGGGACAGGGATCGGGACGAGTTTGGAATTGATACTCCGAGTTGAGGACGGTCCTCGGATGATAAGAAAGATGCTCTGACAGGATGGATGTTGGTCAAAGATTTTTATCTGTGGACGCTTTCCCCTCTGACTCCCAGTTGGGTGCGCTGATTGGTTAAGAAACCGGACATTAGGAAGTAGGAGGAGCTCTGTGATAGGACAGAAGGAGCTGAAGTTGGGGTTAGATTGACCTCACGAGGTCAACTTGTCACGAGAGTCTTTAAAGTTTTCGCAAACAATAAATGTGTTTGATAAAGCAAACACATCTTTATCAGTGAGCTACGAGCCACTCTACTAAGGTGGAGAATCCCTTGACACCTAGTCCAGGTGGTCAGTGACATATTCTACCGACAAATAAGACCACACGAAGCTGAAACATTCTTAGTTCTGATTCCAATGTGCAAACCTACATGTGTTTCTTTCTATATATGTAAGTGATTATCAATCCTGTAGTAAACATTAGCTATATGCTTGTCAAGAGACAAGGAACGGAAATCCCACCTTGGAGGAAAACAAATCTATTTAAATGTATTTAGATTTTCACTATTGTTTTACAAATATGCTGACATAGAACATGCAATATGGTATATTTGTTTTTCAAACAAACAAAATCTTTAATCATATTAATATTCAAAGACAACTGATATATACTGATGATGTATACTTAAGTCAAAATATTATACTGTGTATTTAGAATGTTTGATTTTTGAAAGGGTAATACATCAGAATACATCTAGAAACCATTACCGTGATTTTTACATAGGGTATATACGTTTTCCTAAAGATACAAATCGTCAAATATGTTAGGCATATAATGATTACTTGTCTGACTGCAAGTATGGCTAAGGCAAATTTGTATTAACTTAGTATGTTTATTTCTCATCCGTGTAAAATATCAGAATACATCAAACAAGATATTATTGTGCTTTTTACATGTCTGTTCTTGTGCTATATAGTATATTGTGATATATGTATATTTTACATAGAGAGATATGACTTCTTTTTTCTCTTTGAGGGGGTGTGGAGAAAAATTGATATGATACAAAACACCTCAGTAAGCATCAAACTATACATTTATGTTTGTTGTTGTAGCAAAATATTTGAAATAAAGAAACATGTTGTTTTTGCAATTTCTATCCACATTTCAAGGATAACTGACCGATGCAAATGCCAAGAAGTTGAAATATGATTTTAGAAATTACGTCCAAGCATAGACTAGATTCTGTTTATAATTCCATTTCTAATTTACCAAGTTACTTTCAGGTTAAAACACTGTGTATGTATTAGTTACATGTGTTTCATTTGCAACTTTAGTTTGATTGTATAAAAAAGTATTTAATCCAATTTTAAATACCTAAACATAGGTTATTAAAATGAATGCAACCATTTGGTTTGTTCCCTTTAACTGCAGCTGATAGATAGATAGATAGATAGATAGATAGATAGATAGATAGATAGATAGATAGATAGATAGATAGATAGATAGATAGATAGATAGATAGATAGATAGATAGATAGATAGATAGATAGATAGATAGATAGATAGATAGATAGATAGATAGATAGATAGATAGATAGATATCTAGATAGATAGATAGATAGATAGAAGGCTAATTCACTTTTACCAATTAGTAAATCATAAATCAGCCAATTTTATGTTATTTGCCATCATCAGTCAGTTGACTTTAGCTTCTTGTTTTTAAACATCTATATAATGTACAATATATAATCTAATTAGGTGGTCTTTATTACGTTTCACTGTTATTTTATCATTCTTGTAATGTTGTTGGTAAAAGAGTTAATCAGAATATAGTAAGTAGGTAAGTAAAGTTTATCTATAAAGCGCCTTTGACATACATAAAATCGCAAAGCTCTAAACAAGGAAATCACATTAAGATTTACATACAAACACAAGAAAATCAAGACACAAAAGCCTGGAGGAACAAAGGATATATTTTTTACTGAGCATTGAACTTGCATAACTTTTCAACGCAGGGTGTTTAACAAACATGAAATATTTTGATATATTCTTCGTATGGGAATTCAGGTGCTTTGTGGACGTTCTTATTGATTTAGGGGTCCCTAAGCAGTAGATCAGTTTGCTTAAGCCTCTGGTTGGCTCAATGTATTATTATATTGAAAATGTCCTTAATTTGTTCTAAAATATTATGAAACAAAGGTATTGGCAGACCCAACTTTGTGGCACTTGAACCAGAACATATCATCTGTGTGCAGATACAATTCCCTGATCAAATTTCAACAAAACGTTGCCACCGTTAAACCTCAAGGTGCCTGAAGATGCCCAACAGACAAGAAAGCCTGACTGCTTGGAAGGAAAGTATACAGGAATAGGACTAGGCTAAAGATCTATACAGAGTGATGTTTGCGCAGAGGAGGTTGTCTAATTAAATCAAAAATATTAATCATTTTCATCGATTAATATTGTGTTACATATGATGTGAAATATGCAGTGTTTTCTCTCTGTCATTTGCACCGATTACAAGTTTTCCGTTCCGTAGTAATTAAAAGTTGCATTTAATTGCTGTGGACTCCCTTGTTATGAATGAGCCTTTCTACAAACTGAGATGCATCGGTTTGGGGATATTGCACAAAGGCTACTGTGTTTGCAGTGACTTTTTCTTAAATCCCATAATAATAATAATTTTAAATACCGCTAATGTTCATTACAAAAACTAAAAACTGAGTACTGAAAGCAACTCAAATTATCTTTATTCGTTCTGCTAAGGAACCCACCTGATGAGTGCAAACCAAAGCTTTACAAATAGAGTTGACTGCAGAAATACAAGGTGTGGATACCGCTGAGTCTAAGCGTGGAGAAGAGGATCCGCTCTCTCCCACGAGTTCCACCTCAGCCCACGTCAGAAAAGCTCCGCGTGGTCTCTCGCAGCGGTCGCGCTGATTTAACAAAGGGCGCTGCGGCGGAGCCGCGGTTGGCCCACACGGCCGTGGAACACATCCGTGCAAAATGTCCCGTTGCTGACACACTGGACCACATGAGAGATCACTTGACTTTTCTGAAGCGCATAGAGATGTGATAATTGCAATAATTAGGCGTGTTTAACAGACCGATACTTTTTTTTCTTTTGTCCCTCAAGGAATAACTTTGTCCCATTTTGCATTCACTCGCTCTTCATTCCATGAATGACTTGGTCATAATCTCTCCAGGAAAACCTTAAGCAAAATTTGTATACTTTAGAATATTCAAAATACCACTCTTGTCACAGTAAGCATTTCCCTCAAAAAGAGGCCAACAAACAAGCCAAGCCAGACATTTCGTGAAAATGTTATTTGACATAAAACGTAAGTTGTGGCAAATAGGTTTTATCCATATTCTCTCTTATTGCACTTTCACTCCCAAGACACTGGGCAGTAAAAAAAAGAGTGCGTGGACACAAACGCATGTGGAAACCTTATACCTCTATAAAAGCAAGAACAGGGGCCACAGAGAGTTATCATAGTAAAGTTTGACTATCATGAAATGGATATCGGGTCTACCGTGTCAAATCAATTAAAGGGGCGAGCTGGGTCAGAAATGTGCAGCGCTGGTCGACAATGTGTGTCAGAAATAAGCCAGAAAAAAGATCCTGAAAAGAAATAGAAATACAAATAGCATGCTGTTGTGTATAAATGAATCAACCAGGGGATCCAGAGGCCATATGTCTGAATCCATCAATAACACAGTGTTTTTCCATGCCTGCAATAAATGAAACGTTAGCCTATATTTCCTGAATCAGGGATAGGAAAAGTTTAGATATGTTGACTGAACTCCTAACTGGACCTTTTATCATCAGATGCACAACATATGACATCAGAAACTACAAATAAAGAAAAATGGTAAGAGTTGGGATGGGGGGGGGTATTTAAAATCCCCTGATATTTCATGATGCCATCGATTTATCAAATATGGAAAGATTTTCTAAGGTTGTCCCAGAGCATAGCAGATCCTGGGCACTATGTGCTTTTCCATATATTCATTTTTTGTTTCACACCAAATGTGTTTGTTGATGGAAATATCAATCTTAGACTAATATGACCAAAGCATAAAGTTACAGTGAAGGTCTCAATAGAGTTAAACAGACTCCACATGTTTATATTTATGACAGCAGAACAGACAAGGTTTTCATGTGGTATTACTCCCAGATAACCAGTTGGTGCGTAGGTAGCATCTCATGGATAACATGCAGAGTTGGTGGCCCCAAGTTTTCACTCTTTGTTGATGTTCTCTAACATTGCGCTTTTGAGTTGTTTTTACCTCCCTACCATCCTGCTGACTGTGTGAGATTGCAAGACCAACTTGGGTCCTGACACATCTGGTGTTAAATGGGATTGACCTCTTTTTCATGTCATATTTATACCCCAAAGAAAACAGGAGGTCATAATTACAAGTTCCTTAAAATTTAATTAACTAGAAAACTGCTTCTGTTACATTTATTTAAAAGATAAGGAGTACCAACAATTGTGGCAGATATTTTTTAAGTTTTTTTTTCTTCCCAATACATGAATGTGCTGAAATTTTCAATATAAGCTCATGCAAAAACAAGAAAAGTTGAATTTATTTACTAGAAGTGCCATTAATAGTGGAGTGTATTGCACAAACAAACAACAAAAAAACAAAAAAAGAAGACTGTAATTTACATTTGGATTAAGCTGTACATTTGCTTTATTTAGAGCTCTCAGTTTGGGAAAATGACAGCTGGCTGTAAAACAGCATGCGCTTAACCTTTATTGGCCCTCTAATAATCAAGCCACTGCTGTGCAGGGAGACTCCTAATAATGCATCATTACTGAAGTTTCCATCCTGTAATCATGCATATTAGTTTAGGGTTTGGATAATTACTGTAAGCTTTTGTATTTTTGTAGCATTTTTTTTAGGTAATATTTCAAATTTCATGTGTTGTGTCTGAAATAGACACGCTGGGTGGAACAGTCTGATCTGCTG
This sequence comes from Crenichthys baileyi, assembly GCA_036173005.1. Taxonomy (NCBI): domain Eukaryota; kingdom Metazoa; phylum Chordata; class Actinopteri; order Cyprinodontiformes; family Goodeidae; genus Crenichthys; species Crenichthys baileyi. The sequence goes on from JAHHUM010001253.1 coordinate 230,992, forward strand.
TATCGGTTTGTAAAGAGTCCCTGGAATCCACTCACTATAATAAGGATATTCTTCTATTTAATAGGGACAGACTTAAGAGTTTGTAAACAGATTGTAAAATAATATGCTAAATTTATAGGTTATGCCAATTTAAGATTAGATTTTACAGCATGAAATACAAGGCTTTTGAGACTAATTCTTATTGCCAAAAACAAGTACAGATTGTGATAAAAGTTTGTATTTAAATCAATAAGTTGCGATGATCAGAATGGAGTTCTGGTATAACATAAATGAAGGAAGAACAGATAATTTCAGTTTGTCTTCTCATGCATCAGCCTTCACATACATGCTTTAAACTGCAGCTGCTCAGATACAGCAATCTTGACTAACTTTGCATAACAATAACTACAGAGCAGGCTTGGTGTAATGGGGGAGAAATATACATTAGAGAAAAGATAAACCATCAGTTAAGATAAACATCTCAGGAAGGTCACAGGTTTGGAATAGGGAAATTCATCTTCTTACTGATGCTACTGTTACAAGGCACTATCAAAAGAATTGCTGTTTTTCTCATGTGTTTGATCTTATCAAATATAACTGGCCCCAAAACATGACAGTGGGAGTTCAACTCATAACAAAGGCTTGTGAAGGTGAACCCAGGTGAGACAGAAGAACCAAAACAGAGAATCCGAGTATTTGTTAAAGATACAGCCAAAGGGCATGCAGGGTGAAATTAACTGTCCAATGAATGCAAACTGAAACCAGCCAAGCTAATAGTTTGTGGTCTCATGACAAACATGCAGTCACACCTCCAGTAAGATTCTTATCTGGCTGAAATCACTCCAAGCCTTTACTTCGGTCTGAAACAGTCATGTTACCTGATGTTGTGATAACACAGCAATGTGGATTTCCTGCCTATTCACACAAAAAGTCAAACTTGGTCCATTGTTAATCCAAGACAAATGTAGTGTTACTTAGGAAGCCTATCTTACGCTTACTGATAAAGTGTCTAGCAACAGGACACTATGTTTAAGACACAAGTGGTCACAAGGATCTACAAAACTTTGAAGGATGTTGTATGTATTTGAACTTTAAATAGAAATAACAAAATCCAAAACTCTTACAAATGTTTCCCTCATTTAAAATCTCACATATTTTTATCTCTCAGATTTTTTGTTTTTGAATACTAATTACTAAGGACATTTAAAACTAAAATAAAAGCAACTTTTCATATTGCTAAGCCAGAGTGAAATTTAGAAAAAGTAGACCCTACAAAATACAGATAAATATTTAGCTTCTGCCAAATTCTAGTTAAATATGTGTACTTCATTGTGAGAGCTGTGTCTGCCCATTTGTTATTTTTACTGGTCATCTTTTTTTCTTTCCTCTATGTACTTTACTTAAAGTAGTAAAATTAAAGCTTTGTAACAGTTAATCATTAATGCCACCACCATATTCCCTACAATTATTATAGTGCAGAAAATTTGAGTGAAATTATCTAGCAAGTGCTTTCACTGACTGATAATAGAAAAAAAAATGTGCCACTGTTCAACTTCATTGTCTTGCATTGAAAGGACCTATGGCTGAAATTGATTAACAATTCATAGTATTTTTGTGAAGCTTAAATATTTTGTTTTTAATCTCGGGATATAAACTGGGTTTTGATCTGAATTTGATTTATTTTCACACACATTTCCAGTTGTATCATATAGGATTACATCAAACCAACTGTTTATTTCATAGAATATAACAGTGCGTGTAAACAATGTTATAGTAACTGTTAGATATCTGTATGACAGATATCTAACAGAGCTCAAAGGAAACTAATGTTTTCATTACCTGTTCCTGTAAAGCTGTTCTCGTGAGGTTAAGGTTAAGGGCAAATGAACTGAGCACAGAAAGTCAATTACGCCAAGCATCATAAGGCCTGTTTTAGACTTTTAGATGAAAATTATAATCACAACTAATTCTACCATTTCCATTGAGCATTCCATTATTACTGCCATGTCTTTCTATTGTGTTCAAACATCATTAATTCTGTTCATCTGAAAAAATATCAGCAGTGGAAATACAGCATTCAAGGCTTTACATGCATATCTAAATTCAGCCACAAGAGGGCACTTCGGGGCTAAACAGTTTGTTAGATGTCATTCATCTGTCTGTCTGTCTGTCTGTCTGTCTGTCTATCCAAAGCTAAGTAATTTGTGTCACCTTTTATTTAAACAAAGCAGAATATAAAGGGACCTTTTTGGTTTTAATATTTTATTTTCAAGTATTTTAATTATGTATTTGAGTTAAATACTTTTTTTACACAATCAAACTGAATTTGCAGATAAAAACCAAGTAAACAATACATGCACATCATTTCATTATCAAATAATTATCATTATACAGTAATCTCATCTAAACCTAGCAGGAAAAAATATAACCCGAGGGTAATTCAGTAATTTACGTAGTGTAATGGGGTTAAAACAGAATCTGGTCTTTGCTTGGAATTGATTTCTAGAATTATATTTCACTCTTGTTGTCATTAGTGATCCTTTCTTATGGTTGTCAAGAACTGATTGGTTGTTTTTTTTTAAAGCCAAGAATATAAAGTTAGCAGTTATTACATACGACGTTACGATATGACATACGCTGTTTATATAGGGTATCTAGTCAGTACATTAGAAATTTAGGGTAGAGGGGGCTTATTCATCCGTCTGTCCATTCATTTTCTATACCCGCTTCTTCTGTACAGGTTCGCGAGGGAGCTGGTTCCTATCTCCAGCGGTCTACGGGCGAGAGGCGGGCTACGGGGGCTTATTGAATGTCTTGCAAAAGTATTCATACCCCTTGAACTTTTTCACATGTGTTTTGTTGGGATTTTATGTGATAGACCAACACAAAGTATGGTATACCCATGAATTTTTTAACATTTTTAAAACTTAATGGGTAAGTATGGTGTGAATATAAATTATTCCCCTTTTAATGGGATATACCTAAACAAATTTCATAGCAACCGATTACCTTCGAAAATCCCCTAGTTAGGAAAACAAGTCCATGTGTGTAATTCAATATTGGTATAAATACAGCTATTCTGTGAAGGCCTCATAGGCTCGTTAGAGAACATCAATAAATAAACAGCATCATCAAGACTGAGGAACACAACAGTGAGGGCAGGGATAAAGCCGTGGAGAAGGTAACAGCTTAGTTTTTAGCTTTTTGTAACATTGGACTTAATCTTTGAGGTATGAATTAAAAACATTTTCTGACTTACAGTGTCTTGCAGAAGTATCAAACTTCACAATTTGTCATGTAACGACAAAACACTTGAGTGTAATACATTGGGATTTTATGTGATAAACATAGACCACTGAATAATTGTGAAGTGGAAGGACAATGATACGTTATTTTCATTTTGTTTTTACAAATACAAATCTGAAAAGTGTGGCAAGCCTTTGAACTCAACCAATCTTAATCAACACTTTGCAGGATCCTGTTGTGCTGCAGTTACTGCTGCAAGTCTTGTAGGTTATGTCTCTGTGAACTTAAAAAGATTTTAATTTTTGCAAACCTTTCTTAGAAAAATAACTCCAGCTTTGTCAGGTTTGATGGAGAGCATCTAGGAACATCTGTTTTTTAAGTTTTGACAAAGATTCTCAATTGATTTAACATTAAATTTACTTTAATTGGGCCAGTCTAACATAGGAATAGGCTTTGATCTAAACTTTTCGATGTAGCTTTGGGTGTCTGTGTATATGGGTTGTGTCCTACTGGAAGGTGAGCCTCTGTCCCAGTCTCAAGTAGGTTTTCTTCCAGGATTGCTTCATGTTTAGCTTCGCCAATCTTCACATCAACACTAATAAGCTTCCCTGTTCGCAGGAATCATTTCCATTGAATGATGCTGCCACCATTGTGGTTCACCTTTAACTTCAATATTTAGTCTCCCATGACTAGAGCATCTTTTCCAGCATCATGTATTGTATATAGCATGGCTAACAGTTGTATGGATAGATTCTACTACATGTGCTATGAATCTTAACAGCTCCTCCAGAGTTAACACAAGCCTGTTGGTTGCTTCTCTGAATTATACTCTCCTTGTCTGTACTGTCTGTATGGGTGGACAGCCATGTCTTGGTAGGTTTGGTACATTCTCAGATGATGGACTGAACTGTCTCTGTGAGATGTTCAAAGCTCAGAACATTGTTTTATAAACTAATTGTGCTATAAACGTCTCCACAAATTCATCCCTAACCTGTCTGCTGTGTTCCTTGGTCTTAATGATAATGTTTGTTCACTAATGTTCTCTAACAAACCTCTGAGGGTGACTTAGATTCACTATAGTGACTTCTTGAGGCAGATGATTTTCCTGGATTTTATTTAGGGGTGTCAGAAATAATTCTCTCACTACAAATGCATGCCGCAAATGAAGGATTTTGTAATGTTATAAAAAATGGAAACGTTTACCAAGTTCCTTCCGCTTCACAACCATGTGCTACTTTGTATTGACACATTCAGTCATTGAAGTTTGTTGGTATAACGTGACAGCGTGATGTGGGAATGATTTTGCGGGACAGTTGTAGCTGCAGTTGAAGATGTCACCGCCGATTGCCCTGCCCGGCGCTGTCCGCTGACTGCGGTGCTGAAATTCAAAGCGACACATCTCACAGGACTCTTCTCACTGTTAGAGCAGGTTCCCAATTTTAATTACACGGTTTAACGAGGCATGTCGAGCACATGATGCTCGTTGTGAGACCAACCAGGTGACAGAGAACGGATCAGAAAATCAATCTGAACAAGTCTATTGATTTTGTTTGTTTTCTTTCTTTAGTATTTCAGTTAATGTCCATCTACATAATTTTTCTATATCACGCTCCCCGTTAGTTGGTTTTTCAGGGATTGTTTTAGTAACAAAGCTGTTATTCGGGTTTGGATTACAGGGGACATGTTACACCCAAACCCCAGTCTGTGACAACCCGGATGGAGCTGGACTGAGACCAGGTCAGCCTCACTCGCAGCGGAAAACAAGGATAAAAAATGCACATATTTTTTTTAATGATTTGATACACTATATTTTCATTATTAACTTAAATGACATGTGCGGTCAAACAAAGCGGTATAATATGGGTCAACATGGCGGAGAATGTCCATGAACAAGGCGGTTCCGACGCCGCCATTTACCGGTGTCTCTAAGGTCTTTTGCTCAGGGCTAACGTAAGAGAAGAATACGAGTGCAAAATCTGACTAAAACACCTGATGTTGACCTCTTAGGCCGTCACATTCCCAAACAGCCTGAGCTGTCTACAACCTCATCCTTCTGTCAGGAGTGCCTCGAAACTCTGCACTCCCGAGAAGGTCGAGGTTGGAGAATCGGCTGCCCCGTATGTCGCCACCGGACTCCGGTTCGGGAATATCAGGTTCAAAACCTCCCGAACAACAGCGCCCTGGTCGAAGCTCTTCCACTTACAAAGCATCGGCGACAGAGCTCATCAAACACGGAAGAACAACAGGCAGGGCTGTCCGAATCTTCTGCCACCGAGGAATGCCGTGAGACATGCAAGAACGTAGCGTTTACCACGGGCTGTGTGTGCGCCATCTTCTCCTTCCTCTCTACGGTGGTGCTTTTATTTCTGGGCCTCATTTCCGTACATAACTTCAACCACATAGCGTCGCCCGTCGGCCCAGTTTGTCTGTTCGTCGCCAGCATCCTGGCTCTGCTTTCCATAATACTCACTTGGTTGATGTGCCTGCTGAAATCTGGATCAGAAACAGAGGCGAGCGCCCTTAGTTCCCTCACATCTAATGTGATTGTCAGAGACTGAACTGGAATTTTTAAACGAGATACAAAGAGGTTTTTCATTCTGTATTTATTAATCTCAAGGACTTGCCACTTCAAATGTTTATCTATATTTTAGGTGAAATTTCTAAAGGATTTTATCAACCATCTGTGCTAATTTAATCTGTACACAGCAATAAATGCCCGTGCACTTTATGAAACTAACTCATTTTTATCGAGACTTGTTGTTGTTGCTCATTTGTTTGATTTTCCTTTACAATGATAAGTACCCAGGTTGCCAATTCATACCCTCATATCAAACCTTCGTTTTGCCATTTTGTCCATTTCCTGTTTTCATTATGTACCTAACCGCTTCATACCAATGCAGCTCTGTCCAGGGGGGTGGCAAGAGTGCTCCAAAAAAAGTAATCTATAAGGTACATTCTGACCAGGTTTTATATTGCTTATTGGCATGTACTACAATCAAAGAGTAGTTGCGATGACTTGTGCATAGATGTAGGAAGAAAATATTGCTATACACCACAGCGGACTAATGATTCTAACGTAGGTATCTGATTACTGATAGCTGATCTGATTTTATTAATCAAAATTAAATTAGAGGGGAATTTTACTGAAAAATTCTGGATTGGAATTTGATCATCTACAGTTCAAACATTCACAGAAAAAAGAATGTGGCATCAAGACAACTCTAAACTGAGACAAATATAAAAACTGCACTACATAGAAAGTTCAAACCCTGACTGAATTATCCAGCAATCACAGATTCCTCAAAACCCCATTTGGATTTGTGGAGTCAGCTGAGAAACGTTTAAAAACAATGTGTAATTTAATCTCTTGTTACTTCTCAGGCAGAGGAACCCGTCCAGGGCAGCATTCATGTAAGAACTGATACTGCCCATTTTAATTGTTTTTTTTTTTTGGCTTTGGCTCAATTTGTCCCTTCATATTATTTGATAAAGTCCTTACTGTACTTCCTTGCTGTGAGTAAATTAAATATAAACCATTTAGAATGGTTAGAAAAAAACATCATTGACAGTGGTCTGAAACGTTGCCCTGGTGGGTACAACTTGACTCAGAAGATGGCCCTTATTTGAATCCAAATAAGTTGGGTATAAAATGACCAAAACTGCAAAAGTATGAAACTATGAAGAAGCAAAATTCAAATGTATGAAATTGCAAAGAAGTGAAATGACCAGTGCCTTTTATATTTATATTGACTCTGCTAAGATATTGCACTGTTACAAGTTATAAGTTCAAACGTACAAGTTAAAAGTTTGAATTAATTTCAATCTGTGTTTATTACCTCTAGCAGTAAATTCAAGATTAATACTCAAAATATATATAACACTGTATAAAATGTTGCATGTCTATATTAACTGTATTACCAGCTATTTGAATAGTGTGAATGTTAAGCTAGAAAAAAACCTGTGCGAACTACTTAGCAGGTAAAACGCTTAAAACAACAAACTCATTGATTTCTTCAACACTCAGGAAGGGGAACAGTGTCTGTACAAACCTGGCAATAAAGCTAATTCTGATTCTCTTTCTGATGATTGAGATGACAGTTTTAGATGGCACCCTTTGAGGAATGATGAGGCTCATTCTAGTCTATTCTCTCATCCAACAAACTGGCTCACAATTTTCCAGCCAATGTTTAGTTGAAACTACCCAGCATGTGGGCTAAAGAAAAAACCCACCAATTTTTTTTGTCAGTAAATTTCAAAGGAAAGTAGTAAACAAGAAAGAACAACATGAATAATTAAAAATCCAAACAAATCTCAGCAGATTGGAAAATAGAAACCTTGCATCTTAGAAATGTTGGAATGGCATAAAAACCCACAGGGATTCTGCCAGTACTAACCCATGAAGACCAAAGATGATATCACGTGAACAACAGAAATGCATTGTGGAAGTTGTATCATGCTGTGGGGTTGCGTTGCTTTCACTATAGACACTGGATTTATCAAAGGATCTATGAAATCAGGAAATAGATGAGACATTTTAGTTCAAAGAGAGCTACCTTTATTGTCAAAAATTTGTGTTGCAGCAGAAAAAGACAAAACAAACTTCTTATGGCTTAAAAAGAAAGATTCATCTGAAAAACCTGGATTGAGCTACAATCTGCAAAAGTTAAAAAAAATTCAAAAGGAAAAAACAATAAAATTTAAAGAATCTGAGTAAAATGCAAGTTGATAGTGGAAGAAACTTTCAGCACATAAATGCAAGAAGGTTTTTTATGGTTAAATGTGAGGCTGCTGGGGGTTCCAATCGTTTATTGTATTTTATTTTTGCTCTGTGTTGTTTGTGTATGCTCAGTATTAAGGATTGCTGCAAAGTTAATGGCTCAATAACTTGGGTTTAAATCATTTTTACCAGTTCGCATGATAAACTGAACTTAACTGCACTGGTTTATACATGAAATTTATCTGAAAGGCATGTTACTGAATTCAAATCTCTCTTCATGAATTAACTGAATTTATATTTCCGTGTAAAAATCGCCTTTCTTTGTTTTGTAAAGTGCCTTGTAAGAGATGAGTTGTGTGATTACAGTGACCCCCCATGGGTGAGCAGGTCAGCAGGGGATCCCAGATCAGTAACCCCGAGGGGACATGAGCCCTTAAAAGAAAATGGAATAACTATGGGGTAGGGGACCTAAATATTTATTTTTAAAAAGTGCTAAAACAATAGAAGTGCAGATGCCCCCCTGTGGGGTTTTAAATCATTTGATGACTTTTAAGTTTGTTTAAGGTTAATAATTGGCAGTTAATTGTTAATTTAGTATTTATCGTCATAATTTTACATTTTCTAAAAGTGTGGACAAGAATAACAATGTGAACAGACTGGGCTCGAAGACTTATGATCAAGCTGATGTCTCCATTGTCCTGAATCCCGGTCCCACAGTAAGCATTTATATCCACCCAGTGTTGTTCTAAGAGGAGACAGTGGTCTCCGTAGTTAAAACCCATCCCTTTTAGGTCCCTCAAAAGAATTCCTTATTTTGGTCAGTGGGTAATGCTGCTTAAATGCCACCATGACAAAAGCTTAAGAGAAGAAAAAAGAAAAAAGAAAGGAGGGGTGGCAGACTTCTGGGAGAAATATAGGCAACACTGTGTCTGGGGCAAAGGGCCTCATGTCATGGGGACTGTAGGGCTTAAAGTTAAAGATTACTTTGAAATCTGCATCCCCTACCATCAAACTCTCCTGGTATCTCCCCACCCTTCCTCCTCCCTGCAGCCATCACTTCCACTCCCAAAAAATAAGAAGCTGTCTCCACAGAAAAGGGGATGAGTGGAGAGTAGACCCTCTTTGATGACAGAGAAGGATCCTTTTGTTCCCTAATCCCTGCAGAACCCCCACCCCTTTTTTTCCTCTCTCTCTCTGCAAGTCCAATTCGACATTAAGTGGCTTCGGCCAGGGGTTCAAAAGATATTTGTTTACCTTTTCTCATGACGAAGAAGAGGATGATGGAATCACATACTTTCTACTTTCAGTGATCTAGATTGTTTATTAAACACGACAAGTAAGAAAACATTTTAACATATTGGTTGATCAGTCCACTTCACTCAGCTTCTCACACTACTAGAAAAGTTGTTCAGTGAATAAATAAATGAATGAATCAAGTTTTCCTTCGGTCTCTTTGTGCTGTGGGTGAGTCCCACGTAAGCAACCATCCTCTGTGCCCAAATTTAATGTCAAAACAGTTGCAGGATACATCTCCTCTTCCTGCAACTTGCCTTAAGTATGTGCAAAGTCTGTTTCTGTGTCATTATCAGATTGGACACACATATTTCACAGAGGAGATGAAAGTGTTCCTTATGCTTTAACATCTGCCCTCTGTTGGTTTGCGACCCATCAGAACCTCAAAGACATTGCCCGAGGAAAGCGATTATCACCTCTCTGTACGCACTTTGACTCGTCATGTGATCACACGCTTGTGTATGCACATGTGTTCAAGCGTGTGTGTTTATAGGGTGAAAAGGGTGTGAGTGTGTAGTTGCCAAAATGTGCATGCAAAGACATATGGCCTAAAAGGCATGCAAAATCTCCAGAGACAAGTGACATGATCTTAATGTTTCAGGTCAAAAGTGTCAAACACAGCTTATCTTGCCACTTCACTTTAAACTTGTTGCCCTCAAGATGTTGAAGAAGACGCCGTTTCTCTGCCGTCAGTCTCTGTATTGGTGTCAAGTTGAAACAAACAGCATGATGGATCAGGTGAAGCATGCAAACTGGCTCCCTCTTGTGTGTAAAAACACTATAGCAAGAGGAATTGGAAGATTAACAACTCCTCTTTTAAAATGATTAGAAGTGGAATTTCAAATTCTTTTAAACAATGAACAATTTTTCAGAAGAAATGTAATTCCAGCTACATTTGTAATGACAAAACTTTATTGACAGCCAATGCAGCCCAAGGATTTTTCTTCATATCTATTCATATTGTCTAAGAAAGGATTTTGAAAAAGACCTGGAGGGTGAAATTTAAATGTAATCTGACTGATTGCTGTACAGTGATCAACACCTCAGAAGAGTCCTTACGATAGGAGCTTTTTATTATACATAATGAGCTGAAAACACACTTTTCTTTCTATGTGATGTTCAAATATCCCGGTGAATATCCCGGTGAATAATGAAACCATACTGAAACCCCCTCCTTGAACCGCCACCTTAACGTGGTGGAGGGGTTTGAGTGTTCAAATGATCCTAGAGGCTATGTTGTCTGGGGCTTAAATGCCCCTGGTAGGGTCTCCCATGGCAAACAGGCTCTAGGTGATGGGTCAGACAAAGAGCGGTTCAAGAATCCTTCATGAGGACAAGTATATCAAGGCACGTGACGTCGCCCGGTACGGCCGAGCTGGGGTCCCACCCTGGAGCCAGGCCTGGGGTCGGGACTCGTCGGAGAGCGCCTGGTGGCCGGGTTGCTCCTCGCGGGACCCGGCCGGGCCAAGCCCGAACGAGAGATGCGAGGCCATCCCCCAGTGGGCCCACCACCTGCAGGGGGAACCGTGAGGGACCGGTGCAAAGAGGATTGGGTGGCGGACGAAGGTGGAGACCTCAGCGGCCCGATCCCCGAATGCTTAGGCTAGCTCTAGGGACGTGGAATGTTACCTCGCTGGGGGGGAAGGAGTCTGAGCTTGTGCGGGAGGTCGAGAGATATCGACTAGAAATAGTCGGGCTCGCCTCCACGCACAGCGTGGGCTCTGGAACCCATCTCCTTGAGAGGGGCTGGAGTCTCTTCTACTCTGGAGTGGCCCACGGGGAGAGGCGGCGGGCTGGGGGGGGTTTGCTTGTTGCCCCCCAGCTCAGCCGTCTTGTGTTGGGGTTTACCCCGGTGGATGAGAGGGTCCCATCCCTGCGCCTTCGGGTCGGGGATAGGTCTCTGACTGTCGTTTCGGCCTACGGGCCAGACGGTAGTGCGGAGTACCGGCCTTCTTGGTGTCCCTGTCGGGGGTGCTGGATAGTGCCCCCCCGGGGACTCCATTATTCTGCTGGGGGACTTCAACGCCCACGTGGGAAACGACAGTGACACCTGGAGAGGCGTGATCGGGAGGAATGGCCTCCCCAATCTGAATCCGAGTGGTGTTTTGTTTTTGGACTTCTGTGCTAGTCACGGATTGTCCATAATGAACACCATGTTCAAGCATAAGGGTGTCCATCAGTGCACTTGGCACCAGGACACCCTAGGCAGGAGGTCAATGATCGACTTTGTTGTCGTATCATCAGACCTTCGGCCGCATGTTTTGGACACTCGGGTGAAGAGAGGGGCTGAGCTGTCCACTGATCACCACCTGGTGGTGAGTTGGATCCGCTGGAGGAGGAGAAAGCCGGACAGACTTGGCAGGCCCAAGCGCATAGTGAGGGTCTGCTGGGAACGCCTGGCGGTGCCCTCGGCCAGGGATGTATTCAACTCCCACCTCCGGGAGAGCTTTGACCAGATTCCGGGGGATGTTGGAGACATAGAGTCCGAGTGGACCATGTTCTCCGCATCTATTGTCGATACTGCTGCCCGTAGCTGCGGCCGTAAGGTCTCCGGTGCTTGTCGCGGCGGCAATCCCAGAACCCGGTGGTGGACAACGGCAGTAAGGGATGCTGTCAAGCTGAAGAAGGAGTCCTATCGCCTGTGGTTGGCTTGTGGGACTCCTGAGGCGGCTGACGGGTACCGTGAGGCCAAGCGTGCTGCGGCCCGAGCTTTGGGAGAGGCAAAAACTCGGGCCTGGGAGGAGTTCGGTGAGGCCATGGAGAAGGACTACCGGTCTGCCTCGAAGCGATTCTGGCAAACCATCTGGCGCCTTAGGAGGGGGAAGCAGTGCTTCGCCAACACTGTTTATAGTGGGGGTGGGAGGCTGCTGACCTCGACTGGGGACATTATCGGGCGGTGGAAGGAGTACTTCAAGGATCTCCTCAATCCTGCCATCACGCATTCCCTGGTGGAAATAGAGGCTGGGGACTCGGGGTTGGACTCTTTCATCAACCAGGCTGAAGTCACCGAGGTGGTTAAAAAGCTCCGCGGTGGCAAGGCTTCGGGGGTGGATGAGATCCGCCCTGAGTACCTCAAATCTCTGGATGTTGTGGGGCTGTCATGGTTGACACGCCTCTTCAACATTGCATGGCGGTCGGGGACAGCGCCTCTGGACTGGCAGACCGGGGTGGTGGTCCCCCTTCATAAGAAGGGTGACCGGAGGGTGTGTTCCAACTACAGGGGGATCACACTCCTCAGCCTCCCTGGTAAGGCCTACGCCAGGGTATTGGAGAGGAGAGTCCGGCCGATAGTCGAACCTCGGCTTCAGGAGGAGCAGTGTGGTTTTCGTCCCGGCCGTGGAACACTGGACCAGCTCTATACCCTCTACAGGGTACTCGAGGGCTCATGGGAGTTTGCCCAACCGGTTCACATGTGTTTTGTGGACCTGGGAAGGCATTCGACTGTGTCCCTCGTGATGCCTTGGGGGGGGCTCCAGGAGTATGGAATCAGGGGCCCTTTATTAGGGGCCATTCGGTCCCTGTACGAGCGGAGCAGGAGTTTGGGTCCGCATTGCCGGCACTAAGTCGGATCTGTTCCCCGTGCATGTTGGACTCCGGCAGGGCTGCCCTTTGTCACCGGTCCTGTTCATAACTTTTTTTTGGACAGGATTTCTAGACGCAGCCAAGGGCCGGAGGGGGTCTGGTTTGGGACCAGTGGATTCTTTCTCTTCTTTTTGCAGGTGACGTGGTCCTGCTGGCCCCCTCTAGCCAAGACCTACAGCATGCGCCGGGGTGGTTCGCAGCCGAGTGTGAAGCGGCTGGGATGAAGATCAGTTCCTCAAGTCAGAGGCCCGGGGGTACTCAACCGAAAAGGGTGGCTTGTCCTCTTCAGGTTGGGGGGGAGTTCCTGCCTCAAGTGGAGGAGTTCAAGTATCTCGGGGTCTTGTTCACGAGTGAGGGAAGAATGGAGCGGAGATCGACAGACGGATCGGTGCGGCTGCCGCAGTAATGGGGGCGCTTTGCCGGTCCGTTGTGGTGAGAGAGAGCTGAGCCGAAAAGCGAAGCTCTCAATTTACCGGTCGGTCCTACGTTCCTACCCTCACCTATGGCCATGAACTTTGGGTCATGACCGAAAGAACGAGATCCCGGATACAAGCGGCTGAAATGAGCTTCCTCCGTAGGGTGCCGGGCACTCCCTTAGAGATAGGGTGAGGAGCTCAGCCATTCGGGAGGGGCTCGGAGTAGAGCCGCTGCTCCTCCACATCGAGAGGAGCCAGTTGAGGTGGCTCGGGCATCTATACCGGATGCCTCCTGGACGCCTTCCTCGGGAGGTGTTCCAGGCACGTCCCACCGGGAGGAGGCCCAGGGGACGACCCAGGATACGCTGGAGGGACTATGTCTCTCGGCTGGCCTGGGAACGCCTTGGGCTCCCCCCGGAGGAGCTGGAGGAGGTGTCTGGGGAGAGGGACGTCTGGGCGTCTCTGCTGAGTCTGCTGCCCCCGTGACCCGGTTCCGGATAAGCGGAAGACGACGAGTACGAGTACGAGTACGAGTACTGAAACAGCTACAACTGAGTCATCACCCCATTTAAGCTTAAGCCTTTTTGGGCTGGTAAAAGAAAAGCCTAGCAGGATTTTTTTTATATTATTTTTGCCCAGGAGCAAACCCAGACCTTGCTGCATTGATTATCTAAGGCAGTGTTCATGTAACTAATCAATGCATTTTTAAACACTGCCAAGAACAATCCAAGTTAGATGATTCAAGTATATAGTGGCAGTTACAGTTAAAATTCCAGGTCTTTGAGACTTAAAAAAGGAGACAATAATAGATATTTTCAAAACTTGTTCCTCCTTTAATGCGATATACAGTTCAATTGAAAACAAAAACACATCCAGTTTATAGGAGAAAATGTAAATTAAAAATTTAAAAGGTGCGACAACCTGGTTGTATAAGAGTGAACATCCTTACACTGACACCTTTTGATTCAATAAAAACCTTCAGTCTTCTTTGTTGAGGGTCTATCAGCATCCCACATCTTGACTTGGTAATATTTGCCTACTCTGCCTTGCAAAAGCTTTTGGACAAAATCTGTCCAAACATCTGGATAGGTTATTAAACTTTTTTTTCTTTTCATGGTTTAATTCTTTTATTTGAATGTATATTGGGGCTGCATGGTGGCACAGTTGGTAGTACTGGTGCCTTGCAACTAGACGGTCCTGGGTTCAACTCCCGGCCTGGGGTCTTTCTGCATGAAGTTTTCATGTTCTCTGCGTAGGTTCTCTCCGGGTACTACGGCTTCCTCCCACAGTCCAAAAACATGACTGTTAGGTTAATTGGTCTGGCGACCTGTCCAGGGTGTACCCCGCCTCTCGCCCGTAGACCGCTGGAGACACCAGCTCCCCTGTGACCCTGTATGGAAGAAGCGGGTATAGAAAATGGATGGATAGATGCATACTTGGAATCGCTGTGATCAAATGAAAATAAAATACCTCTTCATCTTTGGCTTTTCAGCAGACACCTGAAAGTTTTGGGTCAAAACTGACTGGTGATCTTTATATCATTCAACCACCTTGACAAAAACCTTTTCCTCCATCTGAGGAAAAGTAACCACAGACCATGATGCTGCCACTACCATCTTTCACTGTAGAACCCAGCACCTTCTTGTTCTTTGCCAATAGTGTTACCATTGGCAATACCGTCCACCCCATAAAGCAAATCAATTGAAACCAAATTTAAAATATGACTGATTGATCAACTAGCCGTTTATATGAAATGCAATATCCTTTAAAGTAGTTAACAGGCAATTTACTCTAACAAGAATGCATAATACCCCAGAGTGGATAAACTCCTGGATACTGCACCCATGAATTTCTGATTGGCTGATTTTTCTCTTGATTCAAAACGTCTCCTGGATCCACAGCATTCTATAGACACCTAAAAGGTGTCCACTGGTTTAACCCTACCGGATTAATGTAATTGGTTCATGCTGTTGCAGTGGTAGGTTGTTGAAAGAAGGACCACATTGCGGCCCTATAGAGGAACCATAGTGCAATAAGGGGTACTGACACACTGTATTTCCAGCACGTTCAAAACCCCATGACATACCTTTTTGAGTCTGCGCGATTTAATGTAATGACTGAGGTAAGGCTACATTTTTTTAATTGACTCACCGCTTTTACGTATCTGAGCCACAACAGAAGGTCACAGAGTGGCT
This sequence comes from Crenichthys baileyi, assembly GCA_036173005.1. Classification (NCBI taxonomy): domain Eukaryota; kingdom Metazoa; phylum Chordata; class Actinopteri; order Cyprinodontiformes; family Goodeidae; genus Crenichthys; species Crenichthys baileyi. Next base: position 246,420 of record JAHHUM010001253.1, read on the forward strand.
TTGCAAGTAGGTGTGATAAAGACAGCATGAGCACTCATCTATAGTCAATGGTGCTGCTGTCATGCACTGATTTCACGATGCTGGTTTTGATACGTAAGGACACATCGTCACAGTAAGTGTCTGGTTTGGTTGGATCATTTATAAAGTATGGAGGCAGCTTGATTAGTGCCTCATTATTATAACAAGACCCTTTTTGTGAGAAACCTTTATGTTAATGTCATGCAAATAATCAAACGTATGCTTATGGTCATTGAATACTTGGAAAGCCATGTGTCAAAGCTTTAATTTCCTGGCTGATATCATGAGATGTTGCTTCAATATTTTTCCATTATATTTTTCAGGTGAGGACGACTCAGGGTACAGTCCACAAAGTGGACACAGGACTTTGTGGACTGCTGCCAGCGGAACCACCTCTTGTTTAACATGGGGAAACCAAGGAGCTGATGGTGGATTACCTATTTTAATTGGGGACCCATGGAGGAGCAGCTTACCTACAGCTGAGAGGAAGCAGCCAGATAAGTTTATCAAAAAGGTCAGCAGACTTCAAGAATGCCGCCTCAGCACAGTGCAAGTGGTGGGAGACAGAAGGACATCACTGTTGAACAATGTCTCCCAACCCATGCATAATACTGTTGCAGAATGGTAGAGCTCCTTCTGTGAGAGACTGATACATCCCAGGTACAAAAAGGAGCTTTATCACAGATCCTTCCTCCCTGCAGCTGTAAGACTTTAGTACCACCACTGCTGCCATCAGACTCAAGTGTTTACATCCCTGCTGTTATTTGCACAGTTTTTACATTTCTTGTAAGCAATTGTAGTTGTTTTTTATGTTCAAATACACATGAACATTTTGTAAACATTTTTTTTTTAAATCCCCCTACCCAGTAGTACATTTATTTAAATCTGGGTATGCTATTTTAATACCTGTACAGTATTTTTTCTTATGTTGTAAATTATCATTGACTGTGTAGTCTATTGTGCTTTTATATTTGTTTTACCTTGTTGTGTAACTGCATGCTACCATTTGCCTTTCACTTTGCTGCTGGTACATATGAATTTCCCCACTGTGGGACAATAAAGGATATTTCTATTCTAGTCCTTGAATACATTCGAAATTATAATCTGTATTTTTTTGTTGCTATTGGAGTTCTTCTTCCCCGAGGTGGGTAAAATAGTCAAAATTTCTACTCAATAAGAGTAGCACTACTTCAATATATTTTGGCTCAAATAGAAGTAAAAAGTAGTCCAAAAATTACTCAAGTTAGAGTAAAAAGGATTTCGGTGAAAAGGCTGCTTAAGTGCTGAGTGCAAGAGTAGTACTGTTTAATCTGGTTTAATTAGTGAAAATGATGTAATTATACAGACAATATATAAAATTATGTGCAGATTTTGGTACTGTGAATAATTAAAATAAAAAATTTGCTAAACGAAATCACAACGTTACAAAATTATAAATTTGGGCAGAAGAAACATTTCCAATATCTACTGTTTGCTGTATATTAATTTGACCTCATCAGATAGAAAATAACATTAGAACAATGAAGCTTGTTTACAGTAAATGTAATTAATTACTTCCCATGTCTGCTTCTTCCTATCTGAGTGGACTTTCAGCACATATTGTTCTAGGACTCCTTTCACAGTGAATAAATACATACTTCTGGACTTAGCCAGCATCTTCACATCTTTTGCTTTTGTTCTGGGGCGGACACACGTTATCCCCAAGACACTTTTTTTGCGGACACAGAACTCATTTCCTTCCTGGACAATATGATGGACATGCTGTTTACTCTTGAAATTTAATTGTACAGATGAACATGGCACTTTCAAAAATCTAGAAGTTGTAGGATGAGCCAGACTTTCGGCGATCCATAACTGTCTTCCCATCTTGCCGGAATTTGATTTCTCTATGATTTCACACAGGAATTAGTGTGTTAGAGGTGTTGCCTTAAAGTACATCCACAGGTGTGCCTTCATTTAACTCAAACGTTTTGAATGAAGCTGTCATTAGCTCATAATTGCATAATAACTCATCATTTAGTCTTTATCCGGATTGTTTACAAGCATTGCAATGTTATTGTACCAGACGTCTGAATTTAAAGAAAGTTTCTATAGACTTCCTTAAACAGGAAAAGTTTAACCTGATTTCAGACAGTTAGGTGAAAAGGTATTTTTATACAAAATTTGTAAATATCTGTCTACAACTGTAACAACTGTACAAATCTACAGGGGTTGGACAATGAAACTGAAACACCTGGTTTTAGACCACAATAATTTATTAGTATGGTGTAAGGCCTCCTTTTGTGGCCAATACAGCGTCAATTCTTCTTGGGAATGATATATACAAGTCCTGCACAGTGGTCAGAGGGATTTTAAGCCATTTCTTCTGGCAGGATATGGCCAGGTCACTATGTGATAATGGTGGAGGGAAACGTTTTCCTGACTCGCTCCTCCAAAAAACACCCCAAAGTGGCTCATAATAGTTAGATTGCGTGACTTTGCAGGCCATGGGAGATGTTCAAAACTGATCAGCTTGCATGTTCACAAAACCATATTTTCACCAGTCGGCTGTGTGTTATTGGTGCATTGTCAATCATGATACAAGGCACCGACCGTCACGGATACAATGTTTGAACCATTGGATGCACATGTCTCAAGAATGGTTCGGTAGTCCCTTGGACAGTGACGCGCCCAATCCTGAGCACAAGTATTGGGCCAAGGGAATACCATGATAGGCAGCCCAAACCATCTACTGATCCACTCCCATGCTTCAATCTGGGCAGTGGCAAAACAGTCTGGGTGGTCCGCTTCCTTGGGGGTTCTAAACACCGTAACTGTTCTCCGGATTTGGGAAAACAGTAAAGGTGGAATCATCAGAGAACAAATAACATGTTTCCACATTGTCCACAGCACAAGATTGCGCTCCTTAGCACCAATGAAACGCACGTGTGGCAGGGCATGAGTGACCAAAGGTTTTGGCTATGGCCTAGCTCCGGCCGGTATATTGATCCCTGTGGAGCCTAACCCGACGGCACAAGTTCTGGTGGAGGAAACAGGAGAGTTGAGGTGACATTTAATTCTGCCGTGATTTGGGCAGCCGTGGTTTTATGTTTGTTTGGATACAATCTAGGTTAGCACCCTAAACATCCCTGTTCAAGACAGCTCTCCTTTGCGTCCCCACACCCCTACAGTTAACTCCTGTTGGGATGTGGTTCGTCCTCTTGGTGGTATGCCGAATTACCCCGGATACCGTCGTGCTCTTGATCATCACAAAGACTTGCTGGCTTGGTCACAGATGCGACAGCAAGACGTGCACCAACAATTTGTCCTCTTTTGAACTCTGGTATGTCACCCATAATGTTGTGTGCATTTCAATATTTTGCGCAAAACTGTGCTGTTACCCTGCTAATTGAACCTTCACACTCTGCTCTTACTGGTGCAACGTGCAATCAATGAAGACTGGCTACCAGGCTGGTCCAATTTAGCCATGAAACCTCCCACACTAAAATGACAGGTGTTTCAGTTTCATTGTCTAACCCCTGTACATACTCAGCAATATCTTACTTTTTTCTTAATTTTCCCATTATATTATTGATCAGTAGGTATTTTGCTGATTCTTTTATACACACATGCTGACAGAATTTAAAAATGTGGTTTAGCATACTTGGTTGATAGCAGTTTGATAGCCGAAAGAGTCGGCTCCTGTTCGCGAACTAATCCAAATGATTTGAATGCTAGAAAAGAACCGTGAATCCCAGCTCCTACGGAACTGACAAGTAGTGACCGCGAGTAACCTCTGTTACGTTGCCGCTTCCCCAAACACGCGCCACCTCCAAAGCGCCAATCACTGTCGGAGAAACAGTGTGACGTGAAACTAAGGCTTCCGGGCTGGTAGCGGTGGCTCGGTATTTCACAGATTTTCCTTTTTTTATAACCATTTTAAGACACGATTGCTGCTTTTATTTATTGTCGAAAATTATTATTATTATGTAAATATTCTTAACGGAGCTTTCTTAACGACGATAACCATAACGGAGAGGGTGCCGCAGCGGCTCGGGCATAGCGGTTGAGAAAAGAGGTGAGAATGTGTTTCACTGTGACCGCTTTGCAGATGTTAGGGAAGGAGAGGTTGTTAGCCCCTTGGTTGCTCAAGAGCTCAGAACCTCGCAATTATTATGCCTTACGATATGATGTGTGTGGCTCGGATTTTTTTATTATCTTAAATTAATGTGTATGGTTTAAGTGGTTTCAGTTCACCAGCAGCGGGCACTGCTGCCGCTCCAACGTGTAGCAGGGAGCTAAATTGTAGCTAACCTCGCGACGAAAGCGGCTGTATGCTAACTGCTAATCTGGGTGATTTATAGCTAACGTTAAGGACATGTGGAGAGTCATGTGCAGGCAAAAACTAAAGATACGTGGAATTGAAAATACAGTGTCGTTTGTAAAATGCAGTAATGTGATCTGATCAGTCGAAGATAGCGACGTTTTAAAAAATGATGACGCTTATATAAACAGTGTATTTATTGCTTGGCAGATAATAAATGTAAACAACCAAGTTAATAAGTGAAAGCCTGTGATCATTCATCAGGAAAGCTAATAAAAATAAAAATAAAAAGCCAAGAACTTCAATTATAAACATTTGCATATTGTCCTTTCATTTTGATGCTCTCACCTGTGCCGTCACCTGGAAAAAACGTCCACAGAGCACAGGTAGAAGTGCTCTGTCACATTGAAGGTTTAATTATATACAGATCTCAAATATATTGGTGTAAGGTCATGCAGGTGTGGACAAGGATCGCTGATATGTCAACGTAATCCAGGTTTATTTAATCTAGCCAGTTGTTTCTGGTATAATTGATTGAGGTCGGCTCTTTCAACAATTTGGTGTCCATTTGTCACAAATCATCTTTTATTCCTTGATAGGACTGGAAAAACCCTGTAAATTGACAGTATTATTTTAAAATATATATACCTGTTAGAGATCCACTGATCAGGCCTGTTCTGGTCGATGCTGAATTATTAAGATCCAACCTGCTGATTCAGATTTTCTTTTTTTTTTTATCTAAGTGCAGTAATTTCTGATTTGTTAACAGGGACAAAGTAAATTAATTGACATTGCGGTAAACGTACCGGAATTAGCCAACTGGCTAATTTGTTGATGTAGATGTAATAGTTTTGAATCCAGCAGAAAATGGGGCAAATACAAGATTATTCCCATGCATGCATTATTCCCTTTATCTGACAAAATCAGATAAGTGATTTTTGACCAGGGGGGAATCTGGTTTTTAAGTATCGATACAGAGCTGAACGAGTCAGATCTCTGTCAGATTAATTAGTTCATCTGTATTTGTTCATGTAAACCAGGACATGTTTTTTTTTAGCGTGCCCTAATTTACAGAATGTCTTCTTTTATGTATTGCACTTGCATAAATCCTTTATCAGGTTGCAGAAAGCTGAAGCATCAAAAGAAGAATCAAAGAAAGCAGAGCTGGACAATATATCCATATCTGTTTGCTGTTGCAAATATTGCTTAGATGCAATATTTGGTTGTCTTTTATGCCCAAACATGACATGTATCTTTGAGGCCGAGATGCTAAAACTCAGGAAGAGTGCTGGGATCATCGTGATGATGGAGAAGAGCGAAGAAAATGTTAAACGCAATCAATACCGTCATCTCAAAACTCATTAATAATATTGCAATATTATATTTTTGCCACAACTAACTCTAAACAGAACCTATGTGCTTTCATAAGTTAAATTTATTTAACATCCAATCTCCCTGTACTTCATTGAACATGTGCTGCACATTCGTTTTTCATTACAAAGCTTAATTCATATGTTCTCGGGTGTAACTTTGTCCAGCATTAGGTAGAATACTTTAAATAAACCGTTGCCTCTAAAGCAGAATAACTGGTCAGTCACAGTAACCGTCCCACTCAAAGTAACTGCTTTTATGTGAGAAAGAATTTCCTCACAATGTTGACATAAAGCGCAAATGGAAAAAGGGTGTGTCTGCTTTTTTTTCTTTCCCAAAGGCAAACACACAACGTGCTGAACCAGTATTGCCAGCGTCGAACCAACAGTGTCCGAGATTTGTCGGTCTGGGCTGTGCATGCAGCTACACACTGTTTGATTATTTTTTTTTTTTCCCCAATCACAGTTGAAATGTGTCAGTCGGCGGCATCATTTAAGATGTTGCAAAACGAGTGAGACATGTTTATCTCGAAAGGTGGTGTCTCTGTGTGTGGAGAAAAGAAATTAAAGCTGTGGTTTTGGGTTGGACTTGAACTGACAACGGGACCTTTTATGTGTTCTTTAAGAAACAGAAGAACTATTCTGCGTACAGAAATAACACTTTGTAGATGTAGAGCAATGGTATGGCCAGAGGAATGGATTTATGCAGTGTAAAAATGTTTTGTTGCTAAATATCAAATCAAACTTTATATGCTGATATTGAACTCCCACTTTGGACAGACAGTCATCTCCTTTGTTGAAGCAAAGGGTTTTGCATTTGCAGTCCTAAGTTTGCATTGGATCTGGGCTCAGCAAGGTGAGCTCATTGCAGAGCAGGTCACCGGTGTTCAGTTAACCAGTCTTGCTCTCTCATTCTGAATGAAGTTCAGTGCTAATGGTCAATAGGGGCCCACCTCTTCAGTCTGCGGTATTTCTTCGCATTAGCAGACCCTCTGTCCTGACCCTGGTGCCTATCCCTGAAAGCTGCAGAATGAGTCACTGCAGCCTCTTCTAACCACAATCAGGCCTCTGCAAGCATACTCTGTAGATAACTGAGTTCTCAGGAAGACTGTCTGTGATTGATGCAAAGAGGTCTGTAGTGTAGCCTAAGAACCTAGTGCATTATATGTTTAGGTGCATTATTTAAAACACTAAGAGGCTATGATAAAGGGAGTCCCTGCTTCTTTCACATGTTGTCTTCTGAATTATCAGTTTTTTTGTCTGTTTAACTGACAGACTATAAAAATGGGAACTGACTCAAGGAACTGAATAGTTTCTAGGTCGCATTGTAGTTCCCTTTCATTGCTTACGTCACCTACAAAACAAAGTTTACATTCAGTTAAAATTAGAGAGACTTGCTTGTTTTTTGACAGACTAACTTGTAATTAAAACATGTCTTGGTGTTGTTTTTAAATCTTGATTATCAGAGTTACAGCTTCGTGCTTCTGCTCTAGGGTGATTCAGTGTTAGCAGTGCCAGACATTCCAGTGAGCTAAAACCCACTGACTGAGCAGCCTAAGAAGAGGCAGACTTGGTCTTCATTCAAGCAGGGATTTACTTACCAGGATGCAGTTCGTCATATTTACTGCAATCTGATCTATAAAAAATGTGCTGGATTGATTTGAAACCATAGAACTTTCATGTCTATTTTTTGCTTTGCAGGTTGAATTGCTGCATGAAATACCCACCAGCTGCACTGGCTGCAATTCTGCGTACTTTGTACAGACCAGCTCAGTTTGTCATTGGTCAGAAGGGTTTGACTAGTCTCCAGCACTGACTTCATCCCCAAAGATGAAGTTGAAGGAGGATATAAACCCACTGTTGCTGCAGGTTTTCCGCTCTGTCGTCTGGGTCTACTCTGTCCTAACCTTCCTACCCTGGTACTTCTTTTCCGGGGCCGGAACCAATTTGGAGCGAGCGCGTCGGATAAAGGCCCGCTCCATCAGCGGACACCCAGCGGGACCTTACAGGGCTAACAATAGCCAAGAGAAGCTGGTGGCACTGGTGCAGCCAGGAGTCGACACACTGGACAAAATGTTCGAGTATGCAGCGATGAGGTTTCCATACAGGGACTGTCTGGGAACCAGGGAGGTGCTGAGTGAGGAGGATGAGCTCCAACCAAACGGCAAAGTGTTCAAAAAGGTGAGAGACTTTGACGTGCTGTTATAACTCTGCTACTGAGGGTAGGTGTCATAACCGATGGGGTCAACGATAATAATTCATGGACATAGAATTTCTAGGAATTTATCTTTCTTAATATAGTAAACCTTTCACAACAACAACACAAAAAACTAAACAGTTATTCTCTGCATTGTGAAGAAAACCCTCTGGATGAAGCGGGTGGTGCACACGTGCGGTGCGAACATCAGTGGAGTTCGGCGCCAGTCATCCAGTCATTGGACGGCTTCGTCCCAGCTGTAGTTTCAAAACATCATGAGGGAAGAAGTGATGAATGAGTTGGGTTATAAAAGATTTTCAACCTTTTTAGAATAAGAAGAGGTCTAAAGTGTCGGGCTACTGTAAGTTAAGTAACAATAAACCGGGTTTGGCTGGTCCTCACAGCAGCTCACGCGTGATGTCTGAGTATCGGAAGAAAACTTGGGGTTAATGATGAGCCAATTCATTTCCTTTTAAAGTTGCTAAATGCATTAGGTTAGCCACGTTGTCGAACTGCTACATTTTACACTAATAAATGTGTATGAATAAATATTGATTGAAACAAAAATCCTGTCCCAAGCTCTATTTAACGCTTTAATGCTGAGCCTGTGTGTGTTAACGGGCATAGTTCATGCAGCCAATCACAGGGGTTTTTATTTCTGCCCATTTTATACACATTTAACTCCTTGGATAATGTTAATATATGAGTGCATAAACCAATCAAACTCACACATAATTCAGTCAATAAATCAAATTCATGTGTTGCATGAAAATGCTTCAGTCTCCATTATTACAGTTTAAAGAAATGATTCAATAGAAATGATTATTTTCCCTGTGGAGGTGCAGTAAATTGGAAATGGTTCCTAGTTTTCTTTATTTTGACTTCAACCTCAGCCTGTTTCCGCATTCACAACATGCTGAATATTGAACAAAAATTAGGGGCTTATTTATATGAGGTGTGCTGGAGTCGGCATGATAGATTTCATTTCATACATTTATGTGTTTGCACTAAATTCCAAACTTGGCTGTCGAAAAAACGAAACTACAGAAAATATAAATAATTGTTTGGGATGTTTAAAGAACATTAGTCCTATGGTTAAATAAAATAAGAGACAAATGAGTCGTCAGATTAATTGTTATTGGCAGCTTACATCTTTGCTCTGTGTGTGTGTTAGAATGTGAGTCATGCAAAAAACAGTGAAAGAAGTGGTGATAACTGAATGACACGGATTGCCCTGTAGATGGTGCTAACTGACAGCACACGAGTGACAACTGCTGACTTCAAGCCATTTTCAGACGCTACTCCCTATATTGTAAACATAACTTGCTAGGTTTGGTTTTCTTTCTGGGTTGATTCCTGTTTTACAATCATTAAATAATAGATCTCTACTCTAAGTTTAAGCAGCAGCTGATATAGTCATTGTTTTCATTCAGTATGTAGTTCGCTCTCGTGAATATTTGCTATGAAGCTTCAAACCAGGGGTATGAATGTTCTGCAGGCAGTTCTCCGTTTGTGTATTCTGTATAATCCCGACAGTTGCATCTGATTTGCGTGTTTTCTGCAGGTAATTCTTGGGAACTATAACTGGCTCTCGTATGAGGAAGCCTACCATGCAGCCAAGTGCTTTGGTAGTGGTCTGGCAGCTCTTAATCAGAAGCCTCACCATAACATCGCCATTTTCTGTGAGACCAGAGCTGAGTGGGTCATAGCAGCACAGGCCTGCTTCATGTACAATTTCCCAAGTAAGTGACTCAGAGACAGAGGATCATATTTAGTGAGCCGACTGTAAAACTGACCAGACTGAATGTCATTGTATTTCACAGTGGTGACGCTGTACGCCACGCTCGGGCTCAAAGCCATAGCTCATGGGCTGAATGAGACAGAGGTCACCCACATCATCACAAGCAAGGACCTACTTCAGAGCCGCCTTAAGGTACCCTTTTTTTTTCTCTGCTGGTTGTTTATCAAGCTTAGAAGCCCAGCTCAATTTGCATAATTAGTTTCTTTTGCTACCTGCCACCCATCTAAATGGAACTTTTCCTCCCAGGTCATTCTGTGTGATGTCCCGCGCCTGCAGTATATTATCGTTGTGGACGTTAAACCCACAAGCTGGTCAGACATGCCCAGAGGTATCATGGTCTACAACATGGACACTGTGAAGGAGCTGGGATCCAAGCCTGTTCACGGTGAGTGTTCATGCATGCTGATTGAAACGCTTTTTAATTTTGTCGGGGACACTAACGTACACAGGTGCAGGCTTAATACAAACCCAGCTCGCTGATATGTAATTAGAACGATGTGCAGGGCACAAAAGAGTCATCAAACTACATGTTGGCAAACACCGGCTTGATGACAGTGAGCAACCTGAAAGGAAAATAAAGGGGGGAAAAAATCTTGGTGTTGCTCTAGAATCACTTCAGCTACATCTGAGAGACAAAAATTTCTCTTCAGATGATTGAAGTACTATAAAATGTTGAGAACAAATTGGAACAGACTGAATAAGTTTAGTTCATCCTAATCTTCACGTAAATGTAAACTGCATAGGTTTCATGTAGGTTTTATTTCAATGAATGGACGTCGAAATGAAGTTAAACATGGACTACTGCTGCCAAAAAAATACAACATGATGATTATTACAGCTATATTATTGCCATCTTTAATCTTTATTTCATGTTATTTTAATTTTCATAGATTGGCTTGAACAAAAATATGGAATAAATATGTGCTATATTTAGTAATGGTTTTTAAGCGTGTGATGTGATAAAATATATTGAAATTATAAATTTTTTTGCGTTTAGGCTCTTCATAGAGCAACACGAGTAGAAACAGCCGATCTTAGCTGGTCCATTGGTCAGGCCGTCTACTCAGGTAAAGCCTGCAGTCAGCTGCTCGCAGCTTTCCCACTCTAGTTTTAAAACAGCGTTACGTCGCTAAGAGCATAGGTGCCTGAACAATAGAGCAAGAGGAGCAACAGCTCCGCCATTTTTAAAAGAACAGATGCAAACTTATGTTTTTTGACTTTTTGACTCAAAAAAATCACATCACACCTTGCAGTTCAAGAATTTTATAAGGTCCCTGTTAATTCTACTTATTTATTTAGTTTTACCAAATAATTACTCAATTTATGTTGCACCCTCCTTCACCAACTCACTCTGTGCACCGCGGTCCGATTTGGAAATAAAAGTCGCTACATCTCGGCGTGATCTGGTCAGTCAGAAAGCCATAGGGAGGAAAAGTGAACGAATCTGAGTCTGAAGCAGCTTTTTAAGTATTACAGCAGTCCTGCATCTCTGCCATTCACAGTCGAACTACTTAGGTGGCTGATGAACCTACCAGCGTGCGGGATGCAAACACACGGAGGTGTCGTTCTGTTTGTGTCTGTTGCAGTGAAGCGCACATTGGTAGAAACAGCATCCCAGTGATGGTTTTCCAGCTAAACCGTACTGTGAACTCTTTAAAAAGGCTTATTTAACCAGTATATATCTGAGACAGAATAAACTGGCAAAAGAAAAAAAAAGAACTTTTAATAGGGATCGAACCCAGGAGGTCTTGAACCAGAAGATGGCGATCAATCCTCCCATGGTACTGCAGTGTATCATCAGATAAGTGTCAGCTTGGGGTGCGGGGTCAGGTTCGGAGGCCTCAGTCCTCGACGCAGCCGTTCTGGGTTCGGTCCCGACCCCAGAGGCCTGTATGTCTCCCCTTCTGTCCCACTTCCTGTCTGGCTACTTTAAAAAAATAACAGTAATAAAGGCCACTAGTCCGCAAAAAAAAGAAAATGGTGCCACAAAGCCATATTATAACAGGTTGTCTTTTTTTATGATTTTGTAGTTTTTGGTTGGCCTGTAGGGTCATTGTTGGGTGATTAGTTCTATTGGATCTAGTTCTGTTTTTTTCTCAGGATTTTTTCCATATTTTAGAACATAATCAGGCACACGTAAGATGACACATAATGTTCATAACTGTTCATGTTTTTCCCAACCAGGAATATTTCAGAATAGCTGAATTTGTCTTTCTTGTTAGCAAGAGAAAAATGTAGTATAAAGCCTTCTTTCAGCCAGCTGACCTGCAGTGTTGCAGTAAGAGGTGGGGGTGGAGAAGTCTATCGGCTTTGAAACCTTGATAGCGATAACCGTCCCGTGCCTTAATGTCAATCCACGGTAACCTGGTCAGTGCAGGACACAATTTACTCATTTATGATGTAAAAGTGTTGCAGTGCAAAACATAGAAAACGTAGCTGTGTGTTCCCCCTACTCTGAGGAGGTTAGTTTGTCTCAGTTATAAACAATCTGTATCTCGCTGCCAGTATAATGACATTTTGATAACACCTTCAAACGTATGTGAAGAAAGCTTAGTGTTAGGTTTTGATTCTTTCCAGCTGTATTCAATAGTGATGATAATTTCTATTAATTTAGGCAATATGCTGTGCTTCATGTTTGTTTTGTTCCTGTTACATCCTCATACTTGTTGTCTGTCAGACTGTTGCCCTCACTAAGGAGAATGCAATTTCTGTTTTGTAAAATTGAATTCAGGTTTTTTTAAGTGCTCTCAGTTCTTGATTACTTAATGAAAAAAAAGGGAGAACTTCTCTCTTTTTGTACCCGCAGCAAAACAGGTTGTAGCTGTTTTTAATTTGAGGAATTTTTCAGCAACTTGATTGAGAGGGTCATCATTTGTAAATTTCAAGAGATTTCAATTCACGACGATGACTGGTATGAGTCATCAATGTCTTATTTTGCTGTCGCACAACTCCAGAAAATCTCAAAGCCATTTGATCGCAAAAAGCTTGTAAATAAAAAGAACTGCACATTATTCTTCATCTGGACTTTGAATTTTTAAATAACGTTGAATTCTCGAATATTTCCGCTCCAACCGCACTTTTAGTGGACCGCAGACAGCCGGGGCCCTCGGACATCGCTGTCATCATGTACACCAGCGGCTCCACAGGCATCCCCAAGGGTGTGATGATCTCTCATGGCAACCTCATTGCTGGCATTGCAGGCATGGCCGAGCGGATCCCGAACCTTAAGTAAGCTGTTCTCAGCTTCACAGCTTAGTCTTTGACACTTCCTGTCTGATTCTTGCTCTGCTGAGTTCTGGCATTAAGAATCGGCAGTGTGTGTACTTGTTTTAATTTGTGGTACCCTATTCTTCTGTTTATGTAGGTCATTAATTAGCTTTTTTTCATCCCGACAGTGAGACCGACACCTACATTGGCTATCTACCATTGGCCCATGTTTTAGAGCTCAGTGCAGAACTGGTTTGCATCTCCCATGGCTGTCGCATTGGATATTCCTCTCCTCAGACTCTAGCCGACCAGGTCAGTGCGTAAATGGACAACCAGAGCCGTCTTTAAACACTTTAAAATGAGAAAATGACTGCCCACATGTTAAAACCCTTCAGGATTCTAATGATTTAAAGCCTGGCGAGCTCTGGGACTGTGATAGGTGATAGCAGATCTGTACAATAAAAAGTTCACCTGGGTTGTTTCATTTTCATAGTCCTCCAAGATCAAGAAGGGCAGTAAAGGGGATACCAGTGTGCTAAAACCAACTCTCATGGCATCTGTACCAGTAAGTCCCGTTAATCTTCCATAAAGTTCATCTAAACAGATTAAACATTGGTCACAACTGAGCTGTCGTCTGCTTGCGTTGCGTGCAGGAGATCATGGATCGAATTTACAAAAACGTCATGACCAAAGTGGACGAGATGAGCAAATTTCAGAAGACGCTTTTTGTGTTGGCTTATAACTACAAGATGGAGCAGATCTCCAAGGGCTACAGTACCCCTCTCTGTGACAGGTAATCCACATGACACCCACCTGTAGACACATAAGCTGCTCATTGAGGTGACATTTGATTCCTTTCTCACACTTGAGCAGGCATTAACCTCTGGTTCCTTATGGCTAATCACAACTTTCTCCACTGATCTTTGGTAAAACAAAGTTGTAGTAAAATATACTGAGACTTATTGTCTGGTGAGTCAATTATTTAAAACTGTTCATTCTCGAACTTTCTGATCACATTTGTCACGTTATAACCACAAACTGGTATGAATTCACAATGGTAAAGGGGAAGGAAAATGCTGCATGTTTTTCAAAAATAAAAATCAGAACATTTGGTATTCTTTTGTAATTGGTCTTTTTTTTTTTGCTGTTGGTTTTTCACATACAACCCCAATAGAAAAGCGCGACGTTTGTTTTTGTTATGTGAAAAAAGGGGAAAAGGTTCAAGGGGTGTGAATCCTTAGAGTGAGTTAGCAACAACTTCACCATCACCTCGTTGTTCTCTTTGTTTCTTCTTCCCCTTAGATTCGTTTTCAACAGAGTACGGTCTCTGTTGGGTGGTAACACTCGGGTGCTGCTCTCTGGTGGAGCTCCACTATCGGCTGCAACGCAGCGCTTTATGAATGTCTGCATGTGCTGCCCTGTGGGACAAGGCTACGGCCTGACGGAGACTTGTGGAGCTGGCACCATCAGTGAGGGTAAGCACAGTGAAAACAGGAAATTTGTGTTTCTTTACTGTTGAAGGATCTATGAATTTTTGATTAAATAGTTGTACTTTTTTTTTTCAGTTTGGGATTACAGTACAGGACGGGTTGGTGCTCCACTGGTTTGTTCAGAGATCACTCTGAAGGACTGGGAGGAGGGTAAGTAAACTCGGAGCAAAGCAATATGTCCAGAGGCCAGACATGTGCAAAAACGTTATTAACACGCTCTGTGGTTTTTTTTTAGGTGGTTACCACGGCACCGACAAGCCCAACCCAAGGGGGGAAATATTGATTGGAGGGCCGAATGTGACAATGGGTTACTACAAAAGTGAAGGCAAGAATCATGAGGACTTTTTCGTGGATGCGAAGGGCCAGCGATGGTTCTGCACGGGAGACATAGGAGAAGTCCATCCTGACGGATGCCTGAAGATTATCGGTAAACCTGCAAACTGCTCTGTTTGTTCACACATCAGAAAAATGTAATTCCCTTATCAACCTAGTGTTTTTATTTTTTTCCTGCAGACCGTAAAAAAGACTTGGTGAAACTCCAGGCAGGCGAATACGTCTCTCTCGGAAAAGTAGAGGCTGTTTTGAAGAACTGCCCATTCATAGACAATATCTGTGCCTACGCCAATAGGTATTATCCTGCACCTGTTTCCTTGTAGTCATTGTCCCCGCACTGGGAGAAAATGTTTCAAAAGTTCTATGGTTTTTGTTTTTTTTAGTGAGGAGTCATATGTGATCAGCTTTGTGGTTCCCAACCACAAACACCTAATGGGATTGGCGGAGCAGATGCAAATAAAGGGCACGTGGGAAGAACTCTGCAACAACCCCCAGATAGAACGGGAGGTGCTCCGCATCATTACTGAGGCTGCCATCTCAGGTAGAAAGAACAGCCGTGTTTCTGTTCTTCCGTTCGTGTAATTCTGTTCTTGCACCAATCCATCGATCTGTCTGTGAATAATGTTCCTTACAGCTTTGTGTTTTGTAGGTTCTATGTTTTTAAGCCTGAGCTCAAAAAATAGACTGAGAACTCTGTTAATTGTAGTCTGGAAACCTATGGAATTTCGACTTGGAAAATGCGTAGAAACCACAAAAACAGCTAATGGCTCTCTCTGTCAAGCAGCAACTTTTGAATATGGTGTAATGGCATTAAATATTTAGCCTATTACAGTATCCGTCAGGCTGATGCATGATTCTGCTCTCTTCCAATTAGGAAAACTGGAGAGGTTTGAGATTCCCAAAAAAATCCGCCTGAGTCCTGAGCCGTGGACACCGGAGACTGGCCTGGTCACAGATGCATTCAAATTGAAACGCAAGGAGCTCAAAACACACTACCAAGAAGACATTGAGAGGATGTATGGTGGGAAATAACAAAGAGATACACTCCAAACCACACATTCACACGGAGCTTAAAGGCCACCTGGAGGACTGTCTCATGAGGATTCACATGGATGATACAAACACACACAATTACAAACACACAGACTTATTGGTCTCCTCCTCATCCTCACTGTAACCAGCTTCAATCAAAGGAGGCAGAAAAGTCTGGCATCAGGTTCACATCTTTCAGTCAAGACCAAGAGGCAGAAAGGTACCTTGCAGCACATTCAGCCAGGCCAGCGCGCTGCAATGCACTAGCTAACTCCGCTTTTCACAGATCAAATCCCATCGAGTTGCTATGACTACCACATGAAGTCGGATTTTTGCATGACTCAAAGTGAAAAGAATGTCATGCTAGGCTTTAGTACACCCATGTTTGCGTTGCCTTTCTTCTCCCCACCACACGTTCAGGAACATTCCACCTCTACAGCTTGGTTTGCTAACATGCAGCGCAGATATCTGGCAGGGATGTGCGATCGCTCTTAGACTCTGAGGAACCTTCAGGTTGGAATATTTGCAGGGATCTTTATTGTGTTAAATATTTTTGTTTTTTTACGTGTGTTGCAATGTTTCTTTTATGTTTGGTTTGTCAGCATTGGGATCCATTTGTGCGATGAAAAAGTGTTGCAGAGCCAAGAGAGATTTAACATTAAGACATTGAAAAATGCTTTTTTTTTTCTTGTTACTTGTGCTGTTCAGAGGGGGTTTACCATTTTTTGTACACTTAATTTGTATTGTCTATCTTTTAATTCTCATGGTATGTTTTCTTCAAGTTTTTTAAAGGTCATTCTCTCCCTTTTTTTTTGTCTGGCATCCCAAAGTTTGCTGTTTTGAGTACATGTTTACTTACTTGACTCCTTTATCCTTGCTCCCAGCGAATGCAGCATCAGTGGGAAAGGTGTCTAAGACTTCGCAATGACCGGCCACATCTGCCCTGTACTCCTCCAGTCACGATTAATGCACCATATGGATATCTCCAAGGGAACTTAGCTTACTGTAGAATGGTTAAAAGTAGAGTTAGAGTAACTTTTTGGCACAGTTGTATGTTAATCCTATTAACCATAGGTCAACTTACTGTTACATTTATCAGATTTTAAATATAAATATGAAATACAAAAATGAATGTGCAATATTTATGCTCAATTTTAAAGTATGTAAGAAGGAAGAAAATGTAACAGCCAACTGCCTGTTGTTTTTTTTTTTTTTTTTTTTTGGTGTATTTGTCACGAAGCCTCGTTTAGGATGAAGGCTTTTAGGAAAAGATCGTCATAGACTTAGAAGCCTGGTAGAGTGACACTGACAGCGGAGTTTAGATGTAGCCTGTGCTGAAAATGTTAATTAAAACTTTATTAGCTGGTTTTATAAAAACTGCATGATTAAAGGTGCACGAGTGTACCAAAGCACCCCAATAAGAGAAAAATCGCACTCCATTCAAGCCACTGAAGAAGAAATGCTTTATGAGCACACTCCAGCTTAGAGTAAATAGGATAAACTCAAACTGGGATTTCTGTATATTTAGACTGGTTTGTGTGTATAATAACTGTATGTGTAATGTACATAAAAATGATTCTGTAACCTTCATTTTATTTGAATTCATGTAAAATATAGCTTGACTACAGTAGGTTTTCAGATCGCTGGTGATGTTTAAATAATCGCATAGAACAGGTGACTTTCTTCCTTCAGTATTTATTTGTCTATAGACTGAAGATGAAAATGTTTGGTCAGTGCTGTAATTAAAGGAGAATAGTTTTTTTTTCTGAATGCAAACTGCTTTCTGGTACTCCTTGCATACTGCATCAATAAAGGTACGGTCAGGTAGTCTGATTCCACCTCTTTTAGCTTGTAGTGGTTTGATCGTATTATTCTCCCAAAGCAGGACCTCTCCCCTGCCTTCCTTTTGTTTTTTGTTTTTTATAACACAAAATAAGTTTTCTCCCCTGACATTTCAGTGAAAAGTCAGTCGCTTACTCTGCTGTTTGCTGCTTTTTCTCTTTGCTCAAGGCAGCTCGTTGCCTTCTGACAAAAAAAAAAACCTTGAGGTTTCTAAAGGGGTTTCTGTTGAATGTGTAGGTCACCTTGCTTTTTGTTAATGTCATGCTCCGTATACCTGCCCCTACCGGCAAGGCAGCAGGGGGCGCAAAGACATAATTGTCTGTTTTCCACTTGCTTTGTAAAAAGGTTCAGAGGGCGGGAGGGACTCTGATATCAAAACTGCATTAAATACTACCAATAACAAAGCCACCTCTAAATGTATTTAATGATTTTTGTTATTGGCCAGTTTTGAGGGCCTCTTTTTTTGTCCTACTATTGTTTGCTTTTGTGTAATAAAGCTGAGCTACTGCAAGTTTCTTATTTATTTGTGATTTGGCCTTGGCAATTATGTAATGGAAATAAAAAAGTTTGTATGGTTAAACCTTCTGTTCTTTGTGTGTTGATCATCTGAAAGATACGAAGCTTTATTGGAAATCACCCTGAAATAATAGTTTCTATGGCAACGAAGGCCAGTGTGCCTGCCTGAGTGGATGTGGTTGCTGAAAGGCTGTGCGCCACAACCCGACACATGCAAAACACAATAGTTCAGGAGTCAAACCTGCATGTAGAGCCAGTAAACAAAATATTTCTCTATTTCACAAACTTAAAGTTCCTTTTTTTTAAGGTTTGATTTCAGACCTGTGCTTCTTCATTTGTTTAAGGACGGAAGTACCATGTATACTGGCTAGACTTGATATGTGAGAAAGCAGACTTGTCTCTCACTTAATTATCCCATCATTGTTTTTGTTGAACTATTGATTAGCCAATGAACTTAAATGTTTCAGTTTCTTGGGACCTGATAATTACTGGTGGTTTATTTTATCATAAACTACAGATGCATTTCAATAAATCTGAATATAATCACAAAGTTTGCTTATTTCAGTAATTCACTTCACAAAGCAAAACATAAAAAGATTCACTGAACGCAAAGTCCTTTATTTCAAGAGTTTATTTCTATTAATTCTAATAATTATGGCTTAATGATAATTTTCTTCGCAATATTCCACTGATTCTCTAGGGGGTTCAGGTCAGGCCAGTTTGCTGGCCGATCATTCCCAGTAGCACCACGGTTGCGGTGCTACTGATAAACACCAGCAGGTGACATGGCTCCCAAATCATCTGTAGCTGTAGAAACTTCACACTGGATCTTAAGCAGCTTGGATTCTGTGCCTCTCCACTTTTCCTCAGGCATTGGGACACTCGTTACCAAATAAAATGCAGGACACTGAATAACTGATCAACAGGCTTGTCAATTTTCTCCTTAGCCCAGGTAATATTCCTCTGATGCTGTCTCTGGTCCAGGAATGCAACAGCTGTAGACCATGTCTTGGATTCATCTGTGTGATGTCTCCTGAAACACTGACTCCAGTGATCATTTTCAGTCTCCCACTACGACTTGAAATAGCCTTTCTTCCCAATTCACTGTAGTTGAACATTTTCCTTCCATTTAACTTTTTCAGAACATGTTTTGATAGAGGACTGTATGAACAGCCAGTTTCTCCAGCAATGACCATTTCTGCCTTCCTCTCCATGTTGGCGGTATCAGTGACAACTGTAAAGTAGTGCTCCCTATAATTGTGTAGGCCATAATATGGCCATACCACAACATGTTTGTTTAAAAAAAATCATTATACAATGTTCAAATGTTGTAAGTAACTGAATGTGGGTTTTTATTAGCTGTAAGCCAAAATCATCAAAACTAACAGAAATACTTATAGTGTACAAATATATCCCTCTGTATATAATGACTGTAATTTTTGAGTTTCTTCTTTTAACTGAATTACTTCTTTTCAACTGAATTGCCTATAATTATAATAAATTAGTTGTGATCATCTATTTTACTGAGATGCCCCTGTAAGCCTACTCCTATTTTTATTTTTATTTTTGAATTCATGTGATATTTTTTGACTCTGTCTTTAAAACCACACAGTCAGACAGTCCTTCCCACCCTTCTCTGCTGTTCATCCCTCCATCCATTCCTCTGGGATGAGCGGATGAGTCATAGGCATAATGCTCTCTTCATTAGTCCACTGATGCTGATGCACACAAACAGAGAAGGAATTGCTCTACCACAACAACAACACGGAGAAGCAGGAAGGTTGTCTTCCATATTGTATTAATACAGAATGTGGGTTCTGTTTATGTATTGTATCTGTCTTCCTTTTTTTCCACTGGCATGCTGCTCCATTTTTTTTTCTCCTGCTGCTTCGCTTGGCTCCCTCTTCCTGTCTGCTTATGACTCAGAAGTGCGGAAAAAAAAAAAAAACTTTTATCTCTATGTTCTGCACACACACACACACACACACACACACACACACATTCCTGGGTTAGCCAGAGACATATTGGCATTTACCCAAGGATGAGCAGGGCTGACGCTGGGCTGTTTCATAACTCCAGAGAGGTGGTGGGTGGTGCCTGGAGAAGAAGTGAGAATAATTGCATTTCAAGCTGAAAATGGCAGCAACGCCAGGATGGAGCTGAGATGTGGAAAGAGATGTATGAAATATGCCGAAAAAATTTATAGTTTATAAAAGGTTTCTTCACACAAAGCATTTGTATGTGGATTAGGAGTTTCATCAGATCAATTGTCATCCCAACCTTTAAGCATTCAGATTTTATGCCCAAAATGTTCTGGTCCAGATTTGCTCACACATCGTTACTATATTTCACAGTTAGATTCTTTGTCAGAAAGGCAGTTTTTCAGTTTTTCAAGCATAACACTCTTTTATTGATCACTGGTCTATAAAATCCTTTGCAGAATGTTAATGCCACATCCATATGATCTGTAGGTAGTCAGGACAACCTTTCCTTAATTGTTTTTTAGGGCTACATCCTAAACCCTACAGGCCACGCAAAATGTGTTGAACACAAAGATGATGTCAGGGCTTAGGTTTTCAAAGCTTCTAGAGAAATGTTTTCTGGACAGCAACAAGCTCTATCCTTGACCACAGGGCATTGTGACATATTCTGAAAAAAACAAATCAAGCAAATCAGCATAAACCCCTGTAAACAACTGTGAGGCACTGTGGTATAAGGCTGACAATTTGAACTTGACTTGCAGAGACAGCCTGGGTACCTTGCAGGAATTAAGCTAAGACTAAAGTGTGGCTGATAATCATTACCAAGTTTAGTAACACATTTACGAAAGAAAAGCTCGAAAAGAAGTTAATGTCCAAACTTCCATTTAACTGGGTATACATAAACGCTCTTAAACCTCAGCTAACATAATAAACACTAGTGGGTTTTTAATTACTTCACAACAATATGCAAGAAAAATAGAGACATATTGAACATGGTAACTTTAACAAGTTATTACAGCTGTACGTACCTCTACAAGTTCACAAATAAATACACTGTATAAATGAGTGTACATACAATGTCTTTCAGACGCAGGGTCTCCTTTTCAAGACAACAGCTTATACATAACAACAGATTTAATGTAAAATAGGAGGCAAAAAAGTGATAAAACACTTGTTCTATTTTTGAGTATTTTTACCGCCTCGATGGAATGGTGCCCTGGGCTGTTAGCCATACTTTAACTACTACTAGTACTATAAAAAGATGCAAATGGCTCCACTTTTAGTGCAATATCATTTGTTTGTAGAAACACATTTTGTATATTTTAACTCCATCCATACCCGCTTCTTCCGTATAGGGTTGCGGGGGAGCTGGTTGGTGCCTATCTCCAGCAGTCTACCGTGCAGCCCATATTTTAACTAAAAAATATATTGGTAACCAAGTTGTTTTTGCACACAAAAATTATGATGCAACATTTTCATGCCATCACATTTTTTACATGCATTGTGTTCTTGTTCGTCAAAACAGGTGAATTTTTTATTTAATTTTGCTTTGACAATAAAATCAAATCTAGTTAAAATACTTTCACTACTGAGTTTTTGTCATGATGGATCATTTTTTCACATTACAAATTGGCTGTAGTAACATTTGTTTCTTCAGGCTTATTTCCCCCCACTTTTCTGATATAATCAGAAGATATAATCTAATGAGGTATTAGTTCATAATTGAGATGAGAAAATTATAAATTTAATGCTCAGCTAAAGATACTTTTTATGTGTGTTGCTGTTGGTAAATATTTTTTTTCTATCTTTGTGGCATTTTAAAGACAAATTAAGAAACTCACTGCCCACATTTTGTATTACCTACAGGGAATTTGATGCTTTATTTGCTTAACAGTGTTTTTAACTTCCAGCTCTCCCGCTGGTTCTGCGTTTTTTTTTTCTGTGTCTGTGACAATAATGTGTCAGTCTGACCTTTGGGTGCACAATGCCAAGCACTGGCCTCTGCTTCACTCAGCATGGATATATCATGATGCAAAGGCCAAATTAGAGATGGTAAAGCATGTGAAGCCTGGTAATGAGCCTGAGCTGAGAGATCTGGGGGATGGAGGAGAGTGGAGGCTGAGGGTGGCAAGGCACAGAGGGGTAGGCAACTGATACGTCGGGGCGATGACTCACCGATGTTGGGTATTTATAGCATCAGTCAGGAGGAGAGAAGGGAGGAAGGGAAGGGGGGTGGGGGTGGTAGTGGGGGTGGAGAAGCAAAGGGTCACTGTGTTTTTTGGAGGCTGCTTCACAACACAGACAAAGAGCAGTGGAGGGAGGAACTTTAGAGATAAAAGTGACTGTGAAAGAAAAGTGATGGAAGCGACAAAGCAGAAGACAAGCAGGAAAAAAGGGAGGAAGTGGTGTAAAGGTCGATGACCGCAATTGATGGAGAGATGAGAGGATTAACTGTGATGAAAAAGAGGGGAGGACCAAAATAGAACACCTATTCAAAATTCTCACATTAACTCAAAGCGTGTTTTGGCCCAATGCAGCGACAACATCCTGTAAATACGCTGTGGCAAGGACAGGATGTTGGTTTTTGGCTGAGTAACAGAAAATCTGTTTCTGGTGTATTAGCATCTACACATATTGACTCAATCACATTAAAAAAGAGAAAAAAAATCCTACGCCTTTCTACAGCCTTACCACTGAGCACACAGACTGCAGAGGAGGACAGGAAAAAGGTGGCACTCATTAATGAGCCTAAAACGCACTGCTGTTGCCTAGACACTGTGCATTTTCAGAAACATACAGCCAATTAGCGAGGCAAAATGACTTATTTCAAATATTTTTGCTGTAAATATGTGCTTCATTAGTGTTAGGTTATTAAATCCAACTAAACTTTGCTGTATTCCTCAGTCTTCACAACATTACGGTTACGGTTTCTGGTTCTCAAAGGTTTCTTTATGTTTCTCTGTCGGCTCTCTTCATTGATTTCATCAATAAACATCCTGCCCTGCCTTCTAGTGACGTCAGCCAGTGCGTCAAGCTGCATCCTTTTACCAGAGAGATTGATACAATTGGTTCACGTGTGCTCATCCACACATGTGCATCAGAACAAAGCATCACTTCAACCGTTGCGGAAGATTCAGAGGATTCACAGCCGTCGTTCAGGAGAGAAATTAAAATAAAAGAAAATACCTAACATCTATTCCCATTAAAATAACTCAATTATACAAGATGGAAAAGCCATGGCAAGTCTGATTTATTGTGCTAATGGGTTTCAAACTCTTTGTTGCATGTCCTCCTTCAAAAGCAAGGGAATTTGATTATCCCAAAGCAAGAATATTTATAAATCACTATTTATTATACAGATAAAATAAAAAGAGAGAATTTCATTAAAAATACTTTTGTGTTTGTTCATTTAATTATCTTTACTACATTTCCTTTGTGTCCTTTATGGATCAGTTCCAGTGACAGTTAATGAGTTAGGACCCAAATGGAAAACTGTGGTAAAAAATTGATAATATTATAAACTGAGCTTCTGATGCATATGTTACATGTATTTGTTTCATAAAGAAGAAAACATTGGCTTTCTAAGCAAAGAGACAGCAAAGTGATAAACACTTAGATAAAATACTAAATACTAAAATACTCAGAAGGATCGGGGAACAAAGATGATGGCCTTTAGCTTTGAGCTGAGGCCAAAGTAAGCAAGACAAGAAAAAAAAGAGAAAAAGTCAGTTTCAACAGACAGACTGGCTAATCAGAAATGTGCTGCAGAGAAGCTCAGAGAAAGAAAACACAGGAGAGAACTTCTGGATAGAAACTCACAAACTCAGTGATATGCAACAAGGCATAAAGGGAAGGTAAACAGCAAGTGACTAAAGGTTCCCTGGCTCCCAGAGGCATAACTATATGTTGGTTTAAGGTTACAGGTGAAATCACTATTAAAAAAAGAGAGAAAAAAAGGAGGATGTGAACCTCTCAAACTGTGGCCTAATGCCAGATATGTTAACATTTTGACTCATGACAATCACAAACTTCGACGTGTTTTGTTGTAATTGTATGTGCTTCACCAACACAAACTAACGTACAGTACAGTCTCAATCAATTTGCTACATTTAACAAAGTTTCTTCCAGGATTGCCAAATATGTAGCTCTGTCCATCTTCCCATCAACTCTGTCCAGCCTCCCTGTCCCTGCTAATTAGAGTAGTTTCTTCCATATGTTTGCTCCTAGAAATATATTTTTCTTTCAAAAAGTAACTCAAGTAAATGTAACTAGGTACTCGCCACCTCTGTTCTCTAACAAACCTCTGATGCCTTCAAAGAACACCTCTATTCATACTGAGGTTACATAATAATACACAGGCAGACTATTTACCAATTAGGTGACTTCTAAATGCAGTTGGTTGTATCTGTGTTAAAGAGGCTGTATACAAATACACAACATACTTCAGGTCAGGTCATTTTGAAAAAAAGAAAAAGATGAAAACCATGTATTACTATCTTTCCATTTCACAGTTATGCTCTACTGAGCTACTTGTCTATGACACAAAAAAAAAATCCCAATAAAATACTTTGAAGTCTGCGGTTGTAAAGTGATAAAAAGTTTAAGGGATGTGAATACTTTTGCAAGAAAAAAAAACTGTGAGCTGGTTGTAAACAAAAGTGTCTTAACAGACAAAAATCGGCTCACAATTTACAGGTTGAAATTTTAGGACAACACATAATTGGCTGGATTTTTATCATTATTTAATTTGATGATTTTAAACAAAAGGAGAGACAAGTTGATTACTCCTAATAAAAAGCAATGACAACTCATTTAATTAGGGAGAGACTGAATCCATTAGGCTGGACTTCAGCTGCATTCTTGCATAGACAATGACAACATTGTTGTTCCCTCTACCTTGTAGGTCTGAACCAGGAGTTTGTCTTTCTGTCCACTCCTTTGTGCTAATGGCTCAGCCTACACATTGTGGCTCTAATCACTTGCATCTTTACACCTGAACCACCTGCCTCCTGAAGACAAGGACCATGCATTCACTGCTGTAATTGGCACATTGGGAAGGAGGAGCTGGATGGTTACAACTGGGTGAAGAAAAAAAGTAATGAACGCAAGCCTTAGGGAAAGTGTCTGGTTTAAAAAAAAGTGAAGACTCTAATAAAGGAGACAAGGACACGAACCTGTGGGAAGGAGATAAAGCTGGAGGCAGATGAAAAGCTCTGAGGCACTGTCACCATGGAGACATTGGCTGCAAGGATGTCTTGACAACAGGCATGCCAAGCTTCAGGCTCTTGTGGGTCGAAAAGGAGGTGAAAGTGGTGGGTGGCCAATTTTTCTCCCTCTAATGTGGTTATTTATTCTTTTTCGTGTTTCTTAACATGGAATTATACAACGTTATTAAATTTACAGCCACACTATTCAATGTGAAAAGCTGGGATGAAATGCTGAAGTGTTTTCAAACCCTCAACTTCAGCTTCTGTATGACTCATTGGTCCTTGAGCTGATTTTTGAAACTTTAAAGACACACAGAGGAACAAACAGCACAGTTTTATGAGTGTGTTTGGCTTTTATAAGCATCTGGTTTGACGCATGTCTTTGGTGTTATTCTCTCCCCCACCGAAAAGATTGACACGTAGGTAAGCAAAGCAGTATACTTGGCAAACTGCAGATACACCATGAATCCCTGCAGATATTGTTTGAGTTTATGATGAATGGTTTAAGTAAAGATTGCACAAGCATAAAGTAAAAGAGAGAGAGTGAAATAACATGTTAAAATTTAACAATCCTGGGAGATTCAAGTAATATAATTTTTCAATTAAAAAAAGAAGAAAACACATTTTTCAACTTTAGAAAAAATGCAGGTTTAAAAACGTAAGGTGTTCTGTGAGGAACACATTTTTACACCTCCACATTAACTAAGCCCCAGATCTTTATCTTTTCAGATGTTGTAGGGTGATTTGAATCAGGTTGTACATGCAAGAAACCCCTTAAACATCTTTCAGCTGAAGATGAGGACTTTCAACAGAGCGATGTCAGAGACAGGTAGATGGATACAACTACCAGACTGAAGCTATGTTAGCGAAAGGGGAAACGACTGGCTTTCAGAGGGTGTTCTAAATTCTTTCTCAGAATACAGTTTTTTATTGACATCAAAAATGGTCCTAATTAATTGCTTTTATTTTATTGAGTGCGTTATGCTCATGACTTATTACATTTCTTTGTCAAACTATGTCATAATTGCATATCTTTCTCCAAACACTATTGGGAGATTCTATTTTTGAAACATTTAATAATTCTCTGTTGAACGAATCTGTCTGAATAGAATTAGATTATAACTGAATTTATAGGGAGCATATTTATTTTTGCATTTAGTTCAGGGTTCTATCCTGAGCATAAATTGGGAATTTCAGACAATTTGAGGACTTTGAATCATGAAACCACTTCAGACAGATGAATGACATAATTATATGTTTGGAAGAGTTCTTGGAGGTTTCTGGCAGAGCTTTTGTTTACTTCTGTATATAATAATGTGAACCCAGCTCTCATTATAACAGCTGAGGGCAGAGAGATGCCTCTTGTTTATGCTACAAGTATAAAGTTCCTCAACTGTTTTGTTGTTATATACAGAAAACTAAACCGGTGGGTGAAATGGAAACTAGTGTTGGGCTTTAAGCAGTAGAATAGCTCACCCACAGTTATAGAACACAATTTAGCAGATTTAGTTTGCTGTATGTGAACAAAGCACCCATGACCTGGAATACCATTAAAGAAGCTATCTCTGCACTCGTTAGCATATCTGGTTACGATGTGCAAAAACCCTTTTTAGTGGATGCATAATCTCAAGCTGAATTTTTTGCAACACGTCTCTAACAGATCCACTGCAACTACCATCCTCTGCCCTATGAGTGGTGGAAAAATATAGCAGTTTTGGGGTTTTGATTAACACTTTGACCCAGATAAAGGGGTCTAGTTCAACCGGAACTAAAAGTTGTATAGAATCCACAAAATTAGTTAAATAGCCCTTTTATTGTGCATTCAGCCAAAAGTGAAAAACCAAACTACTGATAAGTAACATGGTAGAATCAACTTGTAATATTTCAAATCAAAGATATGGCATTTAAAAATATTTCATTGTAAAATCCACTACACTCATTATTAATCAGAAGAAGGAAAAAAAAAAGTCTGTAAAACCAAAACAATATTTCCATACTCTGCTTTATTTTTTCCATTCTTGGAAAATGATGAAAGGACTGGGTGTCTTGGAAACCTTATATTAAATCCCAGGGAATCGGAAAGTCATGGGTTAATGACTAAATATTCCTCAACATTGTGGTCAATTTAAAAAAGTATGCTTAAAATGTTTTAGTAAAATTTATTATAGGAATTGTTAAGGGTCCCACCAATTGTGGCAAAGGTGAGTTTGAAGGGGAGGTGATGAAAGGCACAAAATCAATAAGACAGTGAGTGAACACCTTATTTAATTCATTGATTTTCCCTCTACTCTGCTGTGATGTTCACTGATAAAGAGGGAGAAGTGTAGACAACGACTGAGACAAAAGGGATTCATTAGCAACAATTACTGAAAACCTTGTTTTGTTTTTTTCATGAGTGATGAAGTGAGTGATCCACAACGATGCCCACAGACAGCCCATCTCAGGGCCCAGAGAGGAATCAAAGATTCATCCAGCAAATCTTCCACCACAGGGAGCCTACTGAGACATGACGGCAGAGAAACAGAGAAATTATATGTGCTACTTGGGGAGTGGAGGTAGGTAAATAACAGACACAACAACAACAACAAAAAAACAGATCTGAATTTTGTCTAAAGAGCCTCAGCAGATGTTTAACAGCTTGCTACCTCTCACGACTCATCCAAAGACAAGATAATGGCTGATATATGCGTGAAGAAGAAGCACTTCTCCAAAACAAAAACAAAAAAAAAACACATACAACAACAACCATATAGCAAATTATGTTTAGCTGGACATAAAAACAAATTCTATCTGCTTGTGTATTTTTACACTGTGTAAACAATAAATGGACAACAACCCAGAAACTGATAGGCTCCAGCTGATATTGTAGTCTTTTATTGTTGTCACAGCTACCAATGTGTGAAATCATCACAGTCACTCCAAGACATTTTCATTAGTCACTGTCATGATCTGTAAATGAGCTGTAAGCTATTTGCATTTTAGTGTGTGTGGGTAGGAGAAAACTTCTAGTTCAATAATATCGATGGGAGACAATGGCCATAATCACTTTCTTAATAAACCAAGAGGATGTCATGTTAATGATCACTTAGAGGCATGAGTTCACTGTACTTGTGGAGTGTTCATCAGTATGAAGGCTTTTTCTGAATGGAGACGTATAAAATCAAAGGATTAATAGAGGAAATTATAGTATAAAGCTTACAAATAAAATACCATGCCTAACACTCTCTGTCTTTCTCTACCAATTACTTGATTACCCTCTCATTCACACAAGATGGATTATTGTGCTTCGTGTCAGGAAGCTTTCTGTGGCTCTTTGGCCCAAGAGGGCAAGCAGGTAAAGGCACGATCAATTAAAAAAAAAGCTCCTTCAGCGTTAATGACGTCACCTTGGTCAAAATGTCATGCTGTGATTGCCCCTGAGGAGGCAGTGGAAATATTAATCTAGCACCTTTTGCTTTTACTACTTTAGTAGGCATGGAGGGAAACTTGGAACACAGAAACATGGAAAAGATCGTGAAACAGTCAGAGCATGGCACACATGGAGGAGCACTTATGTGTATGCACGGTGTTAGAAGATCCTGATACTGGGAATCAATTTAGAAGCTTGATACTTGAGATCTGGAGTGTCTACAACTTATTTTTCTGTGCTTGTAGGGCAATAATGGTGTGTTTTATTTGTACTCTGAAGTTGGATTTTCCGGGCTCCAAGTTAGAAATACAACAAGAACACACTCTGAATTTGGAATTACAAATAGGAAAGTTGGAAGTCTAAGGCTGCAGTTGCTTTGCCCAATTGGTCAAAGGTTGGGTCTAGGAATGACATCACGCCCTAATTGAGCGATGTCTGGTTGAAAAGCCCCCCCAAAAAACAGTATAATTTGTTAATTGTTGTGGCACTAACTATCAAGACAATAGCAATGTATTTTTCTCCATTTTATGTGTTCAAACATTGAAGGATAATTCTTACAATTTTTTCCCTTTCCTTGGGCTTGAAACATGCAGTACCCGACTTGGGAAAGAACAAAATGCACAATTTGAGCAGCTCCAAGTTCAATGTAGATGTTGCACATAAATTGTAGAAATTGCAGGTATAAACCATTTATGGGCACTACTGTCAGTTTTTATCTCGTAAAACAATGCCACACATAGTTCTACGTATTTGAGAACATGCTCCTTTAGTATATGAATGTAAAAAATAGAGAAATACAACATAAAAAGCTTGTTTTTTTCTTATCAACATTTAACAAATCCCACTGGTTTTCCAACTTGCAACTGATTATGGGTTTTATTTGTACTTGACAGTCAGATCTTCCAAGTTCTCATATGGAAATGCAACAACCACGGGCCCTGAAATCAGATATTCGACAAAGTTGGGAGATTTCCGAGCAGCCTTGACTTTATTATCCAATATGGCTGCCACACATATAAAATGTAGTAAAAGCCCAAAGTGAATGAGGTCAGTGATCTGTATTATATTGTAAAAAATTAAAATTACCTTAAAAATATGATGGAAAAAAATTCCATTCATCATTCAGGTTTTAGCTTTTCTTCTTCTCTAAGCTTAATCAATTAAAACGTGGGACACGGGGTTCAGGCATGATGCTATCTCCTACTAATTTACTCTAAATGTTCCAATGAAATATTTTAAAGAAAGAAAAGTATTTGTGTGAATGCTGAAGGCATTCACACTATTGAGATCCTGTTTCTCTTTATTATTATGTACTGTATATCTAACACTTTTTTTGGCACACATCTCCTCCTTCATTCTTTGTGCTATTTCAGCCATTCAACTTTTAAAATGTTCAGCTCATTTAGGACATTACGGATATGATTTTTGGCATTAATACTTTTTAAAATATGCTTTTTGTGCCGATTTTTGGCCCATTGAAATGAATGGAAAATCGTAAAAATTCCGCAAAATTCAGCTAAAACTTTGTGCTCTTTCACAGCTTACTACTTCTACATACTTTCAGCTAGAAATCCCATTCAACTTTTAAAATGTTCACAAGCCATTAAGCTATCTTCAAATAATTCAGCTTTTTCATATCTGTTACGGTTCTTCTACAATTGCGATTCAAATTTTACGCAAAATTTTTGAAGTTTTAGATTTTATAATGTAATCCAATGGCGGAATTCGTCAGTTGGTAGAGTGTACACTCTAGGTATAGCAATGAAAGGAGAACAGTGAGTGGCCTGACTCCCATGCCATCGCCTTGTGGCACCTATTACTACACATCTCTAAACTGGACTCTTTATTTACTGGCCACTGCCAAAGCAATGCAAGGACGCATGATTACTGGTGAAACAAGAACAGGTCTAGATAGACATCTTAACCTTCTACCCTCGATCGTGATGCACACCGTTCTGTTGCTTTGGTTCTGTACCTCAGCTCCGCAACCTTTGGCTCTGGTCTGAGAAGCATGCACCAAGAGGCAGACCCCGTCTAAATTTCTTCAGAAATTTTCTAGTTTATTATTATTATTATTGTGTGAATGCTGAAGAGTGAATAATTTTAAACTGCAATTTCATAGAGTTTTGAATATAGGCTGTAGTAAGCATTAGCATTTTAGCTAATTTTAGCTTATACATTGCTTTTTGCATGGTAGATGGGTTAAATTAATATCAGCCTTCATGCTAGTGATAGTTAATATGCTAATGTTAGCATTTTAGCTACTCTTTCTCCTCTCTTCTCTCTTAGCTGAAGAACACATTTGCCTTTTTTAGGTAGTTACTTGTTTGTTTATGTGTTTTTTTAGCGGATTTGTTGTTAGTTCATTCTTTTTCTAAATTTTCTGCCATTTTTATATATTTTAGCATCGACTTCAACTTTTGTAGGTTATATTTTTGCTTCAGTCAATGCTTTTTCAGCTCATCCATGGGCAGCTTTTTCCTGCTTTTTTAAAGTTTTTGTCAGTTCTTCCATTTCAACAAGTAGTTTTGAGGTAACTTCACTTTGTTACTGATTTATAGCTAATAGTCTTCCTGCTTAAACAGATCAGATGACAGTTTTTCTTTGCTGTTTCTACTAGGTCTACTAATTTATCAGATTTCAGCTGATATTCTGCAGTCAACCTTAGCCACTTTCTGTCCAGCTTTCAACAGGAGTTTACCATTTCTGTTTTCGTCTAATTCATTAAATTTTTATCAGATTATCTGCAGTCAATTTCAGCTTGTTTCTACCAGCTTTCAGCTAAAAAATTCAGCTTACAGTATTCACACTGCATTTTTGCAGGAAATGCAAATCGTTCTAGTTTCTATCGTATTTGTCACAAATGCTTGATTATTTCTGCACATAGCTATCTAAATCATTGAAAGTGAAGTCACGTTTTGTGGTGAAATTAATTTTCCACTCATTTGTTTTAATGCCTGTCAACTAATTTTCCAGTATGAACTTATAAAACGTTCCCATTACTAAGGTAGGCTACTTCTGAAATGGACTTAAAATTACTTCCTCTGGCGGTTCTAGGGGCTATAGGAATCTCGGCGGTTCTGGTGTTAACCTTTATTTTTGTTTTTAGTGTCAGAACGCATAAACTGGAGTAAAATACGTCGTTGGCGTTTTGCATTTCAAATAGTAGTTAGCAACACAGTGATTAGCAATCCCACTGGCTTTCTAACTTGGAACTAACACGTCAGGAGTGACGTCATTCACATCCAAGCTCCGACTTCCGAGGAAACTCGAACGCAGCATAAGGCAAAATATTAAGAAAAGCAGCTGGCATCACAGAAATAAATCTTATCTAAGTTTATTTAATCAGAGAAATGAAACACATTGTGTTTACTTTAGCAACATTAAACGAAACGTACACATAGGGTAATTTATAACCAGTGTGTTTGACCCACAGCTACAGACGGTTATGATAGTGATGCAATGGTGATCATCACATATGTTCGCTGGAAGATATTAAACGAAAGAGGTGTTGATTACATTTTTTGATCCCTCCATAAACTATGTCCTGACCTTTAAACGCCAGCCGGCGTGCTGTGGCCCCTTTATCTTGTCGACCTGCGGAATGCCGGGGTTCTGGTCCCCAGCCGGCGTGAGGGTGTTTATCACCATCAGCGCAGAGAGGAGGGGATGAAGGGTATATAGATAGGCTGCTGAACTGCGACAGCGGTGCGTTGAGCCTGTGAGTCATCGCTGGATAAGTTAACTCTTGAAATGCCACGATGCAAAACAGAGAAAGATGAGGTAAAATTTCATTTAATCATAAATGCATCAATACGTGTCAAAAGAAATCATAACGAGAGAAAAACAAAAACAAAGGGTGTTAGAAAAACATTTAGTGTTAAAACAGCATTGTTTCACAATACTATATATAATAAAACGCATAGAAAGAGCGTATTTTAAAAAGGTAAAATAAGATTTGAAATACAATTAAGATTAATATTATAGTACAAATTTAATTACCCTACTATCCACTTATGCCGATTAGCAAAACCTGAGTAAGTGATTTTAAATACCACGAAGTCTGAATATTCACACAAATATCCGCTTTAAATAAGACAAGTCGCAGCTTTCCTCCTGATCGTTAAAAATCTTTACAGTATAGCATCTCCAGAAAGGTGCAGTGCTGCAAACAGCACACAGGGTCTATTTTTAATACAGCAGACTCGTTAGTATGCCATACCATAAACCTGAATCATGTATAGGGACTTTTTAGTAGAAGCTTTTGCGTGTGTTGTTTGATGACGCGGTGGTCATGTGGTGCCTCATATAACAGGAGGAGCTGTCCAAGTGCTGAAAACAGAAGCGAATCAGCATCGTTCCTGAGGAGATGCCATACACCCTCACTGCTGTCTGAGCTTTATTACCAAAGGTAACAAAAACAACATTGTTTTCGTTTGACCCATTATTAATTTGTAAATATACTTTCTGAATGTATTACGGTTGATAGCTTTGTTTTTGCGCGTTTTCAAGTCAGACGTGTCAAGATACTGAAACGCTTAGTCTAGTGTCTTAGGGTCTAAAACACGTTGCTGCTTACAGGCTGGTAAATGCGAGAAGTTTTATGTTAGATTTTATAGGTTACTAAACAGGTGTAAATGTAATGCTGAGGTTGCCCGTAACAACGCAGGGAGTGAGTCATCCAGTGATGTACATGCAACGCACTCAGCATCACATCATTTAATTTGCGGAGCGTAGCTCCCTGATGTGAATACAAAGCCTGGATCAAAACACACTGGGTTGCGCGCTTTTGCGTTAGAGGTTAACTTAGTACTTAAAACGCATATATCCCTAACGATCTTATTCCTAAACCTGTTCTGATCCCTTTTTACAGGTAATAAAATTGCCTATAATGCTGCATTTCCATCACAAGTTGCCAGCGGGGGGAGCCGTGGTCCTGCTCGCCTTCCTTCTCCACGGATGCGCCGTGCAGACTGCATCTCTCCCCCGCCAATACAGGCTCCGAGGCGGTGAGAACGAAGGGCAACCGGCTGCTTTTTCACCCAGCTCCGATATGATCAAAGCCTTGGAGTACATCGAAAACCTGAAGCAGCGAAACGGGGACCGATCCGAGCCAGTGGATTACGACGAAGTAGAAAAATTCAAGATTCTGCTTCAGCTCGCCTCGCAACAGGATGAGGTTCCTGGGGACCGTCAGCCTGCCTCCAGCATCCAGGATCAGGGCATAACCGCTGGACACCTGATGAAGGCGATGCTCAAGACTCTCCAGGATCAGGCCGGGAAAGATCCCAGGAGCGGCCGCCGAGCGCACAGGCACCGCACCAAAGACACTGAAGCACCGGAAAGCGCACCAGCAGACTATGGTAATTTCCCCAGACCCCACAAGAAGTATCCGCTCATGTTTGAAGATGAAGAGAACACAGACGCAGCTAAGCGCGCAACAGAAGATCTGGACGAGCAGTACACCCCCCAGAGTCTCGCCAATCTGAGATCCATCTTCGATGAACTGGGGAGGATGGCTGCAGGCCCCGGACAGAAGAGAGGTGTGTTCGGGGATGATGGAGAAGACGCCTTTAGTCAGGATGTGGCTGGAGGAGAGGAGTGGGTCCCCGTGGAGGAGAGGGAAGAGACTGAGGAGACGGTGAACACGAGCCACGAAGAGATGGACAGGGCACTCAATGAACAGGAGGAATCAGAGCGGGAGGAGATGCAACGTCGTGCCAACCAAAATCAAGAAGATGCTGATGATGACACTAAACTCGTAGATTACTACCTGTTGAAGGTCCTGGAGATGAGCGATCAGACGCAGAAGGGGGATCAGACCGGCGATCAGAGGAAGAGGTTGATCCGCCCCTCCATCGTGGATCCCCGGACAGTGAAGGAACTGTTAGAGCTTTCCCTCAAGCTCCACGTTCCTCCTCAGGACCTTATCGATATGGTGCTCACAGAGGAGCTCAGGAAGCTCCACCGCAACCCTCAAACCTTAACCCGCTACACGGCCGGACAGACCCCCAAGATCAGGTACT
The DNA here is from genome assembly GCA_036173005.1 of Crenichthys baileyi. Taxonomy (NCBI): domain Eukaryota; kingdom Metazoa; phylum Chordata; class Actinopteri; order Cyprinodontiformes; family Goodeidae; genus Crenichthys; species Crenichthys baileyi. The sequence continues at coordinate 281,153 of JAHHUM010001253.1, forward strand.
TCAGCCGCAAGCTGCCGCTGAAGAGCAAGCCCGCCCCCGATGACATGGACAGAGAGGACTTTTTGGACATAATCGGGGTGGAGACAATCAGCAACGAGTACCCCGTTGTGCAGAGACCTATGAAGGCCCCCTCATCCACAGACAGAATCTCAGCAGCGACAAGCCGTGTTGCAGGTCCGGTTAAAACCTCACCACCCTCCGGACGCCGAGAGAACCTGTTCTTGTCGGAGCTTAACAAGATGCCCCTGAAGCGTCAGGCCGACGCCACCGATGAAGACGGCGACGTAGAAGACGAGGTGACAACCTACCTTGCGGCCAAAATCCTTACCGAGTACCCCAACACCATCACCAAACGGGATACCCAGGCGCAGCTGAAGGGACAGTTCCCATACGAGCTGTATGAGCGCGCCATGAAAGACTACATGGACCAAGCGGACACTGAGACACGGCCAGTGGCCAAGAGGGAAACCGAGGAGCAAACGGAGGAGAAGGCGAACCCCGTAGAGATGCAGGGAAAGGAGGAGGCGACGGACAAAACCTCTGCTCCGCAAACCGCGAACGAAGAGGAGGAGCGCCTTGAGAAGAAAGCGGCCGGGATGTAATCTGATGCCCCCTGCAAGACGCATTATTATGAATATTTAGTATTTCTACTGTCTCAGAAATAACGTTTGGTGGACGTGATCTAGTTTACACATTTCTATTATATTAAATGAACTATAGCTGGCATTAATAATCACTAATGAAAATTATACATATAGTAACTTTAGAAGTAAAATATAATTTTACCAATGACTGTCCCTACTTGCTGCAAGAACATCCTAGAAATATTCTACTCGCACCACAGGAAATTAAAGGTGCAACTGGTGAGGCAAAAATCTCATCTGGAAAATGTGAGGTCTCAGTAAGCCTAATGAACAACTACAATCAAATCAGACAAATTAAAGTCGTGTGATGTTAAGTTTACATTTAATGGTATTTGCAACAGCCCTACAGTTTAACCAACAGAGTAAAGGTCAAAAAAAGGCTTATTTTTATCTATGTAGAACTATTTATTAATATATGTGAATATAAATGTAAATTATTATTAGGTTTAAATCTGAATGGGCCTTTGAAAAAGTCAAGATTTACTTGAAAGTAATTATTGTTCATCAGGGCTGAAGGCGAGTGTTGTGACTCTTCACAGCTTCAGGGTTAGTGGATTTCATGTTATGGAGTAATTATTTCTAAGTCTAAATATCAGACCGTCACCTGCCTTCTAACCCTTTCATACTGCAAAGCTCTGTGTCGTTGGCCTAACAGTGGTTGTGCTATGTATGCTCATTTTTAAACCATTTTGTACATGTTCAACAACGTGTGACCGATCACAGATGAATAAAGCATCAGATGTATTATTTTTCTTCTTGCTGAGCTGTGTTACCTTATTGATAAACAGAAATAAAACACAAACAGTTTTGAGAAATCCTGAGACAAAAAATAACAGCCTTTTTGTATCAAAATATACATTTTAATCATAAAATGCACACTGTAAAAACTCACACGAACAGCTGCTCAATATACCAGCCAATAATCTTAAGCATCATTAGGATTTATAGATTAAAAATATTAAGAAATACTTTATAATTAGGCATTTTGCTGGGGAGAAAAACAATATTGTGTAATTTTGAGTGAAACATCTGAGTAGCACACTTTAAACAAAAGCTTTTTTATAGTGAAAATATCTTTGAAAATATTAAACACATGATTTTAATATTAGTGAAACACAATAATTTTCAAAAAGAAAAAAACAGCTACCAAAACCATCCTCTATCATCCTCTAATTCAATTTAATTTAAATTCAGTATAAACGAGTAACAAAAATAATCCTGCCCATTCCAAAGTAAAAAAAAAAAAATGAAAGCAAAGTAATTTTTATAAACTTCATGACCCATTTACAGTACATCCAGCCTGTGGAGTCCTCCATGATGTCAATGTCCTCCTTTTCCATGAGTTAAAACGCAGGTTTGCTCATATACTCCTCCATGGTCTGAGAAGAAGGCACATCAAAGAATAAAATATCAGCTTTTTGTTTAAATTATAAACCTGCCAAATAATACATTTAATCTTTTAATATTCACAGGCACACACCTACGCATCACCTTCATTTCAGTGCCAACACACAGCACGTTAACTAACACAAGCAGAGCATCTAACCTGTCTGTCCATATTCAAGGTCATCCAAACAGCTCCACCTCATACCACTCACTGTGGTCATCCTGAAGCGATAATGGTCAAAATGAATATCGGGAGGCTAGACTGCACATAATCCAACTCTAGATTAAAAGTGTTAGTCAGCCCTACTCAGAAGCACAGGACAACACACCCAGTTAGGTTATAACCGTACCACACAGAGCCATGAGTGCAGAGGAAGGGGTGGGAGCAGGAAGCATCAGGAAAACACTAAAGTTTACTCCGAACTCCAGCAGAATCTGCCTCTCGCTTGCAATAACGCTGGCTGAGGAAGAGGCAGATATGCATGCTGGAATGGAGGGGCAAGACAAACAGCAGCACAAGCACAAATCTATAAAACAGGAGGGACCTCTAACATCCACAAGTCCTTAAGCTATGAGGAAGGCAGGACACAGCAGGGACTGAGCTGCACCACTATTAATGGAACTCACTAATGGAAACTAACTGCACTACATTCACTCAGTGAACGTACACTCTCATTTCAGAGCACTTAAAGGAAGTGTTGATGCCGAGAAATCTTTAAACACCCAATTTTGTAGATTTGGATACCCCACAACCACAACTTCATCAAAAATCAAACAAATAAGGCACACACATACATAAAAGAACAAATTACCATCTAAAAATGTGTCACTATTGCTTTAAAAACACTGAGGCATGCAACAGATGTTACATGCTCACACAGCACCAGAATAAAAAAAAAACTGTGTTGATGTGTGTGTCTGTGTGCTCATGCAGCTTACCTCTTGTAACATGTCTGAGGATTCAATGGCGCGGTTCACAATCTGTTTAGAGGTTTCCTGTATCTCTCCTCCCATTAAAAACTCATCCAGGATAAAATAGGCCTTTTCAAAGTTAAAGATTATGTCCAGCTCACACACCTGAGCAGAACACATTTAGAAAGTAGTTATAAAAAAATTATTATTATAATTACTGCATTATAATATTTAAAATATAAAAAAGTAAATACAGTGTCAGCCACATTATTTATTGACACTCTACTCCTTTTAAAAGACGTTTAAACAGCTTAAAAATAAATTCCTCTTTTGTTGAAGCAACTTTATTTCAGTGAGAAGTTTGAAAAAAACAACTTTTATTTGAGTACATTTAGTAAGGGTGGGGGGAAAAAACACATTAGCAAATAACTGTTTTTAATAAATTCATAGATGGCACAATTATTGGTCCCTCTTCCTTTAAAATAAATGTAACAGAAGCTTTTTTAAACCATGTTTTCTTAGGTTGACCAGACTGTAATAAGTAATCCATTACTTTCTGTTTATCAGGTGTGTAAATTTGGTGTGACACAGTGGCCCATTTCTCTTAGCCACCTGTCACCTAGTGACAGGTGGGGTCTCCAACTCCAAACCTCAGTCACTTTCCTGGAACTTCTAGATACATCCTTGCTCCAACACACACAAATAAATGGTAGAATTGCCTCTTAACTACTTAATCATGTTCTGCAGAGGCCTGGTAATGGGCCATCCATTTAACTCAAGTGCGTAGAAAAGGGATGCATCTAGAAGTTCAGGGACTGTGGCCGTTGTGGACTGGAGTTGGAGACCCCTGCATTAGACACCATCTACAAACCAACCTGTTGTTTAGATGTGATGCCAGCAAAAAAACCAAAAAAAAACCTTTTCTATCTGACCATCACAAACCTAAAGGTGGAGTGTCTTAAACTACAACTACTACTGGGGGTCTAACTAGAACTGTTTGTTATGGTCTGAGGCAGCTATGATCGAGCTCTTGTGCAGCAAGCATTTCAGATCTGGTGTTAGACAAAAGATGAATATGTGGAAAACAACCGTATACCAACTTTAAAATATGGTGGGCGATAGATAGTACATTTTATTTATAGGCGCCTTTCTTGACACTCACCTTACATCATAAAAATATATACAATATTTAATTATTTTGTTTTTTTAAATAAAGTACAAAGTTACAATTTAAAATAGACAATGCCGCTATGATCAGAGGGAGTTAACTAGTTAAAACAGATGGGTTTTGAGTTTTGATTTAAAATGCGGTATGCTCAGTATGAGGGATTGCTGCAAAGTCAACGCCAGTGACTGTCCACTGTCTCTACATGCTCATCCAGGAGGAGGGAATGCTGCAAGTCACTGACTGGATGCAATCTGCTGGGTTTCCTTAGACAGAAAAAACTTTTTATCCAATTTGAATAAATTACTGAATCTGACTGCACTGTTCAATAGTTAGGACTAATTGTATTTAATTGTAATTGTATGTACCTGACTTTTGTGAAGTGCCTTGAGACAACATGTGTTGTGAATTGGCGCTATATAAATTAACTGAATTGAATTATTATTGACATGGGAGGCAAAAGAAAAGGGTGCTGTCGAAGATGCCACCCAGACTCTTTACCTGAAGGAAGGGAAAAAAGGAGGAGTTATTGATAGGAATAGAAAAGTTATGAAGTTTGTTTAATGTAGATTTTGTGCTAATTAAGAGAAGTTCAGTTTTATTTGAATTTAATTTAATGAAGTTTGAGGTGAACTAGGATTTTATTTCAAGGAGGCTACCGGTAAGGGACAAAGGTGGAATTATGGAGTTGGGTTTGGTAGAGCTGGGTATCATCTGCATAACAGTAAAAGTGAATATGATGTATGTGCAAAATCAAACCGAGGGGAAGAAGGTAAATGAAGAACAACAGAGGCCCCAGAACAGAGCCCTGGGGGACACCTGAGGTGACGGGGGACTGGATGGGAAGTGAATGATTTTAACAGTAAACATTATTATTATTATATTTGGTCATCATTGGATCTTTCAACAGGATCACACAAGAACATAGGGTAAACTTAACACAGAAATAGTCCGCCAAAATCAAAACTCTCTTCCATGGCCATCTCAGTTCCCCCAAGTTAAATCCACTAAAAAACCAGGGGATGAGCTGAAAAACATGAGAGAAGACCCAGAGCCCTGAAATATCGTAAGAGATCTTGCAAAGAGGAATAGTCAAAGATTGTCCTCTCTGCAGACTCCACCCATGTGAAATGTTCTACTGGCAAAAGGTGTTGTACAAAGTAATGACAGCAGGGATGCCAATATGTGTGGCTGGCACTGTATATGCAGCTTAAAAGGAAACTTTTTCATAAATGTAGAGTGAAATACATTGCCAAAGTATTTGTCCAGCAGCTCAACATAGCGGTGAATAATCTCCAGGGCCAACAGCTCATTCTCTTCGTCCTCCACGCCCAAACAGAAATATAAGCTTGCATACCTAACAAGAGGAGCGCACAGACACGTTTGTAGGTGGTGGTGGACAAATATTACACAATATAGCTTAACTATTAGAGAGAAACACTGTAATAAATCCACCCGCTAAAACCCCTCCACTAATTTAAGCCGCCTGAGCAGACATGTGACCGCATGACTCACCTCTTGTAAACAATCTTCAGGTCTTTCCACTGAAGGAAGTTGCAGGTGCGCGGGGGCCTTGCCAGGACCATGGTTGTCATCTCCCTTATAATCTTCTTCTTCTCACGTTCTGAAATAGCTGTGAACCACTTCTGCAGACGCAGACGCCCCTGGCGACTGAAGAGCAACAGGAAACGCATCTAATAACACAGACCCAGTAAGCAGAAGAATTTGTTACGTCTGAATGACCAAAAGCGAAGCACACGTCAAACCTAATATGCCCACGATTAGTTATTAACTCAGTTATAATGGGTTAATAAAATACAGCTGATTGAAGGCTCACTACTAATTCAGAACCACACAAAGACTTGAGCCCCGCTGGCTGTCCTTTAGGATCTGTTAGGACATTTGAAAAATTCCACAAAAGACCACAATTATTCATTCCCCTGGTAAATTTTTATTTCTTTTCATTCAACCAAGAAGTTTGTTTCCAATTGCAAATAAGCCAGACATCTAAAAAGACAATAAAACAATATAAAGGAGTGTCCATTTTGGAAAAAAAAATGTTTTATTTAAATTTTATTAAAAATGGAATGTCAATCACTTACACTCTCCTTAATAATCAAAGGAAAAGATTTTATTGCCATTGTAGCCATCGAGCCCTTCTTATAATTGCTGGCCAGCTCTTTATTGGTTCTACTGGTATTTTGATGATTTATCTTTGATGACGAGCTTCAGATCTTTGGGGTTGGAAGGCCTCCTTGTCATCACCCTAATCTCCCTCTGCAGATTCTGTCACATTCAAGTCAGGACTCTGGCTGAGCCACTACTTAATTTGTAAAATTAAAAACCTAAATCTGCCAGGAATACAAATATATCTGGCTAACTATATTTGAAGCTGGTGTACTTTACTTTTAGTAACTTAATTTAATGCTGCTTTTCATTTACCAAATAATACAGTTTCTACAGCACTGCATTAATTGGGTTATACACTTTTACATGGCTGTTAAATGTTAGTTTTCATTACAGAACTTTTAACCTAATTATACTTTAATGAAAACACTGAACAAAGCTGGCCCATGACATAAGCAAACTAAGCTGCTGCTGAGGGTCCCAAGGCCAGCAGAGGGCCCCCAAGAGTGGTCAACTTCTCACACAACACAGATGACTGCAGTTTAAATTTGCAGTTACGTTTATAAACATATTAGAAATAGCAAATTTAAAAGAATTCAGTATTCTACAAATTGTTTTATTCATTTCATAAATGTGGAAGTTGTAACTATACCAAAGAAAATAAAAAATATTGATAGTTATGAAAACAGTTACAATTTCATGTTACTAGCTCATTTATGAATGAGTCTGTGCTGGTGCATGCATCACTAAGTGATCCTTTTCCATGTATGGTTGTGGACAACTGATTTCCTTCCAGGCTCTGCTGAGTCTATATTAAAACACTGTACTCCCAGAAATAATTAGTAGTCAGAGAAATAACCTTGACTTCACAATTTATTAACAGCAACTTACGTAAGGGTTGCTCCAACTAGGCATGATAACCAATGACTTGGACTGTAATAATTCCATGACAAAAATATTGACACACAGTTTAAACGAATTTGTCGTTTTCAATTTCTTCAATGTTTCCAGAAAAGTGACAGTGGTGGTGCATGAAGCCCCCTGGCTGCAGTCAGCGGGGCTTAGTGTTGAGTTTTGTGTGGGCCCTCTGTAACGTCAGCTAAGTCCAGCAGCTGTCATTCCACATCACCATCTGAGTAATAATTTTAAAACGATGATGTAAGAATGATGAAACGATGACCAAGTGTCAACCTGACTTCAGAGATGGGTAATAACTATATATTTATATAAATTACTCTTTGAAAAGAATTTACTTTTAGGAGTAGTTTTACTGCATGCTACTTTTTACTTTTACTTGAGTAATATGTTTGTGAAGTAACGCTACACTTGAGTAGATTTCTGGCTGCCCTAGCCACGGCGAGTAATTTCACTGACTGAAAAACAAGTTTGTTTTAACAAAAAAACGCACCAGACACAGACACACACCTACAGATTATGTTACAGCGAGACGTCTTGTTTGTACACAGGCTTTGTTCGTTTAATGTTATTTTCTATCTGCTGAGCTCGTTGCACCATTTGGAGGTCAAGTTAACATAAACAGTAAACAGTATAGTCACTGGAAGTACTTTGCACTGTTTAAACATATATACATTGCCTACTTGAAGTATTGGTTACATGACTTTGATGTTGAAAATTTTGTGTTCCTTCTGCCTGAATTTGTTATTCTGCAATTATATTATTTTCCCACATAACTTCATGTTTTTGTCTGATTTCATCATTTTTAAATATTAAATCAGATCAGTAACTGAATTCTTGAGTAGCCTTTTAATGAAATATTTTTTTTACTCTCAAGTAATTTCTTGGATGGGCCTTTTTTTTTTTTTTTTTTTTACTTTAGTAAAATATGTTGAAGTAATCCTACTTTTACTTGAGTACAATACTTGGGTTCTCTACCTACCTCAGCACAATTTATACAAGTTTTTAAACTTTTTCAAAGGCTTAAGAGGTCTGAAGTATGGCCGTCCTTCAAGTTAGGTTATGATAAACGGCAGGTTTGGACAACACCCAGGTGGTACTGATAAAAAGCTAAAGGGTACAACAAAACATATATTTCTCCTTTTTACAAGAAAAAAGGAGTTCAAACTCCTCATATTTGATATTAAAACATGCTGAATGTCCAGACATTTTCATAAATATATAAATAATCAGGATTTCAATGTATACATTTATTTTTGTGCTGGACTTGCACACAGCTTCTGTTTGCACTTCATTTTGTGGCAGGAATAAATTCAATATTTTACAGTTAAAAGGAAAAGTATGTTGTGATATATTTAAAAAATATTGTTAGAAGAAGCTTTAATATAATAAATAACATGAAGTCAATGATTCGGGAGTAAATCCAAACACACTGTGATGTTAATTTTTGACTTAATGGTAAATTCAGAAATATAGGGTTTTTTAAATGCACAACATAAAAACAATCAAGCTTGGACCATTCAAAACATTTATTACTGATGCTGTGGTGGCTTGGATCCAAATCTACTTGGGGCCCCATATAATCAGGCTGGTCCTGGCCCTGAATACCCTTTCCCCACCACAAAGCAACACAGACTACAGAAAACAATGACAGAATTCAAAAGGGCCTCAATAAGAAGACATGCCAGTATTTCCAGTGTTTAAAACCAGTCAGGAAATTATATAACAAAAGCTAAATTAGCAGCATTTTTGTTAATTTACAACCACACATTTTAACATTAAGCGTAAAAACGACTGGTTTTGTGAGTGTTCCTTGTCACCCAGTAGGCAAATTATTATGTAAAGCATTAAACTGGCATACAGGCAGGACACCTGCAGAAAAGTGACGAAACCTGTTTTAAAGAATGCACCGGCAGGTATAGGAAACCAACACCTTACCTCCGCCTGGTCTCAAAATTGGACCCAAACCAATAAAACAGAACAAATATCACAACTTTTTGGACGCCTGATTAGAACAAACCCGCTACGATGTTCAAGGAAGAGACCAAGTAGCAGGGTCCAGAGTTAGCTACCTGTTATCAGGTGCGACAGGTGAACAGCAGACTGACGCCACGGTCATGCGCACAAACCAGCCTTTAAAAACACTTACCATTTTGACGCGGGCGAAGAGTTACAAACACTATCAAAAAATAGAAAATATGCACTTTAACCCTCACAAAGGGTCAAACTGTCCAGCTGAACACATATCGGTCCTACTTGAAATGCCAGCAAGCGAGAAAAAACCCGTTTAACTCCGCCCTGCTGAGGAGCGGTGCGTCATCGCAGCTTCAGAGCATCTGGATTGGTCACTGTGCGCTCTGTGTTGCACGGATCAGCTCAGTCAGGAGCACGCTGCGTGACATGTAAATGAATGAACTGGTAAAAGTTTAACTTTTGTGTGTCGGCGGGCGTGTTTCAGTGTTATTCCACCTAATGATCGATAGGGAGCAGCATATTGCTCCTGCATCTGATTCATGTGATGCCAATCTGTCTCAGTGGTTGTGAAAGGAACAGGGGGGAACTGGTCCATTGCTCTGTTGTTCACTTCACATCATGTCTCTGTACCGAAACACCATCTGGTTTTTGAATGGGATCCAACAATACACAAGGTAAGTAGCCACAATATCGCTTTAATGCTGCTCTGAGATCAGGATGAATATCAAAAATATGCTTATTATAGGCTGGGCTGTTAGTTCTTACTGCTGGCAAACAGAATTTTAAATTTATGATGACTCAGATGTATTTCGTGTAATTATTCTGTAATTGCAAATGTTGCCTAACTGGCAAATCAAAGGTCTGATCACTGTGTGGCACAAATCACAACACCAACTGGCCTTTATGTGAAATCACAATAGTTCTATTGACAGCTCATGTGGCTTGAGGATGACACATCTCTATGAGATCTAAACAGTGTAGATTGTCAATCTTGGAGAAGGTTTTTTATGAGCAACTGTAGTCCTATCTTGACTCTCATGGTATTTTTGAGAAGGTACAGCTCAGTTATAAACTCCAGTTTTAAAGTTTTTACTGACTTGTTTTTAGCTGTAGCTTGTTTTTTAGTGATTTCAGACCTGACTTCTGTTTTTGACAGAGTGAAACGTAATATTATTTTATCTTGTCTGGAGTTGTGTTTGTATTAAGGGCACTGAGCTCGAATGGTGTTGGTCCTACTTGTTCCATTTATAGCACTGTGACAAAATATTTCGCACCCTACAGAGTTCTTGTGTTTTAATATAAAGACAGCAAGATAATTTGAGTTAACACGAAATGCAATTTCCAAATGATGATTTCATTTATCAAGGAGAAAAAAAGCCATCCAAACCAATCTGGCCCTATGTGAAAATGAACTCATCCCCACGTGTAATCGTGAATTTAGTGTGATTAACCACTTTTTATAAAGCTGAGTTGAATTTTACTAGCCACACCCAGGCCTGATTCCAGCAAAACATGTTGAATAATTAAATCCCTTGACGAATTTCAAATGCGGGACCAAACCTCTGGAAAAAAATCTCTACAAAGTAAGATTTGCCAGGGCGATGGAAAAATTTAAAAAAAAAAAGGGGTTTTTTTATTTTTATAATTTTTTTTTACTAATTTTTTGTTTTATACAGTATTTTCTTTTACTCGCTTCGCATACTGTGTTCGTTTTCTTTATAATTTGCTTATAAAGCAGATTCTATGTGTCAAATTTGCTCTACAACTGAAAACATGAGTGAATCTTTCACCTTTCTCTTAAAGTAATCAGTTCTCCTTTGATGCAATCATTGATTAGTATGTTTCCTTTCTTTCAGGAAGGGATATGAAGCCACGTCTAAAGACTTTGAGACCAAGGACTTTGACGTCTTTGTTGTTGGGCGACTTTACATGGGTCACTGGAAACCAAAAAGGTATTGGCAAAAGGGAAAAAGCCATGGCTTTAGCCCAAAAAGGTTTGCAGCTTTAAAATGTTGCACTCTCTGTTCCCCAAATGGGGGTCATTCTGTTACAAAATATAGAATGATGTGTTGCTGCTCAGGTGGGACAGTCCACATGGTGTGCAGGAAACAAAAAGAACCCCCCCCCCCCCCCCCCCCCCCCCCCCCCCGAGCAGAAGGGAAACCAATCAGAGATTTTTTCTGAGTTGGGGGCCCCAGGAGTGAAATTAGACTTGAAAAGTCCCTTACATCAAATTGCCAGAAAAACTTACAATACTTTGGTTGTTGTAGGAGGTATACATCCATATCCTTGACATGTCCCAGACTCGCAAAGTTTGGGAGTTTGCTGAGGGCTTCAAGAAAGAGTATCCATCACTGAATGTCTTGGTAGGCATCCGTTTTCCTCCTTATTCACTGCCATACATATTAATCGCAAATCGTTTCTTGATTTTACATTTAAAAATCTAGTTTGATGAGTGTTTTAAAATAATGTGGTAGATAAACAATGCAGGCTGTATGATGCACAAGAGAGAGCTGAATGCAGAGGGCCTAGAGATGAATTTTGCCACCAACACCATGGGTGAGAGCTGATTGTAACATACAAAATGTGTCTTCCTACGGCACTGCAGTATTTCAGCTCACTTTATTTTCTTTGCTTTAGGGGTGTATATTCTCACCAAGACCCTCATACCACTTCTACAGAAGAGCCAAGATCCAAGAGTGGTACGATTTAATGCATAAATACTCACAAACAGAGTCTTCATCTGGATCATGTGGACTGCATAATGCCACTTTTGTCTGTGCTTTAGTGGCTGTTGTCTAACCACACTGCTGTTGCTGTTTACTCCCTCGTCTGTTAGATCACTGTGTCCTCAGGGGGCATGCTGGTCCAGAAGCTCAGAGCTGATGATTTGCAGTCAGAGAAGGGCCACTTTGATGGCATCATGGTCTATGCACAGAACAAGGTAAGACAAGGAGAAAATTTATACCTAAGAAAGGAGGTGTTCATAACTCTTGAACTTTTTCACATTTACAGCCACAGACCTCAACATATTTTATTGAAATTGTATGTGATAGATCAACAAAGAATGGCACAAAATGGTGACGTTGAAGAAGAATGCAGAGTTTTAATTTGTTACAGTTCTTCTTTTGAAAATAGCTCAGGCTCCGTCATATTACATGAGTAGTGTCCAGGAAAATCTTTCTGGACTTAAAAAATCCCCAGGCTCAAGTCCTTTGTGGCCTCTAACTTCTTTCTTTCCAGCAACTGGAAAGAAAGTACTATATTTACCTTCATCCATCTTCCTATTAACTCTAACCAGCTTCCCTGTACCTGCTGAATAAAAGCATTCCCCTCAGCATGATGCTGAAACTCCAATGCTGTCTTAGCTTATTTATGGCAAACTGTGACTTCTTAAGGCTTTAATTTAAATAACCTGTTTCTTCTTTCCAGTCTTCCATAAATCCATATTTGTGGAGTAGACAACTAATAGTAGTCTTGTCAACAGATTCTCCCACATGAGCTGCAGCTCCTCAAGAGTTACCACTGGCTTCTTGGCTGTGTCTTTAATTTATGTTCTCTTTACCTGAACTATAAGTTTAGGTGGACATCTATTTCTTGGTAGATTTGCAGTTGGGTTGCACTCCTTTCATTTTCAAATGATCTTCATTCCTGATCTGCCTAGAATGTTTATATTCATACAAGGAATACATAATGCACAGGTGGACCACTTGGTAGGCTTCTAACGGTGGTTGTTTGCACGATATTTTTTAAAAGGGTATCAGAGAAAAGAGTGGCTAAACATGAATGCACACCACACTTTTTAGATTTTTTATTGTAAAAAAAAACATTTTCATTTCACATCACAATTATGCTGCATTTTGTGTTGGTGTATCACATAAAAGTCCACCAAAATACACTAAAGTTTGTGATTGTGACCAGGAAAAAAGTGAAAAACCTCCAGGTGTATAATACATTTGACAGGTACTGTGTTTTGTTAAGTAGAAAGCTGTAAAATCTAAGATTCGATTGGAAAGATATAAGGAGAGATCTGGATGTTTTATTGAAGATAACAAAGTGTTGTTTCTTTTTAGAGACAGCAGGTGGTGCTAACAGAACACTGGGCTAATGTCAATCCTGTCATTCACTTTTCTGCCATGCATCCCGGCTGGGTTGATACACCAGGTACTGTCTCAAAACAGTGCACAAATATCTCAAAATGAGTCCTTCCTTCTTTTAAAATCTCACCATTTAGCACAATGTGTGATCCATCAAGTCTGTTGATGTAGTTAAAAGCAGAAAAAGTGTGAAACATCCATTCATAAACACAATGGACACAATCAGAATAAGCAAATAAAAAAATGAGTATGCGTTTCTTTATGTCACATTAATAGTTGTTGACAAACATTTAAATTTCAGGATCCCTAAGAGTACCTTCAAGATATTTTTGTAATCTTATTTTTCTTTTCATTTATATTCTTCCTTCATTATGTAGTGTTTTCCGTATGAAGCATATTTTTAAATGACCAAACATTTTTAGAAAATGTCTATTTTGTGCAAACATTTTCTCTTTCTTTGTTTTGTTTCCAGCTGTTTCTACAGCAATGCCTCAGTTCCATCAGATGATGGGGGACAGGTTGCGCAGTGTAGACCAAGGAGCGGACACGGTTGTATGGTTAGCCCTGTCCAGGGCTGCTGCTAGAAAACGCAGTGGGCAGTTTTTCCAAGGTGAGATCAACGACAGAAGGCAGTCTTTATGAAATCAGAAAAAGTATCTTGCATTTTTCTTCAACCCTCTTTAATGAGCTCAGATGTCATCTGTTATCAAGTCTTCTAACGGGTTGTTTTAATTTCAGATCGTAAGCCTGTTCCCAAGCACCTGCCCCTGGCTTGGACTCACAGTTCTGCTGAAGAGATTCATAGTTTCATAACTCAGCTGGACAATCTGGCCAGAGCTGTTCAATCACAACATGATGTAGATCCAGAAGGCCACGTGGACGCTTCCACACCTCAGTTTGTCTGATCTATGTTACACAGTGTGTCACTGACTCATAAAAATGTTATTTTTATGTTTTAAGTCGTTTACAATTTCCATTCAGAAAAAAATGTGCACTAAATAAACAGTTATTCTTACTAAATCAAGTTCTAATACCTTCATACCATAGGCATAAAAATCCAGAACCTGTAGGGGATTAATTAAGTCCCAAACAAGTTACCTTTTTATGCATGTGCAGTCAAAGGGCAGTTGGCACCCCCTGCTTGATGATGAGAATAGGCCTGTTTTACATGCTTTATGTGGGGCTGCACTGTACTTTTACGCCCAGAATTTAGATAATTTCCTGTATTTTGATTGGTTGGGATGGCGGCAGAAGGAGAGCACCTAAGCCGCCATCCATGCAAAAAACGTTTATATGGGAAACCTTTGACCTTTCATGTAAGCATGTTTGGTTCTGTATTGGCATAATTGTTTAAATGCAGATACTGCAAACAGTGATAAATGGGAACTATTGGATATATTTCAAGCTAAAATAAAAATAAATAAAATCCTCCTTTTGGGACATTAGGCAGTTTATTTGAGCATTGGTGGCCATTTTGTCAGGTAAATAAAAAAGGCCAAGCAGAAATATTTCTGAGCAAATTTTGAAGGAGCCTGACGCTTAGTGCAAGCTTCCTGGACCAGAGCCAAAGGTTCTGTAACTGAGTTAGGGTTTTAGGGTAAAACCTTGGAGAGGTTAAAAGAACAGTAGACCTGTGTCCATTCCATAAAAATCACCAAACAGGTATTCTTCTGTCATGCAAGCTTTTCACGAAGGTCCCCGTTTCTCTTAAACCATCTTGTTTGGGTCAGAGGTCACCTGTATATGAACATCTGTGTCGGTGTTAATCTTATTTATCTTGTTTTGGTACACGGCATATTTCACATTCACCATCCACTGGTTTCTGAATCTGAATTAGAAACCTTTCAGGGTTGATAATGGAAGGTGAACGTATGACACAGCAAAGCCTTAAAAATAGTGAATTTTGATGATCGCTTCTTCCCCTAACTCCATTTATTCCTGGGATTTATGGGTGTGGGTTTTGACTATTTACATCACCATAGTAACTCGAACCACCAATATATACAGTATATTGTGTGGGTGCACCCTATGGTTCGGGCCGCATTAACAGATAAGAGTTCATTTTGGAGGTGGCGAATAATAGGTTCCTCCATTTATTGCTATGTCAGGTCCCAATAAAAAAAATTATTAGAAAAGGGTAACCCTTAAAACAGTGAACGCAGCATTGTTTGACACTGGATGAAGATAAAAAAGGATTTACTCGAAGTTGGCCAATTTGAACTACTGAATGAGACATTTCCACACCTCAGTCGCCTCTTTTTAAGTCACTTCTGACAGCAAAATCCAAGCTTCGTAGCACATCAGAAAATTACTTAAAATCAATTTTAAATATTTGCTAAATAGGCCCTGCAATGGATTGGTGACCTGTCCAGGGTGTACCCTGCCTCTCGCCCGTAGACTGCTGGAGATAGGCACCAGCCCCCCCGTGACCCACTATGGAAGAAGCGGGTATAGAAAATGAATAAATATTTGCTAAATATTATTGTGAGTTCAAGAGCAAGACAAACTGTTTTAACTCTGAAAAGAGCCTGACACAGATGAGCAACACAATTCTAAGACAAAGCAACAATACTAATTTTTATTTTGTAACAATCCACATTTGTTGTTTTAATAATTTTATTAGTTTTATACAGTACTGAAACGAAAAAAAAGTGGAGCATTCACATTTTCCCACGGGATTCATTGCAAGTTTTGAACTCTACCAGGGTAAAACAGTGAAAATCTTGAAGCTGGAACCATCCATGTAAAAACTCACTGGGAATAGGAAGACTGGGCCCGATTTTAAAAGTCATCTAGAACATCTGATAGATTTTTGACTGTCCCAAGTTTTTACGTCCCGAGTCGATGAATCAGGTTTCCAGTCGTTGTCTGTAAAAGAAACTTACAGTCCATACGCAACAACAGTCCACAGAAAACATTCCAATCTTTTCTCCTACGCCACATAGGTGTACACTTTACGATCCTCCGGCGTCCGTGCAAGGTATTCTCTTTCTATCAGTCCTTCAATGCGCTTTTTGATTACCACAGGACTGGGAAGAAACCGTGCTCGGAGCTGCTGGGTCACCTGACGACACAAAGAGACAACAGGTTTGGTTTAAGATTAAAGGCTGCTCTTTAAAATGGTATTTTTAAAGAGATTGTTTAAGTACTGAACGTGTCCTTCCTGCAGTGGACAGTGATATGAGCGCTGACCATGTGAAACTAGAAGCAGGAATTTTATTAGATAAACCAAGCTAATCTCTGTTTAGAATAAAGCTAGTGAGATTAAATTAGGTTTGGGTGGCTTTAGGAGGTGAAAAAAGAGACCGTATTGAGCTACAGTAACACTGGCTCATTAATGAGGACTCCTCTCCATCATTGTCCCCACAATGTGCAGAATAAAGTCTGATGCAGGAGAAACAGTGAGCGCTCCTCCTTCAAGCAACCCTCCATCACAAAAAGTATCATCTAATAGCATTTCAAAAGGAACAATAGGGCTGACGTTCACGTCAACCAATTAAATTAGTCCATGAGTGCTCCTTACCTCTGCTACTAGGACATTGTGCTGCATCTTCTTCCTCGACTTCATGATGCGGACGATGGCTGCCTCGATCTCATGCTTCCTGTCATCGTCGACTTTCTGTCGCGTCTCCTTTCTTTCAGGATCCGATTCCCCTTGTTTAGCAGCAACTAGTAAAGTTGGTCATAGGTAAAGAAAGAGGTTAGTTGAAGAAACTAAAAAAAAAAAAAAAACACCTTATGTTTACTGAAACAGAAATGAAACATGCTAACCACATTTACCCTGTGTCATATGAATGCTATGTAGCAAATCAAAGAACTTTTGAAATATTTATGACAAATCAACAGAAAAAGATCTGGTTCGGAGCTAAATGGGTATGAAAGGCTATTTAAAATAGCTTAAAATAGAAAACTGAATGGAATAAATTAGGAACTTTCACAAATCACATTGGTAAGGACCCATTTCTAAAAAAATACAATAAAAAAAAGAAGCAAAAACAAAATTGACTTAAGATTAAATCATGCAGACATTTAACTCACCTGTCTGGATTTTGACTCTGTGCAGTTTGGAGGTAAACTGATCGTTGACTGTAAACACATGGCCATTTTCGATCTCTTTTGACTTTGGCTCTTTTGTTAGAACTCTCTGCGTAGGTTTTCCACAGGCTAAAGACTGCAGCGCCCGCACCAACTCTCTCTCGGGGATATCTGTCTCTTGCTGAATCTCCTACAAAAAGAGGATAAAAGACAAAAGCAATTATTAATTAATAAAAAGAAAAAAGGCACAGACTAAAGTTCTTTCCTATTTAACATTTGTTAAAAACAAAGTTATTGCAATATCTAACAAATATAGACATAAAATTACAAATAGGTTAGCAGGAAGTTAATAAAGTTAAAGTTTTAAAAGCAGAGAAAGGGACGATTAACCATTTGGAAACCTTTACACAGACAATCTGCGATGGCTAGCCAGGTGAGTCATTGTATTACAGATTACTGCAACTCTTCTGAAATGTTTATGGTTGACAGTGAATCGGAACATACAAAGTAGACTGAGGAAGAAGAACCAGCGATCCATTGAAAGGGGCATTAAAAACTTCTTTATGCTCACGTTGTTGCATATAACCGATGAGCTACCATCGCTCAAATTCCTGAAAAAGCTAATAATGCTTCAGATAGAAAGTGAAAGAACACACAATGAATTGCTATTTGCTGTTTATAGTGGCATATAGATCAGCCAGGGAGCGCATCCTGACCCCTGTTCCTTGCAGTAAAAGGAAGGCCTTCTTCATATAAACGCAGGTGGTCATAGTGTTATGGTTAATTGGTTATTAGTGTTACAGAAGTGAAGAGCTCCTTTAGTGACCGACTGCTGCATCCTAGGTGCACAAAGGAGCGTTATCGAATCCTTCCTCCCAGCAGCTGTTAGACTTTATAGCCATCTCGCTGTTTTTGCAGTTTTCCATTTCTTGTGAATAGTCTGTAGTTGTATGCACAATTATACATGTGCATTGTCTACATTTTTCAAAATCACCTTACACAGTAGAACATTTCATTTAATATGAACATGCGATTTTTAATAATTGTACAGTATTTTTTCCCTTACAGTACAGTTATCTTATTCTTACCTTTGTGTGTATCTGCATGCCCCCGTTTGCCTTTCACTATGCTGCTGATGCACCTGAATTTCCCCACTGTGGTACAATAAAGGATATTTCTATTTCTAAACATGGAAAGGGGAACCTTGGTACTCTCACCTCGAAAGTGCACTTTTCCCTGTTATTGAAGAGCATGAGGATGGTCATCTGGAAGGTGGAGACCTGCAAGATGTGCTTACGGGTGTTAGAACCGGTTACCTGTGCTCCACCGACACCCACCTCTGAACCATCCTCCTGCAGAGGAAATAGGAAAAGAAGACAATCGAAATAAAAACAGGAATCGAAATCTAGTAACCATACTTTTACCATTAAAATTGTTTGATATTTAAGTAGTTGACCAAAGCTTTGGAGCACCTTTTTAATAGCTCCATAGAAAGTTGCATTTAGGTCTGCTACCCCCATATGGTGCTGTAGTGTGAGCTGCCTTCCACTGTGCTTAGCAAGGTAAAACCTATTAAATATAGGCAGGCAGCACTTTCATTAGATAGTTTAAAAACAAACAATTTGAAGTAATCTCTTTGTCACCTTGCTGAACGCCTTACCTTCTGAAGACTTCATATGCTTCTCTAGGAGCAGGGGGGATGGTGCACTTAGGTGTTGCAGACTGCGTAGGCCAGTAGCCCGTGGTGAGGACCCTTACTGTTAGGTCTACACCACTTAAAGAAGCCTGAAATGAATGAATGCATAAAACCCTTCAGGGATTCCTTCAAAATCATCTTCAGATGATACAGAACTAAAAAGCATTCATGTAAGCTAAGATTCATGTTGGTTTTTTATTGACGTTACTGGTATCAGAAAGAGACACAAAGTCAACTTTCTATCCATAGTGAAATATGGAGTTGGTTTTGAAGCACAACTTTAGGTCAGTTCACCCAACTGCGGGCATTGTGTGTTTAATGTCTTACCGATATGCTCTGTATGTACTGTCTGAACTCATCCATAGTAGTGTTTGAGATGCTCATGTCTCTGAACATCCCTTCCAGTTTGGAGGTGAACTGACAGCCACATTCTGTCTGTAAGGGAGAAAAAGGGAGAACAATGAGCTGAAGCTGCAGACACTGAATCAAATAAAAGGGGGATAAAGAATCCTACTACAATCCTAAGGTTACATTCAAGCAGTTTAAAACAAATTAAAACAGAATCATTATATAAACAGGGTTATATTACAATATTACAATCAGCAAAAAAGATTGTTTGGATGCAATTTTCGGCATGAAATATTTGAAGCACCGTGTATTGGCACTCTGCATGCCGATACTATATCTGGCCAGTTGGTGGAAATAAATGTAGTTTAAGTCCACACAAACAGTATATTTTCAGTGGCGATGTTAAATCTTTGAGATATTGAGAATGATGCAAAAGAACTAAAAGAAATTGCAATCACCTGAGAAGTTGGTCTGTATTACAAAACTAGCATTATGACTTTCATTCAAAATGTTTTTGTCAATAGGGCCCCTATTTGGCACTAGCCCAGGGCACCACACCATCAATGGTGTGGGGCAGTCTGCCAACAATTTATGTCCATTGGGTCACTGTGCCTAAATTGCAAACTTGCCTGACCAATCTATGAAGTTCTGTCTAGTCTAGAGGAAAATGAGAGAGAAACGACCCAACAATGCAGTAAAAGGCGAAGGCAGCTACTAAAGCAACCTGGGCCATATGCTGATCCCCTCCATGCCACGCTGCATTGATGCATTAATTAATGCAACCAAATATTGAATGTATATACAATACATGGAGATACTTTTCAGTAGGATTGCATTTCTGTATTAAAAAAAAACAACAGATTTTTAATTTGGTTTATGCAATGCTTAGATTTCAGGAAAAGCCGAGTTTAGGCTTTTTCATTAGCTGGTAGCAGTTTATCTTTTTGAATGGGATAGTGAAGATTTACTGAGCAGGATCTGTACACCTCTCATGATTCTTTCACCTTCAGCTTAGAGATCATGTTCTTCTCTGAATCATCTGAGACGCTCTTGTTGCTGAGAAGCCGACGACCCAGATGCTGCTTGTAGTATCTTTCGAAAACGTCCTTCTCCTGCATAAACCTGAACAGCACCATGGCCTTGTCGAGAATAGACTCCACCTCCTGTTCTGTCAGCTGGTCAAACATAGATCGAACCAAGTTTAGATGGTGTTCAATCAATCGATCTCTGAAAATAATAACTGTTTTTTATTATAAAGCCACACACCCCTTTTACTCCCTTCTTGAGCTTATCATCTATGAACAGTGAAAGGTACTCCGGCGAGCGCGAGTTGAGGTTGAGGAAATACTCAAAGTCTCCAGCAATGGTTTGTTTAAAGAGTCTGTCATTGTTGAAAGACTCGAGGAGGAAATGATCAAATCGTGTTTTTAAGTCTAGCAGACCCTGTAGAGAAAGCAATAAAACACAAAAAGTTGACTTCTCTGATACAGCATGTGTCTCTTACAATGTTAAGTGTTTAAACAGTAAGTTGGGTTTTGTGACAGTTCTGTCAGTATACCTGGATGTAGTCAACAGGGTTCTTCCCCTCTCCCTCCTCTGACACCAGAGCTTTGCCTTGTTCCCTCAAATAGGAGCTCATACACTCGCACATTGTTTTCAGGCCATTTGGCACTCGACTGAACAGCTTGTACATGCAAGCCAGGTCTGAGAGGTAAAACAGGAAGTTAAAAACAATAAGACAAAACAAGTATTTTTTTAATCTTAAAGGGATATTGAGAATTCAAACAGAATAAAACCTATCAATGAAGAACACATTTACCTTCTGTCTTCCCATTCTTGAGCATATTAACCAAGCCAGAATTCTCCATTTCCACAATGGTTTTCATATGTTTCGAAATAAGCTCCCTTTCCACAACCTTAACAATCGGCTCTTCGGTTGACTTATCTAAGCAGTGCATAACTCGCTCAATCTCTTCATTGATTCTAGCCTCAACCTTCTTTATGTAGACACTGGCACTGTTTTCTGCCAGGAACTTTTGGCTCTCCATCTGAAAAAAAGATAAAACATTTAAAGAGCTGCTTAACGGCAGACATGAAAAACAAGCGCACAGAGGCGTCAAGTACAAACTCACCTGGAAGAATTCAGCTGACATGTCTAAGAAGGGCCCTTCAAAGTCCTCCTCATACACAGATCTACCGTCCAGACCTAGAATCATCAGCATTTGGCAGGCGTTTCTGATGGCACCCCTGGAGTTGATGGTGGGAAACAAACAAAAGAAATTCTCTTCTTGAGTTACACCAGACTAGCTGATTCATCCAAGATATCTTCCTCCTCATCCAGTAAAGCAGCATGGGAGCTTACCTGTCTACCACCTCCCCCTTTCTTTCCCGTGCAATCATGTCCAGCAACGTCTGTCGTAGGTGGTCCCGAATGCAGCCGTAGCGCACCACCTGGTCCCTGAATATGATTAGGCCGAGGTTGTATACATTCTCCACATTGTTTTGCTGAACGTAGACCCTATCCTAAAAGAGATTAAGGGAAAAGTTAATGCATAAAATAGAAGCACAATGATTTGGCTCAATTTAATCAATTGCTTATTTACTGAGCTGAGAATAGTGTTGTTAAAACACCAGTTTTATTAAAAAGTTACCAATATTTTAATGAACCACCTTTAGCTTATATAATAGCACAAATCTGCCACTGTATTGTTTTAAAAATAAATCTTTTGAGGCCAAAGAACCCTGATTTTGTTGTCTTAGAATAAAACCATGGAAAAAAAAAAGGAAAAGTCCTGGACCTTCAGTTTAAAATGGTTCTTAGATCACAGCACTCTCCTAACAGGCTTGTATATCAGAAACATCACTTCATCCATCTCTTTTATCCTGATGCGCCCCTAACTTTGGGACAGGATTAATCTGGACTAAGAAGACTGCATGCCAAGCGATCAGTATTTGTATTTAAGAATCAAATCTTCCTTTAAAAAGCTAAAGGCTAAAGGCCAATCAGCCTTGACAAATAAATGCTTTTAAGACCAATGTGTTTAGTCCCAAAACATTCAGCTCACTTATCTTGCCGGTGGAAAGGCAGTTTCTTTTCCTAAACAAGTTTGGCGAGTGTTGTTTGTTTTCCTAAGTTGATATGTGAGAAATCTCAGAGAATCAGTCGGATTTCATAGTGATATTTCTGCACCATGTATTTATGCACACGTGAATGTGGGAAATGTCTTATACTTCATTGTTAATTCCATTAGAAATAAATGACGGTTAAAAATCTTTAATAGGTTACAGGAACAAGCAATTGACTAATGTTTACCTTATTTACCTTTGAGAATTGGCTTTTTAGCAAGTAGTGCTTTTATATGCTTGATCCCTTATCTTGAAATCGGTCTTGTTTCAAAATAGGTTAAACTTCAAGCATAACTTTCCATGTTGTGATGCAAGACCCAACGAATGCCATTTCCTTGTACCACTGAAAAGCATTGTTCCTGCTTCCCTGTTATAGTTTCTGATGGGGACACGAGAAATCTACAAGTCTTTTTCGTTTAGAAGAAAGTTTAAATTCCAGCAGGGAAAAAATGTTGAAAGGAAGTCTAATCAGCACGCTTATTTTTCTGTACTCTTTGTGGTCAAAGGCTTAGTTGGAAAACTACTTTACTTCCTTGAGCGCAAACCTTAAGCATTAATCACTTGTTAAATGAAACAACAGTATGACACAAATGGTCACGTGTAACTTTACTGTAACTGCCAACAGTGTGTTATCCAGGACAATTAGGTCAACATGACTTTTTTTTTCTTTTGGTCACAGGTAGGGACCAATTATAGGTAGATTAAATATATATATTACATATATATATATTAATATATATATAATATATATATCTCTATATATATATATATCTATATAATATATATATATATATTATATATACCATATATATATATACTATACATATATATATATATATATATACCTATATATATATCTATATATATATATATATATATATAATATACATAATATAATTTAATATATACTACATACATAGGTAGATTTTCTTTTTAATTAAACCAAAAGCTTAGGGACGATGTGTAATGGTAAAGAAAACAAATGTTTGGATTAATCATAATCAATTGGTCAATGCAATGCTTAGCAAAGTTTAAGTTGTGACTGTATAATCAGATTCTTGGTATTATGAAAATTCCAATTGACACTAGATCATCAACAGCAGACTAATATCCTATTACTAATGCTTAACCTATGTTTCACTTTAAGGTCTCTAAATCGGGCTGTACCTAGTCTTAGAAGGAGAAAATGTGTTCACATAATATTTAAGCTAATACATTAGACAGATGCACATTAGATGAACTGGTAAATACATAGTTTCACTCGGTCATTGACATCAACAGAGACATTTTAAAAAGTGAGTTGGTTTCATTGAAAAGACCAAAGATTTGTGCTTTGAACAAAGTAGCTGTCCTCTCTGATAAATTACAGTGTGTTCAAATAGAAGATGTTTAAGTCTTCATTTCTCCCCATTTCTAAGGGTGTTCCCCAAGGCTCTGCGCTCGGACCAGTTGGGTATATCAAATTACATTTTCATCATACAATTATAAGTTCCTTTTTATGCTGGTGACATCATTTTGTATTCTTCTACAATCTTATGGCTGGTAGGCCTAGTTGTCCGGCTTCAGTAAATAAATATCACGTTTTATTATGTTTGTTTTAAACAGTTTTCTTCACAGATAATCTCTCACATAGAAGCTTCTTAAGGAAAGAAAGACAGCTCAAAAGAAGCCTGGTCTTCTGAAATAATCTGCTCAACAAGTTGATTAATATCTACTGGATCTTTAAAGATTATGCAATATTTCATAGACGCTGATCTATGCTAAGAAGCAGGTTTGGGATTATGAGCATGAAGTTATCAGCAAAATCAACTAAAACAACAGTCAGACCACTGACAAGGGTACAGCAGGACAGGAAAGCAGAAAAGTGTGGAACAAAAGGACCCCAGTAGGGCTCTATGATCTCTACACTGACTGGGCTATTGTTTTAGCCTACACTTATGCCTATCTCAAGGGATCAATCACTCGCACACAACCCGACACAGATTGTGTTATTGCTGTTGGCAAAGGTAGAGCAAATGGTTCTGCCAGTTTCCTGATTAAACACACAAATATGCAAACAAAGCCTTATTGTTTGGTCCACAAATAATTTAAAAACTGAATACCTACCATGTACATAAGGATGTCTCTGATCATAACCATGGCAGTTTGATGGTCATTCCAGGCCTGGTTCAGAGTTTGCAGGAAATTATTATTTAAGGAGTTTAGAACATCTTCCCGTACCTGAGAAAAACAAACAAATCAAGTCATTTTATCTACAGTGGAACCAATAAAGATAACATTTTTATTCACTTAATAACTGCACTGGAAAGGAAAACATTCAATTACTTTGTTGATGAGGTGCTCTGTGACCACCTCCCTCAGGCCTGTGTAGAGCTTCTCTCCATGCTTGTGGAGCACCATAGTGTAGGCATTCCTGTACAGTTCCTCAAAGCTCAGCCCACTGTTGTTCTTCCTCTGAATCTCCTGGATGGCATTCTTCAGAAGGTCCCAGATGTTATTTACATACTTCTCATCCATCGTCATCTGCAGGACACAGCAGAATGAAAATTTGGTTGTGGAATGTTAACTGATCTACATCGTTAAATTAACCTTAGCAATATGAGGGTTTATCTTTCAATACATTTAAGGGTCCATTCACACTACTGGTTCCGGTCCAGGGATCGGCAAAGGATCGGTAAAAGTAAGAACATTCACCCTTTCGGTTGGCCTGGCCTGCTTTCACACAGTTTTTTTTAGACCGAACCAAACATAGTCATGCAGGTGGAACGGATTGTTTCAGGAGGCAGAATTGAGCTGAGCATGAAGAACAAAAAGCATGAAGAAGAAAGTCCGTCTCATGGGCGTTTAGGATTCTACTTTGGTTTTCAAATGTCGCTTTGACCCTGCACCTTAGCATTCTCTCCATGAGCTTCATGAGGTGGTCACCTGAAATAGATTTCCAAAGACTCTTGAAAGAACTTCCCAGAGGTTCATGGAGAGACGACCAAAGGTTAATATTTTAGTCATTACAGCAAAGGGCGGCTACTTTAAGGAATCTAAAATAAAAAACATATTTAAAGCTCTTTTACAATTTTCCGTTTGCTACATAATATCGTACGTGTTCATTCAGTTTTGATGCCTTCAGTGAGAACCTACATACAATGTATATAGTCATAAACATAAAGACAACCAATAAATGAGAAAAGTGTGCCTAGACGTTTTCACTGGTAGTGTATTTTTCCTGCTTTCAGTACAGTTAAGACTGCAACCAAAACTATCTGGGAGTAACAGTATGAGTGGAGGACAAGTTGGCACAGCACTATGAATAAAGGTTTAAATTTAGTCATACATATGGCCCTAGTGGATGTGATCTTAATTTCTAGTCCATCTTTGAGCAGCTGTTCCAACAACAGATGTTAATTTTAAATGTTGAACAAATTTGTTTCACCTTTTTGCTCATATTGCCTTTATACTGAAGCAGACAGTCCTTATAGATCTGTCTGTTTTTCCCTATAGGTGTTCTTAATAGTTAATATTTAATATACTACGGTCATATCATAGTCAAGTACAATTTTGGTTTCTCTGTTGCTATTCCAGAACTTTCAAGGCAAATGTTTCTTCCACCACCAATACAACTTGAACTGTTGACACTAGTATTCCTGTAATTGCATGCTCTTTCTTATCAAATTGTCTCTCAAAGTCAAGTTAGTCAGGTTAGATGAGTAATTATCCATACTTAAAATGCCAAGCTTTACACTTTACCTGTATAGTTGAAATAGCAGCACTACTTGTCTTAAAAGTTGTTCAAAATTCAGTTGAATTACCTTTTGTCAACATATCTTTTATCTCTGTTTAAAAAGGTACATTTCTATGCAAAGCCATAAAAAACCCTGATGTTATAAGCATGCCAGCTATTCTCACGGAAAGCTTGGACCCATAGCTACAGGTTTATGGCAACTGCAAATGAGAACATAAAAAAAAATGGACTTGTGCCCAAAAAAAAAAAATTTCTTAGAAAATAAAGAGACTTGCAATGTAATACATAAACTGAAACAGACCAACTCGCTGGCAGAGGACAAATTGGCGGCCAGGTTCATGTGAAGCAAAGCAATAGAACTATTGGGATTTTTTTCAACAATACTGGAAATACAAAACATACAGGCAGTGCTGTGCACAAAAAAACATTTAAACGAGAACTTTGATGAGTAACTCTGACTTCAGCTTACATGGAGTACTTTGAACTTGGCGATGCCGTTTTGACATTAAACGACTATCCTGGAGTGAACACAGGGGCAAACATTAGCTGCTTTATGCCAAAAAGGTCATAACATCACTAAAGGCAAATGATTGGTGACTGCCGAGGTTCAGCTTGTCATCCACGCGAGTTTGTGGGGGACCAGGTATTATAAATAAAGGCATGTCACCTTAATTTAAACTGGGCTATGAAAAAATAACCTTCACTTTACACCTAACAGTACAAAGCAAAGACTCTACACTGACTATCAAAACTAATCATTTATACCGAGTTGTTTTTGCAGACCATTTCTCCTTCTGTTAGGTGAGGCTTCTGAAGGCAACGACTGAGGCCAAATGAAACACGTAGGTTCAACCAAAACAACACCACAGATGTTGTCTTTGACTTACATGAGTGATGCTGTTGTTTCAGTGAGCTTTTTACTCATTTCATTTTTAGACAGGAAGCAAGAAAATCTGTAAATGACTGAAACTTTTTTTTTGGCAATTTAGCCAGTTTATGCAAGTTAAACGTTACGGGATGAGAAAAATGCGTACACTCAACATCTAAAATGTTAGATGTTGAGTGTACGCAGATGTCAACTCAAAAATCAACTACTTCATTTATTCAGGCAGATACCTGTGCATTGCCCTGAACATGAAACTCAAGTGAAAAGGGTGGTATTTATGCATAATATTACAAAATGTATTTAGCCGAAATAAAGACTGTCACTTAGTATGTTACTTTGTTCGTGGCTGCCACTGGGGCTCCAACCACTTGGCTGGTGGACCACCATCTCAAAAACAGTGTTTTATTTTGTTACTATGGTTTCCAAACACTTTTGATCGTAACATGAAGGAAACGTACCCGGAACATAAATACTGTCATTCCTTTCAAGCGACCCGTGACCTAGTACTGAAGTGTTGGTCTGGTAAATGAGTAGAATTCTTTTAGATAATCAAATACTCTGTCCTATATGTTGAAAAACAAATTGATTTGATATGTGGAGACAGGCTGAATTAGCCCACACATGGTCCAGTGGGTTAAATAAAGTCACAGACAAGTCAATTAACTGACATTTATTCTAATCACTGAAAAGAGTGCAGTAGATCATTTTTTAGCACGTCATGGTAATATCTAAAACAATATCTATGATTTTTGATCCTGACCTTTTATTTATTGATTTACTTAAAAAGTCGTCGTTGTCTTCCACAGCATCTGGAACCGGGTCGCGGGGGCAGCAGACTCAGCAGAGACACCAGACGTCCCTCTCCCCAGACACCTCCTCCAGCTCCTCTGGGGGGAGCCCAAGGCATTCCCAGGCCAGCCGAGAGACATAGTCCCTCCAGCGTGTCCTGGGCCGTCCTCTGGGCCTCCTCCCGGTGGGACGTGCCTGGAACACCTCCCGAGGAAGGCGTCCAGGAGGCATCAGGTATAGATGCCCGAGCCACCTCAACTGACTCCTCTCGATGAGGAGGAGCAGCGGCTCTACTCTGAGCCCCTCCAGGATGGCCGAGCTCCTCACCCTATCTCTAAGGGAGTGCCACCCGATGGTGGCCGGGCATTTACTGACCGGTAAATCGAGAGCTTCGCTTTCGGCTCAGCTCTCTCTTTATCACAACGGAACGGCACAGTGCCCCCATTACTGCGGTGGCCCCGCCGACCCGTCTGTCGATCTCCCGCTCCATTCTTCCCTCACTCTTGAACAAGACCCCGAGATACTTTAACTCCTCCACTTGAGGCAGGAACTCCCCTCCAACCTGAAGAGGACAAGCCACCCTTTTCCGGTTGAGTACCATGGCCTCTGACTTGGAGGAGCTGCTCTTCATCCCAGCCGCTTCACAATCGCCTGCGAATCGCCCCAGCGCATGCTGTAGGTCTTGGCTAGAGGGGGCCAGCAGGACCACGTCATCTGCCAAAAGAAGAGACGAAATCCACTGGTCCCCAAACCAGACCCCCTCCGGGCCTTGGCTGCACCTAGAAATCCTGTTCATAAAAGTTATGAACAGGACCGGTGACAAAGGGCAGCCCTGCAGGAGTCCAACATGCACCGGGTACTTTAAACGTTTCAATGTAAATTGGGGGGAAATAAATAACCACAGAACTACAGCTATTCAAACTAGTAGCTGTCTCAACGTTTAAGCTATATACAGAAACTATGCATCATTGAAAATGTATTTTAATGCTCTTTCAGATTAAATCGTTTGTTTTGGCATACAACTATTCTGAAACTGTTACAAACATCCAATATCACAGATGATCACATTTTGTCTTCACCTCAGCACTGGACTTAAGCTAGACATGCACACTCACGTCTTAGACCTAATAAAGATCCACTAGCTTTCAAATGAATTCACACGACCAAAGCATATCCGCACAGTCCTGAAAAGTGTACGCGGTTATTATAACGTAATGATACTCGTTGACAGACTGACAGTAACTTGCAAACGTCGTGCCAGCTAACAGGCCTGCTACTAACTAGCTTATGTTTGAAGTTTTCTTTTCATAAGCTAACATTAGCTCGTGACAAATAAAGACAATATTTGCAAACCGATAACGAAAATAATGTGTGTGAACGAAAATCATGAAAGCTTCTGTGCTTTGGATGATTTGTTCGGACAGTTGTAGTTTCCCCCTGACAATGACGTCTATGTTTTTCGTTTCAGCTGCTAGTTAGCTGACAGCTACAAACACCGAGTTCTTTCACTTCCAGCGCTCGAATTTCAAAATCACTGTCCGTCTAAGAATACTCACAGGAAAAGCTCGTATCCTCATCTTGGTGTCCTTCTTGGTGCCGCCTTTGAGATTGGACATGATTACTTAGAGCGACTTTCGTTCCTAAGTTGACATAAAGACTACATGAAAGGCAGCTGCTAGTCTGCTTTCTGCGCCAGGACAGAAAAGGTCAAGTTTAATGATTTCAATTATAGAAATGCGGTCGGTGTCTGCGTTCGTTACACTGTTGTCAGTCGCTTCCCTCGGAATGTTTCGGCTAATGTTTTAGCTTGTTTGCAGTGATGGCGGCCGAAGTGAGTAGTCTTCTCCACTGCGCAATCCGGAAATCTCGCGAGAGTTGTAGAGTCACAACGACAGGTGTTTTCCACGGGTTAACTTTAATAGTTGAACCCGCTGCTCGTTCTTAGCTCCTGACGTTCACATCACACTCCAGCTTATCGTTGTAAGTATTAAACATTTTCCTGGTTTGCAGTAAAACTCAAACTATCCAAAAATCTGTGAGAATAATCAGTTCTACCAAGATGATTCAGACTCAATTAAAAACCAAACACATATTAAATTCTAACAATCTTTTAAAACATACGCAGTGTATTGACTATAAGGAAAGGAAATGACTGAATTAAATAATGTGCGTTGGAACATTCATTAATACACTCATATTGCACGTATGTTGCAGTCACAATAAAATTTGTTACATCTCATAAAATAGTTTAAATTAGGCTCATGAACACCCATGTTTTCTCAAGCCATTATTTAAATCCATGATTTTAAAAGTGTACCACCAATGGCACTTTGGTTGACTTTAATGATTCTCAGACGTTTGGTTTTATTTGCAAGGTAAGTAGAAACAAATTACCTGTAACGTAGAGCTAATAAGCACCAACAGCCAAAAAGATGAGTGGTTTTCTAAAAAAAAGGGAAGTGCAGTTGAGAAAAATTCAGTAACTCCGAGTATGAACTGAAAATGACAACAGTTAACTAAATTAGTTGTTGAGGCTACATTTAATGTAGGAATGGCATCCCACCCCACCACCCCGTATTTTCTTCTAGTTCCAACTTTAAGTGAAAACAGTAACTACTGTTAGCAGTGCGTGAACATTAAATACACCCTAGTTTTCCAGTAGTTCCAGGCTCATGTCCGTGTTTTTATCTACTAAGCGGGAGATCATTTTTTCAACGTTCTGCGACCTTATTCGTCCTACACATATGTGGTGTTGACCCTGTTAGAGACTAATGAACAATAAATGCTCTTTTGACGGCAGTATTTCAAGGTTATCAAATGTATTTACATACTAAC
This sequence comes from Crenichthys baileyi, assembly GCA_036173005.1. Lineage (NCBI taxonomy): Eukaryota > Metazoa > Chordata > Actinopteri > Cyprinodontiformes > Goodeidae > Crenichthys > Crenichthys baileyi. Next base: position 311,824 of record JAHHUM010001253.1, read on the forward strand.
ACAGTTAAAATTTAACTGTTAAGTAAATCACACAATTGTGCAAATAGGCTTCTTTATTGTCTAAGCAAGATAGTCAAGATAAAAATACAACTGTATGTAAAATGTAGTGGTGTGGTCTACGCCACAATGATTTCTTCAGCATTTTGTTCTCTGCCTTTGCCTGTTGTGACTATAAACAGAACTCTCTCTCTCACCAATTCAACTGGCAAAGGAACCATAATATCAAGTTGCTTGTTTATTTGTGTTGCGTTGAACAGCACCTAACACACCATAAGTCCCCCCCATTTCAGAGTAGCATGTAAGATGTTTGTCTGCTGATAGCAGCTCCCTCTGCAAGGGGTAGATAAACTCCACATGCTGTTGACATTCAGCCTACATAACACAAGCGCACTGTGGCTACAGAAATGAGGACTCAGCTCACTGAGTGTTTGCTTAACTTTGTCAAAAATGGAATGCCAAGTGATTTTTGCAGCACAAAAAGTCGTCATCAAAGACATATATGTGAAAAATAAGCAAGTAAAAGATAAAGTATAACATTTATTTTCACCCCATGTCATATCTTAAATCTCCAGCAGGTGGTGTGTGCTGCACTGTGAGTTTAGTAGAATTGGAGCTAATGCAGTCAAGATTCACTCCCAAATGCAAGCACATGACATTCTCTATGAGCAGGGTAAGCCCAAAAGATGAAAGTATAAAGTTGCACATGTGAAAGCAGAGATACATTGATTTTTCCTTTTGCAGGTGGTTACAGAAGCAGAATTTAAGACGCTGCTTCTGATTTCAGCTTCTTTTCTTGCTGCTACCTTCTTTGCAAAGATGACACCAACAGGTCAGGACAAATGCATCTGTCTTCAGAATCCTGCGCTCATCATTTTAGCCAATATGCTGTTGACGTGGCGCCAGTGCTGCAAAACAGGACAAGTAATTTAATTTGCCATCACGCCAACCTTGAAGAGAGGAATGCAGGCTAGCAGAATTCACAATTGGGGAGTCTAAAGACAATCTGCTAGAGAGTGAGAAAGAGTTTGGGTGGATCTGCATGTTGCCTCACATGCAGGGATCTCACCTCTAAAGATGTAGAGTTGTCCTTCAGGTTTACAGAAAGAAATTGGAAACTAGTGTTCTGCAAAAGTATTTATATCCCTTGAACGTTTTCATATTTTGTCACGCTACAACCCCAGACTTGTATTTTATATGGATTTTGTGATACAGTCCAAGACAAAGTACTGCATAAATGTGAAGAGAAATGAAAGGGATGCATGGCAAGGTTTGTTATTTGATTTTATGTTTGACTGTGTGTGGTTGATATCCAACAAAACTGCTGAAGCCTTCACAGAACTGCTATATTCGTAGTGAGAATTAATTACACACAGGTAACCTTTGCTAATTAGACGATTTCTAAAGGCAATTAGTTGGCTTGTTTTTTTTTATTTAGGGATATCAGAGTAAAAGAGTAAAAAGCAACTCAAACAATGTGTCCTTCCACTTTACAATTATGCACTATTTGTGTTGGTCTATTGCATAAAAACAAAATTAAAACGAATTTCAATGTAACAAAAAAAATTGAAAAAGGGTTAAACCCTGAAAATCACTGCTTTTCCCCGGACGGGTAAGAAAAGGCCCTTTTAAATTTTGGAAAAAAAATGCATGAAGTTTTTACCCCTCAGCAAAAATCTGTCTTTAAATAAAAAGAGGCTGTTTGTTCCCTGTATAAGACCAGCTAAAAAAAAACATTTCTGTTTTTTTTACATTTTACTGTTTTACTGATTTCCTGTATGTTTAACACTTTTTAGGAAGTGAGTGGCCACATGTGCTGAGAAGATTACATGTTTTAGGTGTTTTTTTTTTCAAAATGGCTTGTTCCCAATTTTTGGGGAATCATCTTACCCGTATACAGCTTTGCCCGCCATTTGGCCAAAACCAAACTCTAAGACGGGAGGGTAAAAAACTTTTTTTTAAATAAAAAACCCCTCCCCAAAAAAAAAATAACCGGAAAATAAAAGATCTCCAAAGAAATCCAAATGTTTTAGCATTTTACAACAAACTAAGAACATTCCCAGTCCTACCTGTGACCAAATGTAATAATGTCCTCTTTCAGCCATGTCAGGTGATGTGACTTGATTATAACTGAAGCCATAACTCGTTACCATACTGAGCTGACACGTTAAATTGCGCTAATGGGTCACAGTTTAGTATTGGTCATAAAATCTAAATATAATGTTCAAGAGACCAAGTTGCTTAGCAGCACGGCGGTAGCTGCTGCCGAAGGCCTAAAAGTAGAGTTCATACAGCTCAGATGAGAGGTTCTGCTATTGAGCTACTTATGCGATTTTTGGAAAACGGTGCTGTAATTTTGTTTAAGCTGTCTGAATTGATTTTCCTGCAATCTAGTGTTTCAAATAGAAATGTTTTACTTTACCCACTGTTTGCACGCTCTGTAATGACTCTCATTGCCACACTCCCATTTAACAGCCTCCATAACGACACTTTAATCATGGCCTACATTTGTTTATCCTTCCCTTTTTTTCCATCACTCTACTTCTGCCGTTCTTTACATTCGTGGCCCCTTGTCTCTCTCCTCTCCCCCCTCTCCTCTTGTGTTTACCTTAATTTGAGCTAGACCAATCCCATGCTGTGCAGGACCCACTACTGGAGAAAGTGTTTGTTGACTTTAAGGCACAGACTTTTTTTCTGTAGGGGAGCAGACTGTTATTTATGGCTCAAGGCCTTATGTGATTGGCTGCGGAGGGATATAATTATGTGGGGAAATTTTAAGAATCACAATGGTTTCCATGTTGAGATGACTGTTTGCTAGGTTACTAAGTGAGGAAGATGTTTTTTAAGTGATTTTGAAATACTGTTTTGTTGCTTGCTATCAGCCCATTATAGGAAAATTTCAACTCAACATTGAATAACCTCATAACCAGTTCATAATATGGTAATGCTGTTCTTTTTATCATCCTATTTTATTTTAGAGTGTAACTTTTTTTAACAAGTGTAATGAAACTTGTTTTTATGCAATGCAGCAAAAATTATTGACTTGAAATTGCTGAGAAGCTGGCAGAGACATTTTCTTTTCTGAACCAAGGTACCAATCTGGTCCCAACGAGTCGAACAGTGGTTAGTGCTGTTAGCTCACAGGAAGAAGGTTCCTGATTCAGCTGATGAATTTTTGCGCCCATTCATTTTCATATGTTATAGGTTTTCTCTTTAAATTATGCAGTTTTCTTTCACAATCCATTTCAGCCATTCAGGTTGTGGCTCTTAATAATTGGATGGATGGACGGACGGAAGGACGGATGGATGGATGGATGGAAGCAGGGTAATTTTTACTAAACTGAAATATCATGTTTAATATAAAAGAATCTAAAAACCTATCTGAACAGTTGCACGAGTAGCTTACTTGTGTTAAGATATTTTTCTCTCTGACACATGAGGCATGCATATCTTTCTGCATCAAAGCTGTTTCTAGATTTCGCAGCAGCCTCTGTTTCCTTATTATGCAGGTTGGTCGGACAGGGACTTCAGACAGACTAATGGTATTTAATTGAATCACTCTCTTCTTTGGCTGTTTTATACAAATGAAGCAACATTAAAACCATGTATTTGTCTGCCTGCTATGGGTTGTAGGGTACTTCACCACACAAGCGTGCCTAATCTTGTTCTGTATTCCATACCATGGCTCATGTGATCACTGTCTTCAATTATACATGTGCAGTCATATCATGAGAAAACGCTGTACGATCTAAGGCGAATTTAGACTCAATGACTAACCCTCATCTAATCCTTTTATTGTGAATACATGAACTGCCACAATTGACGGAGTGTTGTGTCTAATTTTTTTAATTAATGCACTGACCAGCAGCAATCCCTTGCCCTTTTTGTACTTCCATGTGTTGTCAAACATACATCAACAAACAGATTGAATTTATCTACTGTTTTGTTTTTTAAGCAAATGCTTGGCATGTCAGGATCACATCTGTTCTATGCAGAGTTAATGCAGACATTTATGTAAGCAAATACTTGAACCATTTGAAACAAAAAAAAGGGAATTTGTTTTGCAATGATGGCTATGACTATGTTGGAGTTATGGCTCTACTTCCACCATCCCTGCATATCTTTGTCACATAAAACTCAGCCAGATGACATCTATGCCTGCAGCATCTGGTTATGGTGAAGGTTGGTATTATTAAAGATTATATGACAGTGTCCGGGCCTGGCTAAATGGAGGGTGTAAGCATAGACTCTTAGATTAGTCGCCTTTTTTCAGCTAATTACCAGTGTGATTTTATTACAGGTTGCTCTGATACTGGCCTGGGATAGAGTTACAGATCCAAGCTGCCTGCATGTCTTCTGACAGTTGGGTTAAGGTGATCTGCCTGAACCAGAAGGTGAAGTAAACTTGTTGAATGTTCAACTTATCATTTTTTGACACAGACAAGCAATAAAACTGAAACATTTTTTTCTCTTCATCGTCACATTACAGATAGGAATGCAGTGGTGCAACTTGCGGACCCAAGTGTCCTAAGAGTCTTAAAAAGGGAAGGGTCTCCCTCTCTCTCTCTCTCTCTCTCTGTGTCTCTCTGATGGCAGCTTGCAATG